>JASSRZ010000083.1:1042293-1052414 GCA_032164315.1 Malacoctenus gilli
ACACACACACACACACACACACACACACACACACACACACACACACACACGCACGCACGCACACACACACACACACATTGTCAGTTACAAAACTTCACTTCATTCTGCTCTTCCCCGAGTAACATGTTTACCACCTCGTAAATTATTCCTTCTATTATTATTATTATTATTATTATTATTATTATTATTATTATTATTATTATTATTATAAAAAGTTATCACCTAAACAAAATAGGATGTAGTAAATCTTTGTGAAAAATGTTTTTGAACGATAAAATATGTGGCTAATTTCAACTATCCTGATTTAATATTATTAAAAAAAATGTTCAATGTTGCCAGTGAGCAACATCTTAATGAGCTTTCCTTCACATGAAACACACTTTCTTCTCAAACGCTCCATGAAGAGAGGTGCAACATTGTCACCTTCGGACACAGTCTCGCGACTCACGTTGTCTCGGTGTGACGAGACGCTCAGGTACGCTCTTTCCCGGAGACGTTCTCGTCTGAGCCCCGTCTGAGCAGAAATCCTCCATTCCTGCCCTCACTCACTCAAGCTGCGCTCCGGCGCTGAGGCTTCAGCCTCTCCCGACAACTCCCGAGCAAAGAGCCTCCGAGTGGGGTTCTTAAACACACAACCCCAGTTCTGTCTGACTGCGCTGAGAGTCCAACTCCTGAACTGAACTGAAACACTCCAAACTCCTCGCTCAGTCTTCACATCACTGGCGTCACTTGCGCAGATCACAAGATGTTTCTTTGAAAAAGTTGCAAATTCAGTGGTTTATTCACGCAAATTCTGAACAGCTCTCTGCACTGTGCTTCCTGTTTGGGCCTTTTTGCAACGTTCACGTCTCTAACTCGGTGTTTCGGTTCATTTTGCTGGCTTTGTGCGATAGGCGCGGTCTCTTTCCCTCCGTATCCAGTGAAACGAGCTCAGCTACAAACAGGATACAGCTATAAACGTGGGCTCGTTCCAGTCTCTTGCAGTCCGTCTCCCAGACACACACACAAAGATGTATCTTATAATTCACATTGATCGTCATCAAGACTTCAGATCCCATCAGAAAGTCCCCTCCAGTCCACTGAGATAGTGACAGCTTGACTGAGCAGTTTTGAGTGTTTAGCAGCCGTATAATTGACTTTTGATAGTCTCTTCCCTAAAGTATGACAACTGCAGATTTAATTAAGTATTCAATGAAGAATACAAGAGGAAAGTGTGAAACTACATCACAAGTTTATGTTGTTTTCGCTTCATGTGAAGACCACTGAGTGGCCACTTCCAATTGAAATCCCTTCATCCCACTCCTACAGTTCGGGACCGTTGACAACGTCGGTTCCTGAATCACTTCAAGGAGCCGTATTGATTAAAAGACAATAGAGAGTTCAGAGTTCACCGAGGCACTGAGAGAATACCTGCAGCATCGATGCACAACCCGCAGTATTCACAGCACTGCAATGCTCACAGACACGCAGCTTGTCCCATTTCAAGACTCAACGTGTTGTCCGGGGGACTCTGTTTTGTTGCATTGGTAAATAGAGGACCCGGCCATATCTGAATGTCTTAATAGAAACAAATTCAACTATTTCATAGCTCCAAATCAAACAGAATTCAGATGTAAGTTTCATTGAATGTGCTTGGTACATTACATGTATTTTATGTAAATTGTTCTTTAACATGAAAACACTTTTGAAATTATTCCAAACATAAAATATCATAGAAATTGTTTTGTAATAAACGTGTGCGTTTGTTTGATTAAAAACGGTAAGTCGCTCCAAGAATCCTCAGCGAGAAAGACTGGAATTCCACTCTTAATGAAATAAAAATAGGACGTTTTACTCTCTTCATAACTGTACAACACCTGCGTATAAAAACGGGATCATCATTGGACGCTTTAGACTGAATAACGGGAAGCATCTTTAGTGTGATGTGGGCCTCCGGGGTTAGTAAAGGGTTAAACACGCACCTTCAGAGCTGCGCTACTATTACCGACCATCTCCATGGGCTGGAAGCAGCCGGTAACACCGACAGGCGCCACACACACACACACACACACACACACACACACACACACACACACACACACACACACACACACACACACACACACGAGCTGCAGACAATGGACGCCTGTCGACTGGGACAGAAATCGGGTTCCTCACTAGAGGGGGCACCAGACCCACCCATGATGACTACAACCCTTGGTGTTTATGTCACCATCCCACTGACGCCAACCCCCCCCCCCCCCACCCCCCACCTCCCAATGCTGCCTCCACCACGATAACAGAGCGCGCCTGGGACGGACCGGAACACCGGCGACACACCGGCTTGCACGCGCTGGAGAGACTCCAGCGCGCCCCTTTTCCCAATGTATTTAATTGCAGACCTCCGACTTGATAGCAAGGGGGGGCAGGCCCCCCCCCCCCGCATAACACATAATATTAGGTGAAATAAAGAAAACACTGTTGTTTCTGCCCGGGATTCTCACACCTGGACTCTTGTTTACTGCAGGGGACTGTTGAAGGGGAGGGGGGGGGGGGAATCCCCGCGACCTTGTCATTTCCTATCGATCCTTTGTTTATGATCAATAACGGTAATCATAACACCAGCGAGTCCAAATCATCAGAGTGGGCTGCGTGGAAAATACCAAAATAAAGCCAGAGCAGCGCGACAGGGGCCCCCGGAGGACCACGTGTGGCGTTCAAGTGTTGCGTATTTCTTTCTACTTTTGTTGTGTTTTCGCGCCCCCCCCCCCCTCTCTCTCTTTTCGTCGCTCCTACCTGCTAGTCTGAGAGCCGACATCCTCTGAAACTCCGGCTCCTGCAGCCACTTCCACATCCTCCGGAAGGTCTCCCGGCCCGACTTTAGTTTACTCCAAGGTTTGGGGTTCCTCAGCAGGTCGGACAGCGTCCCCTGGGAGCGGCACAGCACCCTCTGGGCGAAGATCGCCTGGGGGATGCTGTACCTCTTCAGCTCCGCCGTTATCCTCTGCGCCACCTCCTTGGTGTTGATCTCTTCCAGCTGCCCCGAGCCGCTGCCCCCCTGCGTCCCCGAGGAGGAGGAGGAGGGCGGTCGTTCCCGCGTGGAGGCCAGCACGGGCCCGTGGGACGGAGACTGGAGGTGCGGGTGGGGGTGGTGGCCCGCCGAGGACGTGGCCGGGTGGTGCATGCCGTTCAGGTGCGGCATCATGCCGCCCGCCGGCCCGCCGAGCCCCCGGTGCTGGTGGTGGTGGTGGTCCCCTCTGGCCAGCATGGACGCGGTGTGGTGCGCCTCGAAGTTCAGCATCTTGTCGTGGCCGCCGTGCGTCGTGGAGCCGTAGTTGTGCAGGCTCTGCTGGGTGTTGTGGATGGAGCCCAGGCCGTTGCCCAGCACCGGCGACAGACTCTGACCCATCCCGGACATGTGGTCTTTGTGGTAGGGGCTGTAGATGTTGTTCATGCCCGGAAGACCCCGCTCGTCGCGCATCAGGGTGAAGCTCCCGCTGACGTTCCCGGAGAGCCGCTGGTGGTGGTGGTGGTGGTGATGGTGGTGGTGGTGGAACTTGTCCGACACGGTGGAGATGGGGGGCAGCGGCTGCAGCGGCGTGAGGGTGGTGTAGGTGCCGCTCATGCCCATCCCGGGGGAGGAGGTGTCGCAGGGCACGCTCATGGCGTGGTGCAGCGGCAGGGACAGCTCCGGACGGTACTCCCCGCTGCCGTCCAGGATGCTGGCCATGCCGGACACCATGGCCGAGCGGGAGGACGCGGCGGCGGCGGCCAGGTCCTGGTGTATCCGAAGGCTGGACGCCGCCGCCGCCGCCGCTGCCGCCGCCGCGGCCGCCGCCGCCGCTCCGTGGCCCCCCGACGAGCCCCCGCGGCTGTGGTGCGGGCTGTGGCCGCTCATCAGCTCCGCGTCAGGGACCACGGAGCCCACCGCCACCCCGCCATGCAGGCTGCCAATGCTGTCCATTGTCATGTCCGTGTTCATGGCGTAAGTGTCCAGGTCCTTGGCCAGGCATCGATAGGCGTTAGTGTAGGCAGTCTTCATTCATCTGTCCTCTCAGTCCATCGGGTCGAGCGGAATTCTCTCTCCTCGCCTTTTTTTTCCTCTTCTTCCTCCTTTTTTTCCTCCCCTTCGCTGCTTCTCCCCCTGATGCGCCGGGATGGGTCAGAAGCCGTCCCCCCGTCGTCCCCGCACTCCCTCCGTTGTCTCCGCGTCCCCCTGAGACCGCTCCAGCTCGGGTGTCTTTGTGTGTCCTCCCCTGGCGTGCGCACATTCAGAGCAGGGGCTTCTGTCTCGGTGCTGCGGGCCTGAGCTGGGGCTCCCCCATGTCCAGCCTCTCCTCCTCCTGCGTTCCTCTGCTGCCCGGACGGGAGCTGTCCACGGTCCCCTTGCGCGGCGCTCAACCGAACTTGCTTGCAGGGAGGGAGGAGGTGGGGGGGGGGGGGGGCGGAGGATGGAGGATGGGGTGAGGGTAGGGGGGCGGGGGGGCAGAGTCACGGCTTGGGGTTGAAGGGGCGTATCATCGCAGATGGGCTGCAAAGCCGACCAATCAGGGAGGAGAAAGGGCGCGGCCAAGAGGCGAGCGGACCAGTCGGCGTCTTTTCAAAGGCCAGCGGAGGCTGAAACCACAGGACCAGTGAATTTCCAAACATTGTCGGCGAAAAGGCGTTCGAGTTTTCCTGAAACATTTGAGTTTTTCACTGTAGAGATCCTCACTGCTTCCCGACAGACATGCGTGATGGAGTTTTTCTCTTTTTTTTTAATTCTGTGGTTTTGATGCATCTCTCACATCAGAAGGAATCTTTCCACAAGAATCAGAACGTTCCTCTGAAAAAGTAGTTGAAACTTTAAAACCTGGTCGGAACCTGCAACCAAGAGCTTCCCGTGTAAACTGCTACAGTACCGTAGTATAAATACAGCAAAGAGTACAGTTACTTTACAGTTGTAAACACGCGCGTTCTCCCAGCAGTGACTGGATGGAGGAGGGTCCTTCCAGCTCAAGCGATACTCTGTGGGGGCCCTCGCAGCCTTCCAAAGTCTACTGTCGATCTGCTGCTCCCCTGATCTCATCAAATGTGCTTATCCTCTTCTTATCAACTTCTTCTTCCTGTTTCTTTACCCCACTCACAGACACTGACCTTTCACCTCTGCGTCAGTGTTGCAAAGGTGCTGCTCACTGTGTTCTTGCTTGGCACATAGACTCTCAGCCACGAGACACTTCATCCAGCTGTGGATACAGCTAAAGAGGACCATTTTCAGAAAAATACTATAATTACTTTTATACTAATAAAAAAAAAAAATCAAATTTGATTTTGACAACCAGTTCAATGCGATTGTAATTAATAAATCAAGCAATGAAATGAGGACTATCAGAGGAAACGGCTATTCAGTGTTGAGTGGTACGTGTAATTTGGCCAGACAAACCAAAGGCATTATGGAGCAGTCGTAAAGCAGCAGACCACCGATGCATGTCAGCGCTTGCAAGTCACTGGCTTTGAGTGAAAAGTTGTGAGTCTGCCGCGCGCACCGCTGTAAAGATGGAGCCGAAACGTACGAGAAGTTGAACGCTGATCCGAGGACAGCAGCAAAGCAATTGAGACGAACTGAAGCGCAGGTGTCCAACTCTGGTCCCGGAGGGCCGCAGTCCTGTGTGTTTTTCAAAGTGTTCCCGCGCCAACACACCTGAATCGTCGTCGGCGTCATCACACAGCTCCGCAGCAGGAGCCTGATAACGAGCAGCTGATTGCAAACAGGTGTGTCGAGGCTGGGACACATTGGCCGTTTCTCAATACCCGTACTTGTCTGGACTTGCCTTCTCCCGGACTTGAGAAACGTCATCAGTCTGCGCCCAAGTCCTGTTCCAATACACAAGTTTGCATTTCGGCAAATCTGGTTAGATACCCGGATGGGAACTCGTTACGCCCATTTTACCAAAGATGCGTCGGAGGGTGACTTGTGTGGACTCGGACAGCCATGTATCCCAGAATGCATTTCACTACAACCAGCGATGGCGGAGGAGCGAACACAAAACTGTAAGCAGTAATTAAAAAAAAGACGAGTAAGGCGTTTGTTTTATGTAGTTGTTATTTTATTTTTATTCAAATTTACAATATAAACTAAACACTTCTGGGATAATCACCGGCGGCAGACACCAAAGTCAAGGAAGTGACGTCACGCTGCCGTTCCAGTTGTCGAAAAACCGTACTGCCAACTCCCGTCCTCGGGAAGTTTCCAAGTTTCCAAGTCCGAGCTTCAGAAGTTCGGGAGTCCGCACTCGGCGTACTTGGGATTCAGAAACGGCACTGGAAAACACGCGGGGCTGCGGCCCTCCAGGACCGGCGTTGGACACCCCTGAACTAAAGGAAAAGTTGGTCCCTCTGAAATCCACAAAAAGTGTGTGTGGTTTGTCTCCCAGTGTGTCCTGTGCTGAACTGGTAAACTGGTCAGTGGGAAGCCCTGACCTTTCCCAATGCCCCCCATGACAATTTTCATTTGTCTTACTTTGTGGATGCAGTGATTTGCGTGTGAATAGGTTCTTTTTTTTTGTCAACAAGTAGAATTTGAATTTATTATCTACTTTGTAGTTTGCTGCCAGACACATTTGTGTGGCATTTTGAATGAATCCAGATCCTCAGTAGAAACAGAGTAAAGTCTAAGTGGAGTCTGTCGGCTCCACGGCTGAAGAGGGAAGGGGGTCAGCATCGAGTGGCCCTCCTGCCCCCCTATCCTCCGGCGTTTCCGTTCATCACGTTCTGAACTTTGGAGCAATTTGGCAAGCAAAGAAAACAGACGTTGACAAAAAAAAAACAAAAAAAACAAGCCAATGTCAGCAGTCCCTCCACCTCCTCGGTGGCAGTGATAAGAAGCGGTCAGCTCTCCTCTCACACGCTGTCAAGAAGTTTTCTCAAAGTGGCTGCTGAAAAAGAACGGGCAGGGCAACACTGATGCGGGGAAAAAGAGGCAAGTCATGATAACAAGAACTGTTAGGATTACACACACATGCATGCACGCACAGACACACACAGACACACACACAATGCATTCATTGAATAAAAGTGCTTCCCTATTTAGTTGCTAGGTGGCAGTGTCTGATCCAAGTCGAGTTGTGCTGCACCCCAATCAATATCACACCTGTATACCAAGCAACAACAGGCGGAATAAGAAGCATCCAACAAAAGACTCTTGTAATATACATATTTATTGTTCATCAGACTGGTGTATGACATCAACAAATCCTTTCAACTTCGCTTCAGAAGCACCAGTAACGATGTAATAGGAACAAGTTCTTGGTACTTCATTTCTGAGTAAAAAAGAGTGAATCCTGAGGAATTCCATCAATTCTTCAACCAGTGAGAGTGGAGATGGAGAAGTCCCCTTTGAACAGGAAGAATCCTGCAGCAGGACCAGAGTCAGAGGGGGGGGGGATCCTTTCCTGGAGTTCCAGGACGGAGAGGACAGAAAAGGAGGGGACGGAGACAGACTGGATGTAAGCAGAAACTGCCCCAGCCGGAGGTCTCACAGGAAGGGACAGAGAGGAGACTGAGACCAACGGACAACGGGGAGGGCAGAGAACACGGGCCGCGGAGGAGGGTGAGCAAAAGCAGACAGGTCGGGAGAAAAGAGGGAATCACATGCGAGATGACATGTTAGGAGGAGATGCGAGAGACACTCGTTGGAATAAAGGTTCTTCCAGTCGCAAAAATCTAAGGCAGCTTTACTTGAAAAAGGGTCCAGGCTGACCGAAAAGTTATGCTTCCGCAGCAGAGGAGCCTGATAGCTGAAGGCTCCACCTCTGGAGACCTGACTTGACCAAACTTATCACACATAACTCTCTCAATTCTTGCTTGTGTTGTACGTCACTTTGGACAAAAGCGTCTGTTCAATGAAACTGTAGAACTGTAGAAGTCTTAGGTTTAGGTGGTTAGGTGGGGGGGGGGGTGTCTTACGTGTGTCGCAGCCACGCGGCTCGTCGTCGAACACGGACAGCTGTCGCGCGAATGAAATGTTGGGACGTTATCGACGGGCTGTGGGCGGAGGGATGAGCGTGGGAACTGTACTGAGAGAGCAACATGGCCTGTGGCCTGCTCACTTCACAACTCATTACACTTCCAAGGACAAACGGCTGGAAAGCAGCCCCTGTCTGCCCTCTCGCTCTCCGGCCATCTCGCTGCCCATGAACAAACTGGAAGAAGCAGCACAACAAAGGCCATCAGACAACGAACTTCCACTCGGATCCCAGTCAGTGTTGAGACATCCGTGGGAAGGAGCAACAGCCAGAGGGACCTCAAAACGACTCCAGTTACTCTGTGACACTTGGAATACTACAAGGTCATATAGTAAACAGTCCCTAACGAAAGGTGTTTGAGTAGTAATACGCTTGTTCTTGCTTCATTTTATTGTCATTATGTAGATTGAGTTACAATACTTTAAACAGTCCCGAGTTTGTTTATTTGTACAGTTGGCTGTCGCACGGTTGTATTCTGGAGTGTTATTTGCATATCTACAAGTTAGAATATTTGCAGCAGTATTGTCAAAAACAGTGAAACAATTTACTGGATGTGTTTCTTTAGGTTTCACATTCAGTTTTCTCGGTCTCGGTCCTGCTCGCGTCTCATTGGTTAACTGAGAGACATGTGATGGTTCTTGAGGAAGAGTCGTAGTCGGGAACCTGCTGAAGAGTGGAGTTCAGCGAAGCGCCGCCAGAGAAATATCTATTTCCATCTCGCTGTTTATTTCCTGGTTCGACCGCCGCACGGCGAACCCTCACGTTACATCATCAATCATTCAGAACAAGACGCGACATTAAACAGAGTGACGGGACGGACGAAAAAGACAAGACAGGACTCGACTAAACTAATAACACCAAACTTAAAATGAATCCAAGACAATAGGATTAACTCAAAATACTGGGGGGAAAACTCCGAGTTACAGCGGGAGACAAACAAAATAAAGAAAGAATGTTGAAATTCCGATAGGATGCTGGCAGGTTCATGGCAATGTCCTCCTCGGGGACGATAATAGATTATATTGTACTGGCCTGGTACCTTTTCGGGATCACTTTCGATATTTGTTTTCAGCATACTCACTGCTCAAGGGCCAAAAACAAAATTGGGACCTAATTTAACCTTTGTCGTTTCGCTGAAAAGGTAAGAACACGTTCATTTTTCAATGGTCAACTCAAAATAACGCACAGAATATAAAGAAATATCCTTGTTAAACCCTTTCCGAGCCAAGACAATTTTAGGGAATTGATTGATTGCCATTCGTCTATTTATTCACTGCTTGATTTAGTTCCTGGAAAGTTTGTTCTTGTCTCTGGGTGATGAGGAGGATGATGAAGAGGAGAAGGTAAGAGATGGAAAAGGAAGACAAGAGCGGCAGTGTGGGTAGTTGGGCAGATGTTGCTTTGTTTAAAGACTGTTGTGTAATTAAAGGCAGCAGAACAGAAGCCTGACCCATTTTCTCCCTTTGATCAGTGGTCAGAGAGTCAGGCGGGGGTGGGGGGGGGGCTGCTGAGCCAAAACCTGTCTGTCTGTCTGTCTGTCTGTCTGTCTGTCTGTCCATCCGTCCCTCCGTCCATCCATAAAATCCTTCTTGAACACTCCGAATGAACGCTCAGACCGGACGCGTCTCCCGGCGCTGTGAAAACGCGGTGGTCGAACCTGTAACATGGAACCAGGAACATGGGGTGCAGACAGAGCTATCATCCTGCCATTCAAAGGTTGCTGGTTTGAGTTCCCATCTCATTCTGTTGATGTGTCAAAGTGTCCTTGTGCCACATACTGAAGCCCCCCCCCCTTCTCTCTCTTTCTCTCTCTCTCTCTCTCTCTCTCCCCCTCCCTCTCTCTCTCTCTCTCTCTCTGCCAACCCCCTCCTATTCCCCCCCCACCCCACCCCCCCCATACCATCTGCTACATGCAGTGCCGAGCAGCAGTATTGATCTGCAGCTTGGTGTTGGACACTACAAGCTTATCCACAGCGTTAGTGACAAACAGCCTTGCATCTGTCCCACTGACTCTCCTCGCTCTTTCGAGTGAGACAGCAGTTTTTAATGGGAGTCCATCTGTCTGGCTCCTGGTCCTCCCGTAGTGGTTTGTTGTTGGTGGGTTTGGAGACATGTGCGGTAGAGATTTAACTGCACATA
>JASSRZ010000083.1:1087217-1100284 GCA_032164315.1 Malacoctenus gilli
CCCCCCCCCCCCCCCCCCCCCCCCCCCCCCCCCCCCCCCCCCCCCCCCCCCCCCCCCCCAAAAACAACCATCTGATCAGATCGTGCTGCAGGTATAACGCCCTGATATAAATCATGGGTTGAATCCGGAGGATATACGGCTCCTTTTGTGGCAACTTCAAAATGAGTGGGTGTTTGGGTCAAAACACAACCACAAAAGGACATCTCGATAAATGGATGAGAGAGCTGAACGAGAGCCTGGGGGCAAATTATCCAAGACCCCAAACGCGCCACAGAGCTTGTGTTTTGTTTTTTTTACGCGAGGTTCCAAGAGGATGGCAAACCTCAGGATCACTGATGCAAAGTGTAACGGATGATTCTCCACGCAACAGTGATGTCGTGCTGTATTCATCTCGGAGAGACCCGTAAACATGCTGACCATCACACAAATCCTCTCTTTATTCTTGACCGGCATGTGTTTGGTGCAGAAAGTGTTGCTGGTTGTGTTGAACAAGATGACGAACACTTTCTAAAGATGTGTCGCAGCCCTATCTTTTACTTGATTGGTCAAACTGGTGGTGTGCAAATCACGCTGTAACAAGTGCCATGTTACAACCACACTTGGTCTCCCTTAAATTGTAAGTTTCCAAACATATCCTGGTAATTTTCTGCTCATGAAGCAAATTGTCAGTTGAATCAGCACGTCCTGACCCCAAGCCAGTTTGAACTTCAACAATTTGCGAATTCAGAGCAGCTCGCGCTTGACCCGTCAGTACCATTTGAACTGACACAACTGGGCCTGTGATGAAGTCCCTAAGTCAGAGTAAATGACACTTTGTCTTGGAAGAGCAGCCTGAAAATACACAACTCGCTGTCCCACCACGTGGTCCGATGTCTGAATGAGATAGCCTGTCTCTGTGGGAGAGGTCCCTCCGTTTACATGAGCCACACCCAAAGTTTACTGGTATGGAGTCTGCCAGGATGTTGCAGTGGTCCAAGGAAGCTGACAGATGCCAAAATAGCCAGATAGAAGCCAGATTGCTCAAAGAATGGGCTGCTACTCATTGTGTGCTTGGACGTTAATAAGAACAGGTTTTATGGCTGAACCTGGACAAAGACGAAGCCTTACCCGCTGTCTCAGCTCAACTCAACTCAACTTTATTTGTAAAGCCCTTTCACACAACCAACAGTTGGTACAAAGTGCTGCACACAAGCATTCAAATATTTGAGACAATTTAAGTGTTTTGCATTTGCCTTTTTGACTTACAAGCTGCAATGATTGATCCCAAACGGACTTGGGAGGCACAGGAGGCGCTGTGGCTTAGCTGGTCAAAGTGCCTGTCTTGTAAACAGGAGATCCTGGGTTCAAATCCCAGCAGTGCCTCATGGTAGTCCCATTAGTTTTACGTCTCAGTGAAAAAGGCATTGTTGATGTGAGTGCACTGCTGAAAAGTGTGGCTCAATGGAAGATGACTGGAGTTTGGAGCTCCTCTGGATTCGCTTGTCCAGGTGCCTGGGTTCAAATCCCAGCATTGGCCCAGGATAAGCCCTCCAGTTTTACTTCTTTAAATGTGTCAATAATGATGTGATTCGGTTGCCACAAGGTCCATTGTATGGCTTTTTTCTAAACAGTGGAACTGTTTTATTCAGCTGGCCTGTCTTGTAAACAGGAGATCGGCGCTTCAAATTCCAACAGCTCCTCAACATAGGCTCAGTCACAGTTGAATTTCTGCATAAAATTTTTCCTTGAGATTTAGGACAAAGCAACTGCAATGACAAGATCTATAAGAATTTCCAGCACAAATGAGGCGCTGTGGCTTGGCTGTTGAAAGTGCCTGCCGAGTAAACAGGAGATCCTGGGTTCAAATCCCAGCAGTGCCTTGGGTTTCCACCATTGGCCATGGTTCTTTAGAATTTTTTGCTTTCATTCTGTGAGTCGAGTGCTGCAAAGTTGAATTTTACCAATGAATTCCTGACAATATGCGTGTCAAATTCCTGCTGGCCAAAGTTTCAGACTCTCAAATAGGAGATCTTGGCTTAAAAAACACCATCAGCTCCTTTTCATAGGCCTGATCTGTGTTAAATTCCTGCTTAAAACAGACAATTTAAAACAGAGAAAATCTAAAAGAATAAAATAACTATAAATAGATCAATTTAAAACAAGTAAAATCCAACAGATAAGACAAACCTCAGGACACTAAAACAGCAAGTCTCAAGTTGTATTAAAAGCCAAATAATAAAAATAGGTTTTAAGACTAGTTTTAAAAATGGACGGTGATGAGGACTGCCTAATGGGGAGTGGGAGGTTGATTCCAAAGTTTTGGAGCAGCAAGAAAAAGCTCTGTCCCCTCTCAGCTTCCGTCTGGATCTCGGCACCTCCAGGAGCAGCAAGTCAGCTGTCTCCGAAGATACACGCGTGCACTCATTTCCTGATCACTATGGCTGCTTGTCATGTTTGGAGTCACATCTGGAGAGGGACCCTTGTGAGGCACCGCTGCTTCCTCACCTGGCAGTATGTGGCAAGCACAAGCCTGTAAGAAAATTCATCCGATCTTGGGTTCATCAGCTGGAAGGACAATCCTTTGTTTGTGCCAACCAACCAGTGTGGCTCATGGGTTTTAAAAAGTTACTAGTCACACAGTTTATGAGCTGAAAAATTTGTTGTGGAAGATTGAGGTAAATTTAGTTTTGTTATGTGATTACAGAAAATAAAACGAGATTATTGACACATCTCAATGGTAATGGCAGCAGGTAAAACAGGAATATTCAATAAAACTGTGGATTTGGTTTGTATCCAAAAAGTAGCATTTTATTCCTTCCTCCCTCCCAGTTGCTGTAATTCATTTAAAGGTGCGACACGATCAGGCTCTGCAGCAGCCTGCTATTGATTCGCCGTTGGATTCAGGTGTGTCTGATGGGGAGTTGTTAAGCTGTTAGTGACAATTCAGGGTGAGACGCAGGGTGTCTTGACTGAAAAAGTTCATCTTGGTACATTTTTATTCCTCAGTTTAGTCGGTTCCTGTCCGGCAGTGAGGATCCGGTCACTTCTCGGAGGAGGACAAGTTGCCGTGGCAGCTGCTCGAATGTGTTTCATGTATAAAGTGGGGTTGTAAATATACCTATATAAGTAAGTGAAACCTTCATTCTCAAACTGATATTCACTAAGCTGCATTCAGTTTTACCACTTTGGTTTCTACTTTCCTTGCTGATAAAATGTGTGTATTATTATTATCTGATTTCATTGTCTGTCCCATTTATTAATCCTTTTTACGGGGCACAGGAGCCAATTCCAGCTGTTTACAGGCAAAGGCAGGGTACAGCCTGGACTTGTCACCAGTCCATCGCAGGGCAACACAGAGACAAATAACCATATAACCAACCCATTCACACCTACAGACAATTTCGAATCACCAATGACCTGCATGCATGTTTTTGGACTGTGGGAAGAAGCGGGAGTCCCCAGAGAGAACCCGCACATGCACAGGGAGAACATGCAGAACCTCCACACAGAAAGGCCCCCACCTGGGTGCGACCCCAGAACCTTCTTGCTGTGAGGCGAGAGCACTAACCACCACGCCACTATTATTATTATTATCATCATCATCATCATCATCATCATCATTGCTATTATTATTATTATTATTATTATTATTATTATTATTATTATTATCATCATCATCATCATCATCATTATTATCATTACTGTTGTTGTTGTTGTTGTTGTTGTTTATTTTCTCAATCAGATTTGGTCTCCATGTATGGAAGCAAAATGCAAATCTCTTAATTCAAAGAAAACTAACAAATGACACAAAGTGAAGGCACCATATGTTGCATTATTTTTGTATGGAAAGCCCCTGCTTTGTGTTGTACAAAAGGTGGATATGTGAGAATCAATCAGTAATTAAAGTATGAAGTCAGAAATTAAAACTGACCTTTTTGTAGTGTCATGTTTCTTTGTTCGTAATGACACCTGCAGCTCAGAATTGCTCTGTGCAATAATCCCGCTGCTGCTGCTGCTGCGTCTTTCCCCGGGTGAGTCTGGACCGCTGGTTTGGTCAGGCTCACGGCGTATCGATTCACCCGCTTCCACCAATCTTCAGTTCTAACCGCTCAGAGCTGCCGCCAGTCACATCCCACCGCCCGCCTGCTCTCCCGCGCAGGCCTTCACCATTAATAGACCTGAGGAATTTTCGCGTGGAGGCGATGTCAACCGCCGTCTGGTGACAACCTCGCTTCTCCTTGACGTGTCTGATGTGGTTCCGGAGTTTGTTGTTGTTGTTGTTGTTGGTTCTTGTTCCACTTGCTCTCAGGTGAAATTACAGATTGATTCGAGGAGGAGGCCATCTCAGAACACCGCGGAACAAGCGAGGGGAAGTCGAATCAACAGACGAGAAAGAGATGTGATGATATTTCCTTTTTCTGAAATGCAGTCAATCAAGCTTCACCAGCATGTGAACGGCGCAGCGGGCGGCAACAGCGCGTCGGGCCTTGTTTACACTGACACCGAGGATGCATTTCATCCTGCTCATCTGCGGTCTGCGTACAGACCCAAAGTACAAGAGCCAGCGCGAAAGGAAGAGCCTCTGTGTGTGCAGGACGCTCGACCAGCAACCCAAGACTGCTTCGAGGACACGGCGAAGCGTCTTTTAGGGTGGCTGCTTCTTCTGGTGACTCCGCTGGCCTTTCTGAACACACGAAAGCAGTGTTCAGATTTATCCCCACACATGTTGTCGATATGACCGTGGTAGAAACATCCACTAAGGAGGAGGTGGAGTCCCCGGTGAATCGGTGAAATTGACACGACCTCTCAGAACCCAGGTCCAAAAAAGCTGATGAGAGGCAACTCGAGGATTCAGCTTCAGATACTCCATTTATTATGAGGGACTCCTTGTTGAGAGGGCCCAGGACACCAAATTCTTTGGGATTCGTCTTACCTCCAGAGAAAAAAGCAATGCTGTCATCAGGAACACACAACAGCAGCTCCTCCCCCCTCCGGAGGCTTAAGAGAAAAGACCTCTCCACATCAGCCTGCCCTTGTTTTCAAACAGTAGAAGTTGTAGTAGCAAGAGTAGTAGTGGTGGTAGTAGTAGTAGTAGTACTAGTATTAGTAGTAGTAGTAGTAGTAGTAGTAGTAGTAGGGGTTGAAGTTGCAACACTCAGGCAGAACAGTTTCTTTTCGTTGCTTCTGGCCGAAGATGAATCCAAATGAAGGCGAAGCCAAATGAACATGGACATGAAAGTTATTAGTTTATCAAGTATATATATTTACACCAATACAATACGATACCAATACATAGTGACAGTTTCAACTTTAAACAGTCAACATTTCAGGGATGGAGAGAGAAGCTCGCGACGGTGACCGGCTCTGTCGGTCAGTATCGGGTCAGGTTTGGCCGTGTCCCTTGTCAAGGGACAAGTCTGAAGTTGACCCACTGTCTTTTTTTTTGGGGGGGGGGGGTCTTCAGTCCAACTAACTCCAGTCCAAGTTGTAACAACTTGCCATGTTGCCACAGTGAGCTCCTCATTCCACCGGGAATGGTTGGAAAGACACCGCATTCAGTATATGGTGTGAGATGCATGCTGTGGCATGAGTGAATACTACAGGGACTCTTTGTGCCAGTCGCAGCGATTACAGACGCTGCATTCATGCATTCATCGCGGGACAACCACCTGACATGGGTCGAAATTCACGTCTCGTTGGCACCGCACCGATTCTGTGCTTCTTGTGATTTATCAGCCCCTCTGCAGACGGCCGGCTCAAGACAGCCGTCAGTCAAAGACGAAGCGATGAGGAGCAGTTGCTCTGACAAACGGAGCGGATGCCGCGCCGCAAATCCAATTCATCTCCAGTCAGCTGTTTATAAACAGCCCGTCGATAACCTCGCAGAGATACTTCTTGTCCACAACTGGCTCAAGGCAACCCATAAATTGTCGGAGGGGGGGAGGGGGGGGGAGTTTATTGACAAGTGTCGGTATCAAATATTTATTACCAAGCAGCTCTTAGTTTGGAAGCCGTGATCAATCAGTCGGCCCTCTGGTGGAAAAAAAAATCACCGGTTTTATGAGCGGGGTTTTGCAGACGCCTCCCAGACATTGAATAGGACAATGTATTGATTGGACTTTACAGGCACTGAGGCAACATAACATGGTGGTATGAAGTTTTCTGTCACCCTTAAAATCCATGGTTTTTTTTTTCACTTGTATTGTCAGTGAAGGAAATCCGACTGCGTGTCTCTCCTCCCTCCTCCAGGCCTTGATGATGGCATTGATTACTTCTGGAGACAGGTTTCAGCTTTCAAAGCGTGATATCATGTCCGTCTCGTCACAACGAGCTCCGAGGCCTTCGGGTGGCTTGCCGCGTCACTTCCTGTTTCATTCTGGTGGCCACCGCCCTTCTTAATTTGGGCGTCTTTACTTGCCCAACCTCTTTCCTGAGCCTCGATCTTCTCTGTGGCCTTCAAAGCCTGCTTTCGACTTGACCCCAGTCCGTTGCGTACATCGTGAAACGTCTGTTGTGCCAGCTCTCAGTTAAAATGTAATACGAGTTCGTTTATCCTTTCAAAAGTACGTCTTTAATAAGCCTCTTTTGCCACTGAAACAAAATGTAAACAAATAAGCCCATAAACAGACAATGAACATAACACTCAAGGACTGGGAACTCACTCATTCATAGATGGCTGTTCATATACTCACCGATCACAAGACGAGACGACAGCTGAATGATGTCATGTTGTCTGCCACAAGGACAGAGAGGCCGGAGTGATGGGTGACATGCTGGGATGGACTCAAGGCGTCCTGCAGGCCAAAGTAAAGTGTCGTATCGTGGCACCTTTTTCCTCTCTGTGGGTGTTTCCTCCTGAAGCTATGGTAATGACAAGAACACTCGCTGTCAGTGTCATCAGCATGAAGGCTCCCACCGGTTTATTTACCCCAAAACAGACAGGACGTGACAAGAGGACGTTCTGTCATTCACCAACTGAGTGTTTTTCGACGATTGTAAAATACCTCGTCACCGCTGGCACAACGAGTTGTTCTGTAGCTGTTTGCAGCAGGATGCATTTGCCAGTGTTCAAACAGGGCTTAATTGGCTGTAAACCAAAACTCACATGAGGGATACCTCTACTTTCTTTGGCATATTCACTATAAAATTGCCCCTATCTGTTAAAGATCCAGAGTACTCTGACACTCCAATGGACTCCAGCAACAGTATGGGAAGTCAGAATGTGAGAATGTGAGACTTTATTGTTAGTGTTTAGTATTTCTACATCATTTGTCAACAATTGACCACAAAATCGCAAGCTTGGACTCGACAAATCACAAATACAGCAACCATGTTACGACAACTTCACGGATACTTGTATTTTCATGAGTATTTGTTTTGAAGTGTATAATTTTAGACATGAAAACAATTCACACAATGTAAAATCCTCTCTACTTTCAAAACAAAAGTCACTCCTCAGTATGCCCTCAGTATGAAATACACAGAATGTCCAGTTGTAGTTTGGACCCCCCCCTACATTGTTCGCCGTCAAACTGACGCCACGGAGGTGACCCCGCCTCCCCAGCTCTCCATCTGTCTGGCGATCATGATGGCGCGACCCCGTGCGCTTGGACGTGGCGGCTGGAACCGGCTTGTGGGAGGCGGCAGCCGACTCTCGAGCTCTCACCGAGGGTTGCGAGAGGAGGCTGCGTCTCCTCGCGCAGGAGCACAGCCAGGCCTCGCTCGCTGCCAAGGCCGACACTTTGGCAGCCAATGAGGAGCAACCTGCCCGACCTGCGAGAGGAGACCAGGCCGAGCGAGGAGACGGCGGGGAAGGAGGCCGACCGGAGCAGCAAAACCGGCTGCTCTGGACGGCCGACTGAGGTCCGAGATCCGGGCTGCGACGCTGCTCCGGAAGCAGCTGAAGGACCAAGTGGGATTCGCGGACGGGAAAGTGGTGGACAAGGAAACTGCCGACCTCAGGAAACACTGGGAGTCGCTGTGGAGCGTGCGAGAGTCCGACTCGAGCGCTCCGCTTGAAAAGCGGAGGCGTGACTGCGGGTGGAAAAACGTGGGTCATCAACCTGCTCCAGGAGGAACTGGAAGAAAGAAACATCGACCTGGACGCCGAGCCTTCTTCCCGCAGCCAAGACGAACCACACCTGCCCCCCACCCCCTCCCTCTCCATCTCTCCCTAGGTATCGTCACTCTGTCTTTTTGGGTGGTGCTCTGGCCCACCCACCTGTCTTTGTCAATGAAACGGGTCAACAAATAAACCCCATTAAACCAAAATCCAATTGTTTCACGTGTGTATGTTTGTGTGTTGCTGTGAGCTTCTTCCACAGCCGAAGGGTTCGGTGTCCACCGAGAGGAGCTCAGTGCTGCGTTCAAGTGTTCTCAATTGTTCAGAACTGCTCTCTGTTTATTACTGAAAACAAACTCCAACTGTGCACCAGGGCTGTCCAAACTATGGCCCGCAGGCCACCTCCAGCCCGCAGTCCGTTTTTAATTGGCCTGCGAGAATTGAGTGGAGACCGATGTAAATACAGAAAGTAATTTTACAATCTCTTACAGAGTAGTTACATTTATTACACATGGCATTTGGTTACATTTTGACTGTTTTACTGTTACATCCAGCACCTTCACAGGCAGCCTTTACACTGACATGGGAAATGAGTTGTTCGACATTCTCCTCTTTTCTTTCCCCTCATTTCACCCTGTAACTCACATCACAGCACCATCAAGTGGTGAACATCAACTATTATACCATCCACGTGGCACATCTCCTTCCTCTATTTGAGCAGATGCAGGAGTAGCTACATTCATTACGCAGGAGGAAGACGAGAGGAAAACAGAGCCTCAATCGAGCAAGAGAGCCACAAAACTCTCATTTAGGACTGATCCTGTTCCATGAATCAGTAGTGCGCAGTGTTTATCCCTGCTCTGTAGGACAGAACACACTGGACAAAGTCTGTAATTTAGGAAAGAGCAGTCAGCAAGAAAGGGAATATGGAAAAAAAAATAGGCCTGGTTCTGTAAATATCTCCAGAAAGATTGACAATATTTACAGCATTTAAACACTACTATTAGTGGTATTGTGAGAAGGGTAATAGAGGAGCCATGTGTGGAGGAGACACAGGAGGACACAAACACAGAGAGGAGTCCTCAGCCACCCAACAGGACGAAGATGCTGAGTTCCAACGGGCATGTGGGCCAGGATCTGACCTTGAAGACCTCGTCACCTTTCGCCATCCTGGGAGGGGGGCGGAGATGGGCGGAGAGAGGAACCCTGGTCAGCCCTGGATGACAGCGGGGTCGACCGTTGGACGGCACTGTGAACAGACTGGGTGTAACACCAAACTCGCTGCCCAGGTGCACCGAACGGAGCAGCCTGCACCTACCAGTAGCTGCCTCTTCAGCAATAGCAGCAGCCTGGCAATCCAGAAGCAACGTCCCCCCCCCCCGCAGTTTCCGAAAAAGACCTCTGCCGAGGACACGCTGACCTCTAATTCGAGGGACAGAAAGGGGGCAACTGGAAGCTGTAGGCACACTCAAAAGGGGTCAGACCTGCCCTGAGGTAGGTACTGTTAATGCACACACAATTCTACCACAATCTACTTTTCAGGTCCCTGCTTGACATTCAGACTTACACCTCGACGGCTCTGTCCGTCTGTCTGTCTGTCTGTCTGTCTGTCTGTCTGTCTGTCTCTCTCTCTCTCTCTCTCTCTCACACTCCTTCTAACACACACACACTGCATGTTCTCGCCATTCTTAATCACTTCAACTACGAACCGGGCTTCTCGGTGCTCAACGCACATTTTACCGCGTTTGATCTCTCCTTCATTTGGCAATTAGCATCGACTTTCCCTCGTCCGTTTCATTAACCGATGGTGCTGGCGGGCACTGTCCCACTTTGAAAGTATGTCAGGATTAAAAGGAAAGTTGGGAGGTGGAAGGGCTTTGAAGTCGGAACCCGTCAAAAGCTCCAAGCGAAGACGGAGCGTGACTCCGAGCCGCGCGCCGGCAGCACAAGCCCGCTGTAAAGCCGCCGCGAGACGTCTTAATCCTGGAGCTGACTTCTGAAATCACCCTTTGGATAAAGAGACGCTATTGGACGACGACTATTAAACGACTCCTTGGTAGTTGACTTGGTACTGCACAGAAACATTGATCCTTGTGTAAGGTTCAAAGTTACGGGTCAAGGAACATATTTGGAAGTGGGAGGCACAACATTTGATTTTTTGGAGAAGAAGATGGCCTTCGAAATAAAAGCTTGACTCACAACCAATCCCAGACATTACAAGTACAAGGTGGGAACCATAAAGACCATGAACGAACATAATCCCCCTCCGTTGGAACCCCACCCCAGGGCCCGACCGAGACCACTACATCACCGACAAAGTTACTAATCCTGCAACTTTTCGCGTCGCGACCCATCCTCCCCCCTCCCCTCACCCCCACCAACCAACACCACCACAACTACAACCTAACCCAACCCAACCACTCTTTCCTCCCCTCTGTCCTCCTTCCTTTCCCCCCTCTTGCACGGCCCTCGTTGTGCACCTCCTCTCGATAAAACCCCAAACAAGACGGCCGGCGGCCAATCGGGGCTGGCGATGGTCACAGATAATGATCATAAAAAAAATGACACAGCTTTCATTCTACAACAAAATAACACCCCACGGAGTTAATTGCAAATTGATTTCAAGACTCTCTGCTGACTCGTTGACCAAAGTTTTTTGCTCCAACACTCCACGTCTGTGTTTGTGCTGCTCGGTTTGCATTCATTGACCAAAGACAGCATCATGCAGGACACTGAAAGCACTTCAGCACTAAGTTGGAACAATGCGTTCGTTCTGGACTCACTGGGCCGAAGATGGACAGCACAGCAGCACAGCAGCGCAACCGAGGGACGGGCACAACAAGGCAGCAGCAGGTCCCGGAGATCCACCAAGGTCCCTTCAAAGAGACTGTAGGACACATGGAGCCAAAACAGAGCTGCAATTGTTTTTTAGTCCAATATTATGGAAAAAAAAATCTAAATATAAAAAATAGATCAATATAAATTAAGCTTTAGAGCAATTAAAAAGTAAACGTGCGAGCGGATTTGCTCGCCTCCTTAAAACACCAAACACATTCCGTCCAACGTTCCCAGCAACCCCGGAGTCTTTACGTCGTTAGTGACCTTAAGCCAGCGCTAAGCTTCAGCGCGGCTCGACGCCGAATTGATAATTGAAAAGTAAAGCAGCCGCGATTAATTTTTGACAGCGTTGCGGTGTCCAAGACTGTGGGGGTGGGGGGCGGGAGGCCCTCCCGGCGCGCAGCCTCCCAACGCCTCCCCAGCTCCTGCAGCTTACGTGAGAAACACCGATGAATCAAAGTTCCGGCTGGGGGTGGGGGTGGGGGAGGAGCGGGGGTGGGGGTGGGGGTGGGGGGGGGTTCCATCCCTTTATCCCCTCCATCCCTCCATCTTCCGCCGCTCGGCCGGGTTTTAATGCCTACCTGAGGGACTGCCAGAGAGGGAAGCCGAGGCTCTCTGACTCCACGTCGATACCTCCTCTCTCCAGCTGAGCAAAATCGCAGCCTCTCTGCTCTTAACTAATCGAAAACCATAACACCCCCCAACCAGCACCACCTTCTCTCTTCCTCCTCCCTCCCTCCCTCCCTCCGCTCGCTCTCTCCATCCCCGCCAACTTCGGCAACAAACTCCAGGCTTGTCTTGCGCTAAACACACGTTGTCCCGTATTTGATCTCCCTTCGCTCACCACTTAACATTGACTTTCCTTCGTACATTTCATTAACCGTTGACAACAGAGGACCCTGTCCCACGTTTAAGTATGCGCGGATACTTTCTCAGGATTAGAAGGAACTTAGCAGGTTGAAGACTCTGATGTCGAAGCGCAGGGGGGAAGATGGAGCGAGATAAGTGCACGACATGAAACTGTTTGTAGGGATGTCGGTTTGCAAACGAGGCTGCCGAGAGCTGGAATCCTGAACTTCAAACACCAAATTAAGACCATTAAGTCTAAGAAGATACACGACTTCAAAGAAAAAAAGAAAAAAAACACACAAAGCTTTTCCAACTGCAAAAATTCAGGTCTTGTTTGGGGTTTTTTTCTCTTTTTTTCTCAACTGCTGATCTTTTTTTACCCAATAAAGTTGACAAAAAGAAGCTTCTACAGACTTAATGTATCCCTCAACAAGTTTGCGGTCAACAGTTCCACTCGTTATTGTCATCATAACGCTCGCTGCAGTACATTGTGACCATTGGTGTAGAACAGTCTCATAGAGGAAATGACACATCCTCAAACGCAGTTTATTCCTCAAAAACAGGTTTTTGTGTCAATTAGCATCAGTGGCATCACCTTCACAACGTTGTCATGCCAAAGTCAAATGTCTTAGTCACGCATTTCATTTCAACTGTTGAATCCTTCAGCGTTTTTCAGTGCGGAAAGGTCCCAACCTTTGAGACACTGCCAACAGCACTGTGCACTGCTTGGAGTAAAGTTTCCACCTTGCAGGGTTTTGTTGGGGTAACTCGTGTATCGCAGTAAATTTTGAAATACCTTCAAAACTCATGCGACTCACTCCTGGATATTCAGATGTTGCGGTCTGTCTGGACACACGTTTCTCACTCAACGCCACGATACTGGTCACACACTGCTGTGGGATGGCATGGCGTCCCTTGCACGCATATGAGCCAGTTGTGGTCGTGGCGAGAGGAGCTCGCTCCAGCGGACTCCATGAGTGTGAAACGGGGTCGAAGTCAGGACCGCTCCCGGGGGGCCGTCCTCTCCAGTCCTCAGCCTCAGAGGAAATGCTGTCTCCTCTGTGGGGGCAAGTGTTGGAGGATAGACACAGCTTGTAGATATATCAATCATCCTTTACTGATCCCACTCCGACAAATTTGTATGAATTCCTTTTTGACTTCAACTTTGACTTCATAAGAAAAATGTTCATTTGTTTTACCTCGCATTTAACATCTATGACTTTTAATACTGTATTTTCCGCACTATAAGGCACACCTATAAACCTCCAATTTTCGCAAAAGCTGACAGTGCGCCTTATAGTCCGGTGTGCCTTATATACGGACCAATATTGAGCCACAA
>JASSRZ010000083.1:1132797-1148194 GCA_032164315.1 Malacoctenus gilli
GAGGAGGAGGAGGAGGAGGAGGAGGAGGAGGAGGAGGAGGAGGGGGAGGGGCGGGTGCACCACAAACAAGCCAACAAAATGGAAAGACGACTGGCGAGACCCAAGTGCTCTTGGTGGTTAGTTTCACAACTCCCCAGGTTCCTCCCTGATCAAACCACTTCCTGTTCAAGAACAGTTTCAATTAGACAGCGGCAGGTTCCCTTTGCTCTTAAATCCAGAAGAGCTGAACTTAAGTGTGACGTCATCAAAAGGAGCACGTAAAAAAGCGACTGCGGTGGTCGAGTGTGCCCGTCGGCATCGCGTTTGCCCTCACTGGCATCTTGAACTCGTGACCACTCAACGACGAGCCCTGTTATATTGTCACGTTGTATGTTTCTTTAAATATCAGTTGGATTCCTCTGCACAGTCGTCCACGTGACAACGGATGAACGGTCTTCGCAGAAACAGGCTGCAGCATGCACGAGAGTGACCGCCAACCGGGAAAATCGTGATCCTTCTGCGAGGAAATCAAACAGAAACATCACCAGCACGTATGACGGCCAATTTTCAGCCCACCGCGTCACCTCTCCAGCTACGGCAAGCCTCCAATGCCAAGTGCACGCGCGGTGCCTCACTCAGTCGTTTGATATCACAAACATGATTGATTGCGACTCTTCTCCTCTTTGTCGGCAGGAAAGAAGGAACACGAGGATCTGAATGTTTAGCACTGACCACGCCAGAGGTACCGGTCTTTCTCAGGTGCGCACATTTACTCACTTCAAAACTGGACTCCAAGCTTTTCTGTTGAGACAATCACACCCCACCTCGCCTCCTCACGAAATCCTGTTGTTACTGGTTTGATACCGATTTTAAATTTGTATTCTATGGCTTTTTTTTAAAAAATCTTTCTTATGTTTTAATGCCTGTGTCCAGTGACCTTGGGTGTTTCGATAAGGCGCTTTTAAATAAAATGCATTATTAGGATTCCGTTTTTATTTTGACCTTCACTCGTGTTTTGTGCGATTCACACGAAAATAAGCCTCTATTTCGAGCGTCGTGTCGGTCTCGTTTCGGTAACTCTTCACAGATTATCTGAACAGCTAATGCTGCGATGAATTCTGTGAAAACGTAAAAGCATTTTGAAACACGACAGATTGAAATACTTTGAAGTATTGATAATCATGGGATTTCACTGGCCGTGGTACCGACGACTCAAATTCCGGTGTACCCCATAATTCGCGACACCCGCATGCAGGCACAACCTGGCGATGTAATTCTGGTCTCTTTATTCCCTCCTGTATATTTTTGCTCCATGATTTGATTCCCGATGGACAGGTTTTTTCAGCACTCTGCGGCCATCACAATGGTGCCGGGAATGACGTCTCCTGGAGAGTCGCGCCCGCTGTTAATTTGACTAATACGGAGACGGACGAAAGCCTTGTCACTCCACCTGTTCAGAAAAATAGGCCTCCGATTTTCCCCATCGCAGCCACCGGCGCTCGCAGCAAACCTAATCTGTCCGGCCCAATCACATCACAGCTCCGGCAAATAAAAACAATCACAGCGCAAAGAGTGGGACGAGCCAATCATGAAGGAACGAAAGAAACAACATAAAGGGAAGGAGGAATCGCAAGACAATAAAGTGGCTACGACATCCAGACATTGGTGGATAGGAAAAAAGTAGTTCCTTTTTGGAAAATGGAAGCAACAGGGAAAAAGCAGCACCCCCCTGAAAATCAGACCTGTGTATGCATGCACGGGTGAGGTAACCATGAGTACAAGTACACAATTGCGGATCTAAAAGCGGTCAAGGGGAGGGCTTCTTGTTCAAGTCAAGTCAAGTTTATTTATATAGCACAATTCGTACACGAAGCAATTCGAAGTGCTTTAAAGAGAAGGCAGTTAAAAATCGCAATCAAAAGCAAATAAAATTGTAAAAAAAAAAATGTAGAGAGTGATTCTGTTTTATTACAACCTGTAATCAAATGTTTTGAGAAGCCCGAGTAAATAAAATAGTTTTGAGGCCTGATTTAAAAGAAGCGACTGAGTCTGTAGTCCTGAGATGATCTGGAGTTTGGTTCCAAAGACGCGGAGCGTAGTGACTGAAAGCGGCTTCGCCTGGTTTGGTTCTGACTCGGGGAACAGTGAGGAACAGTCTTTCTGAGGATCTGAGATGTCTGGATGCTTTATACTCTGAGTAAATCTGTGATGTATTTAGGTCCAAGACCATTATAAGCTTTGTAGACCAGTAGCAAGATTTTAAAGTCAATCCTTTTGACGCACCGGGAGCCAGTGCAGTGATCGAAGCACGGGTGTAATGTGCTCCGCCCTCTTTGTGTTGGTGAGGACTCTGGCTGCAGCATTTTCAATGAGCTGGAGCTGTCTGACCGATTTTTTACGAAGACAAGTGAACACACCATTACAGTAATCGAGTTTACTTAAAATAAAGGCATGAATGAGTTTCTCTGAGTCCTGTTTGGTCAAAAACCCTTTGACTCTCGAAATATTTTTCAAGTGGTAGTAAGCTGATTTGCTTACTGTCTTGATGTGATGGTTAAACTTCAGGTCTGAATCAATAATTACCCCAAGATTTCTGGCTCAACCAAGACATGACAGTGGGATTGTTGGACGGGGGGGCAACAAGTCCCGGCGGTCATTCATTCAGAGCTGACGGACGGACGGATGGATAAGTGGGTTGGATGAGGGATCCAGACTGACGGACTGAACCGCTGCTGCGCCGTCAGCGCTGCCCGTCACGTGCATATCATCGCCATGCTGTGTGATTTGGGCCACATTATAGGAGGATACGTTTGAGATAAACCTGCGGCACAATGAACGAGTGTCACATATTGCTGCTGGTATTCCAGAGGGGCCACAGAAACATTCCTTGGCAACGACTGGAGAAAAAAATTTCCAATCCTCTACCTGTAACGCAATCATATCGCCCTCCAGCAGCTGGGCCTCATGCTGAGCTCAAAATCAAAAGACGGAACATTTATCTCGCCATAAATTCAATCTGCTCTGAGGAGAAATGTGATCTGACCCCAGCGACCTCCAGGCTCGCGCATTAGATTACACAGCGAGGCTGGCATTTCAGCTAACCAAATCACCGTGCGGCTAATGATACTGAGAGGTGAGGGTCGGCGCCCGGGCTGACCTCTGACCTCCGCCGCTGATGCTAGAGACCCCTCACACAGTGCAAGGCTGTGCACAGAGGTGACAAACATCCATGCTTCCATCCTTTGTTTCCCCGCGACCGATCGACAGTCGGTCTTGCTGTGGCGGTCGTTATCTCTACCCTGTGGACTCGCTGGAGAGAAACTGAAAGAAGCAGCTGGACTGGAGGAATCAGGTCCCACTGTCTGCAGAACACACACACACACACACACACACACACACACACACACACACAGCAGCAGCACAGTGACAGGGCTGCAGGGGGGGGCTGACGGGGCCTTTTGATCCCCCAGAGGTCGCAACCTCAGTCACAGCCTGTTTGTTAGCAGAGGACCACCTGACTGCGGCTTGCCAATGCGTCGCTCATGCAGTTGGAGGTGTTCTATCGAGGATTGCTGTTAATAAAGTAGCTACTGCATGCACGACAACCACAACCAGACGAGAGGGAATGACTGAGTTTTTCCAACAACAACCTGATCCAGGGCAGCTTGCCAGATGGAATCAGTTGCTATGACAATCTCCTCAAGGAAAAAGTGATGCATATGTGCCAAACCTCATCACAGGCCTCATATGACCACATGAAAAAGACAGTAAGCACTGTGAAAACTGTTCAAATTGCTAACAGTAAATTCACATAGTTTATATCCACTGTCGTTTTGGGCCACAGTGTTATTTCAGCAAAATACATTCACAGACGCTCAAAGATCTATTTATAAAGGTGTGTGTGTGTGTGTGTGTGTGTGTGTGTGTGTGTGTGTGTGTGTGTGTGTGTGTGTGTGTGTGTGTGTGTGTTCGTGTACGTGTGTGTGTGGTCGTGTACCTGTGTGTTCATGTGTGTGTGTGGTGTGTGTGTGTTCATGTACGTGTGTGTGTTTGTGTGTGTGCGTGCGTGTGTGTGCGTGCGTGCGTGCGTGCGTGTGCGTGTGCGTGTGCGTGTGTGTGTGTGTGTGTGTGTGTGTGTGTGTGGAGGAGGGGAGCTGTGGATTTTAATGACATCCCTTGACACGGGGGTCGGGGGGGTAGGACACACGAGCAAAACCGTCTCTGTGTGATCATGGGCGTGTGTGTGTGTGTGTAAGACCTCAGGCCCAGGAGATTTTGCAGCTGCAGCACAAAGCAATAAATATCCTCACCTGCATGTCTTGAACTCCTTATATGCAAGAAAATAAATTGCACCTTAGTGGTATTTCCAGGTCTTTTAAAGGTGGCTTTTGAAACTTACAAATTCATTTTCGGCTGAAACACCCCACCACCCCCCCCAATTGTGTTTTATTCCATGCTGACAATGTTTGCAACCTGACAAATGGACAGCAAATCCTGTCATTCCTCTGGTTAGGAAAGGGTGGATAATAAGATGCATACATATAGATCGGTGATGGGGAACCTGATTCCTGTTACTGACTGAGTCACTTGAGTCAGTGTGCAAATGCGCATGCGCAGCCTTTGCACAATATGATTGCAAGTCGCAAGCTCGTTTTCGAATAAACTCTCAACACTAGTCGTTGGATGTGAGCTGATAGTCTTTTCTCAGTCTTTTGGTCTTCTGGTGTGAGCTCAGCATAATACATTAGGACTAAGGTTTATCCTTAAAAACAGACAGTGCCGCTGCCAAAACACGCTTTATTTATTTATTGCCATGGCTGACAAACATTACGTGCACGCATCAATCTGTTTCTCAGTCGGACTGAAGGTAAATACGTATGGGAGGGAGTAGATGAGTGGGTGAGTCCATTGCTGCGGTGCTGGGGGGGGGGGCTTTGAATGGTGAACGACAGTGGAACTGGCCTAATTATTTTGGATTTTCACCACTGACTACATTTGTTCACATAACCTAACGTGTACAGTGAATAATTCCACTTTCTGACAACCCTACCACAGCTGAGCAGCTGACTTTCAGCTCTGATAATATACGGGGGTTGAGTCCACTACATGGGAAATGGGGGGGACTCAAAGGACTCAAGTGGACTCATAAGGATGTGACGTCGTGAGTCAGGAACCAGGTGTAACGGGTGAACCAGGTCAACGATAAGGACAGGACTCATGAGTCAGGAACCACTGAACGATAAGGACATGAATCATGAGTCGAGAACTCCTAAACGATGACGATAGGACTCATGATTCCTTGTCCAGGAGTTCTCATCAGCAGCAGTCCGTGGTAAAGGACTGGCCACTGTGAGGGGCCAGATTGTTGCTTGAGAGCCTCGGAAGACCCCGGATCCACAGGCAAGGTCCTGCCCCTCTGTTGGGTTTTGTAGTTTTTTTTCCCCCCAAGTTTTCTTCCTACCTGCTGTGATGTCATCGTCAGTGACGTCCATTTCCTCCTCCGGTGCCTTGGTCTCGATTGGCTGCGCCTCCGACGGCGGTGGGCCCGGTGGCGTGGGCTCGGTCGCTGTTCCAGCTGCAGAGAAAGTGAAGTCATCGTAAGAATCGTACACTTGCTGTAGAGACAAGGGTTGCGTGCATGCGTGTGTGTGCGTGCCCAACGTGTTTCTGTAGTGGTGTGACTAATCAGGCGAACACTCAGCCAATAAGGGCTATTCTGGGAGAATTAACAGCAACACCGTCTCCCTCTAAATATTTAGTGTTTTCATTTAGCCTTTAACTCTCTATTGCCAATTAGCTGGGGCTTTTTCATTATCCGCTGGCACTAATGAATGACGCTAATTAATGAAATGACTGAAGGGAGCCGGGTCTGCGTTCAGCTCATCCGAGCCAGCATCGCCTCGCCGATGAATTGCACAACAGGGAGCGGGACGGATGAACGCACAGACACACATCTGCATTCTTCTCTCCTTTGTTGAGGCGTGAATCGTTTTGCAAATGACCTCAAAGTCCGAGCCATATGATCCTGTCGCAGTAATGAACAAGCGACATGACCTTTGCGCACGGGTTAAATTCACACACACACACACACACACACACACATGCACACGCACACACACACACACACACACACACAAGCACGCACACAAAGACACGCACACAGACACAGACACATACAGACACAGAAAGACAGACAGATACACACAGACACACACGCACACTCACACAGACACAAACAGACACACATTCTCACACACACACATACACACACATACAGACACAAAAAGACACAGACAGATACACACACACACAGACAGACACACACACACACACACACACACACAGAGACACAGACAGAGACACACACTAATTACACTGTCTGATCCTAGTTAACACTGTGAAGCATGTTCCACTTAACCCGCTCCAGGTCACATAAACACATCCAGTGACAGAAGACCAATACGCAGGCTGCCCACTGATTCAATGTGGAAAAACATTAGTGATAAAAACTTAATTACCAGTAATGTAATCATAACTGATGCCTGAGAGCAGCTTGTCTGCGATCCCTTCCGCTCCCTCCTCTTATTACGAGACCTTTTGTTGTTAACGAATGAAGGACTTGATTTAAAGATTTAATCAAATAATTAGGGAGGGTTTTAACTAGTTCATCACAGGTGAGTTAATCACAAGGAGAAACATTACTCGGCTTAACAGGGAGATGTTGTGTAAATGACAAAATCATGTAATTACGTTGGGGAAAAAAAATAGGATTTTTCTGTATGGCAATCCAAATGTTTGCCGTCTTTAGCACTCTTTCTAATTAATGATCGACTGCTGGAAGTCGTTCGCAGTCAACAATTCATTGTAGCAGTTCCTTTTATCATTGGTCAGAGGAGGACTGCGCCATGCTGGCACTGAAACCTGCCATCGGGGGCAGTGTGGGGACCCTGCTCACTTGTACTTGGAAACGTCGTGCTGATCTGCTGGAGCACTTTGGAGCGTCCTAATGAGACATGCACGTTTATAAAAAGGCAGCAGGAACTCCGCGAACCGCTGGCGGCACGGGGCGAAGCCGGGAGCAGGTCGGCGACAGCGGCAGAAAGCCCACGGCGAGAGTCACTGCTGATGGCTGAGAACGGCGAGCTGTGCGTACGAGTCGTTTGCGACATTCATCTCACACACACGCACGCGCGCACACACGGTTGGAGCTCAAAGGAAGAAGAGGAATGCCGCACTCCACCAAGGTCGAGCTTGTCATGTCAGCCATGACACATAGCTCCCAGCATGCCTTGTTAACCTCCAGGACCTTCTCCTTCCTCTGTCTGTTGCTTTTCTTCTCCTGGTCCAAAACACCCCCCCCCCCTTCCAGCAGCACAGTCTGTGCTCCTTTCGCTTCCCCTTTCATTCATTATTAACCAGGATTCGCTTCTATTTTGTACAAGGCCCGTTTCCAAAACGGTTCCTGTGGAGGTTGGGACTCCTTGGTTTTTGTGTCTTTGACGCGTGTTCGGCGCTGGAGTCTCAAACTGAGACTGTGTCTTCTGTGCTGTCTTTTTTTTTTTTTTTTTTAAAGGAGACTCTCCTTGCAGACGAGGATTAGCGTTGTAACGATACCAAAACAAGTAACCACAATACGATACCAAACAAAGTATCACAGTTCCGGTTCGTATCACGATACCGCAGCCTTTTTGTTCATTATTATTCTCATTTTATTATCATTATAGTTATAAATACTTATCAATTACTTATAATGCTGCTTGTTGCATAATAAACATAACACTGGGGATGTAAAAATTAAACTGAAACAAATATGGTTATGAACAAAAGCCAAAATAGTTCCAAATGCGACTTTTGCAGCGAGTCACCACTTGTGCCCGATGCTTCTGCCATGCCGAGCGTGTTGTATGCGTTTGTTATCTGAAGCTGTGCGGCTTGTTTTGGTTTTTTTGCTGAACTATTTATGGTAGCGGAGCTGACTTGATAGAGTTCCTTCTTAATACTTTCAAATACAGGCGGGCCCAGTGTGCGGAAACAGCTTATCCTATCGATTTGGCACCGCGGTGTACCGTGGGCACCGTGCAACTGTACAAGACCTAAATCAGAGAAACTTGGACGACTCAAAGTGACACAGGAGGTTCAATGAAAAGCTCGTGCGAAAAATAAAGAGGAAGGGAACAGCGGAGCTGGAAGAACGAACGGGCAGGCAGGGGAGGTGAGGAGGACAGAAAAAAGGAGGGAGGGGCAGATATGGCAGATGTGAGAAATGAAAATGAAGGAGGAGGAGGAGGAGGAGGAGGAGGAGGAGGAGGAGGAGCTAAAGTGAAAGAAGTGGCTCTGAAACAACAGCAGGTTGATGACATGTGCCAAGGAGTCTAAAGAGTATCAGTGATCAAAGAAACACACAAACACACACACACACACACACACACACACACACACACACACACACACACACGCGCGCGCGCGCGCGTTGTGTGGACAAATTTGGGGACTTAGTTCAATGGAGCACACATGAGCTCGTGACCCCGTCTCATCCCAAAGTCCTGCCACAATCCCAACACAGTGAGACGACTAACTGCTGAGAGTCGGTGATCAGAAGGATGGAAGAGGTTCACCCTTTAAAAACATCTGCTGGGGGGGAGGGGGGGGCTGAAAAGCCAGCTGAGTGAGTTCAGCTCATCTGCTGTGCAAGTGTCTCTGTCACTGGCTAAGCTCCGCCACAATTTCCTGGCTGCAGTGGATGATTCCAGGTGTGTGAATCTTGTTGCTGGGGAGGTGGAGGGAGGGAGCGTGTCCAGTGTCCAGTCACTCCACCTTTGTTCCAATCAGCGTCCAGTGATTGGAGCTGCTGAGGCCGACCGTATTCCGGAGAGACCCGTCGACCACAGCAATCGGTTCACGTGTTCCTAATGCTTTTTTTTTTTTATAGGGACGCCTAAACAGCCGCTCACAGAGTGCACTACCGACGGGCTTAGCAGTCCCAAGATTGACCACTCTCGTTCCTGCTGAGGCTGTCCCGTGGGGAATTTTGTGGGATAAAAAAAAAAAACAGGCAGTAAAAGTCAGAAAAGAGGTAAAGAAGTCGCTGGGCAGGCTTGTAGTATGCAAACTTTCCCTCGCTGTCAGTGAGCCCCCTGCTGGCCTGACCAGGGAAAGGCTTCGAAGAGGGACAGTAATAATCACTCTCTTGACTTTTTTTGGGGGGGGGGGGGTGTCAACAAGCCCCTCAAACTGTGCTCGCGCTGAGATTCAGGACAGTGTCAAAGATGCAGACACAGATCAGTAAACTGGGGCGAACGCAATATTCAAAATATCCCTGTCATTCAAAAGGGCTGATCCCAGGACTAGCTCAAGTTCAAGGAATGTCTCCAGCCCCCCCGACTTTCCTGTGATTTTCCAGGACTTCCGGGACCGACCGGAGTCGGCTCGCGGCGAGCTGTGGTCGCGCCGCGCAGCGCACGGATCAAATTCAATGACTCGCTCACCTCCTCCTCCTCCTCCTCCTCTCGCTGCTCCCTCCCCCATCCCCTGAGGTCACTGGTCCACCCCCTCAAACCCCCCCCCACCTCTCTACCATCCCCTGCCTGCAGTACTGATGTGGTAACACAACACTGACCAGTGCCCGTTTCCATGGCAACTATTCCCCTGTGAGCACACTCCCCTCATCCTACCCGCCCATCTCGAGCCTACACACATCATTTAAGAGGGCTCGCAATAGACAGAAAGAGCCTGTATGCCTGTATGTCTGTGTGTGTGGGGGGGGGGGCAGTGGGGTGAATTATTTATTTTTTTGGTACTATTGGTATTTGAACTAGGTTCTGATGTGGAACAACAGCACCAGGATTCCACCCCAACAATGAAGTGGCTGAACACAGAGACCACTGTGCTGACACGGGAGGCAGGACATGAGGCCCATACTGAAAGCAGCCACCAGGAGAGGGTCGGGATGTATTGGAAGGAACTTCTGCATCGGCGAGGAGCCGTCACGATCCATCGATACATCTCGTCGGACTAAATCGAGCAGCACTTTACTCGTTCCAGCCATCTAGTCGGTTTATTCCGGTTGCAGGTCGCGGTAGGAGTCCATGCCAGCTTTAAGCAAAGGCAGGTTACACCCCTGGACCCCACCCGCACACCCCCCATGGACATTTTATTGTCCCCAGCCTGACAACCATACGAGGAACCAGGAGTACCTGGAGGAAAACTCATGTACACAACGGTCCCAATCGCGTCTGAACCCGGACTGCCTCACTGCTAGGCGAGAGCACAAACCAACCATATTTGATACTTGGGATACGAGTAATCCTAAACTTTGTACTCCCAAAAAGTTTCATCAGCTCTTGATGACCTTCTTAGAGGTCAGAGAGCATAAAATTGGTTGTGAGGAAGGCCAAATGTGGTCAACGACTGAATGTGGTCACTCCTGGGGATTTCAGATTGACAACATCAACTTCCACCAAGTCAAATTCTGAAACGATGCAAAATTGCCACCGACACATCCGGGTCAACAGGCATCATATTAAAATCCACAGATTTTGCCTTCATCAAAGAGTGAAATCAAAGGAAACATCCGACATCGTACTTACGAGAGCTGACGGTGTCCACGTACTGAGGCAGGTAGGGCGCCCACATGTCGATGGTGTCCTTGCGTCCGGCCTGTCCGACTCGTCGGAGCTCGGCCAGCAGGAGAGCCTGAGCCGCCTCGCGGACCTTCGGTCAGACGGAGGGCACCGTTGATCGGTCACTCACATACTGCGCGACTTGCAAAACGATCCGAGATTGTGCCCGACGATTAAAGTGCGGTACGTACCTCCAGACAGCGGTCCTGCCACCTCCTCGCCAACATCTCCAGCAGAGGAGGTCGGAACTTGTCCAGGCCAAGGAGGTCGGGGAGCATGACGCAGTGCATGGCTGCGAGCTGGCTCCAACCTGGGTACGCACACAGGGGCAGACGCACACACACGCGCACACACACAGCCGTGCAGAAAGATACACAAAATCAGAACGGGCGCACAACGAGGTAAACGTCTGTCTCGTCGACAGAAATCACTGCTGTCGCATGGAAACTGCTTCGTATTAAGGAGGCCTCGCTTTCCTATTAAACGCCATGAAAGGCAGGCAAGTGAGATCTAGATCTTGATCTCGGTAGAGTACAGATGCTGTACAGGTGTGGAAAAGTTTGATGCGACAGTATTACTTTTTTGTCGTCATTGCGAGACCGCGCAAACTCAAAGAAAAGCTGTGATCAGTCTGGACGCGCACGGCACAAGTCAGCCAGCCAATCAGAAGGCAGCACGGCGGTGTCCGAGGCCGCAGTAAGAGCGAGTGCAATTCGAAAGAGCGCAGCCGCCTCTCTCGATACAAAACGGCCATAAATTGACCCCTTTGAAGTCCCCCCCAGTATGCCCCGCCCCGACAGACGACGAGTTGTCCTTGAAACGTTCTTGTGGATAGTCTCGGGCGAAGAGAGCCCGTTTCCATAGGACAGCAGTGACCAACACACTGAATTCCCATTCAACAGTTGGACTGGACGGAAAGACGTTGTCGTTTCCACTTGGGAGACTGACGGCTCTTCGCCCAAAAAAAAAGAGAGAACAGCAGGCCACAGACCTCTTAACAACTTAGCGCAGGAACATCAAACTGTCCCAATTCAGAAAAGAAAAACCCTGCGTAAAAACGCAAACACAACAAACACAAAGCTTCCGACGTCATTCACATTCAACGGACATCTTAAATGTCGGCGCCTTGTTCGGAACTGACCGCCGGTGAAGCTACGCCAAGAGCTGGTATTCGTACAGATACGCAGCCGCTGGTACACATCTGGGACAGAAATGGACAAGAAGGTGCCTTGACCGACACTCGGCCCGCGCCGGACACCTTCTCCACATATATTCGGTCAATATATGGCTGTGGGATGCACACTGAATGGCTTTTGGGCAGGAAAGAAATTCGTTCAAATTTCTTTGCTTGGGGAGCCGCCAGGTCAACTTACCTCCACCGGGGCAACGTACAGACAGAAAGTCAAAGAGTGTTACAGGACGGCTCCTCGGAGAGACGTGGACTGAAGCCGTTTCTTCTCTCCGACGCTCTACATTCAACCCCCCCCCCCCCCCCAGATGCAGTTTCGACCAATGTCTTGCAGAAACCTCGCTCGTGGAAACGTGAGAGCGCTGCCTTCCGACGCCAGTTGCCCCACAACCGAGGTGAGGCGGCGCTCTCTTTATTTTTTTGGGGGGTTCGGACCATCTTCCTATCAGAGGCCCGAAAACAGGTGACTCGTCTGAAAATTGATTCTGCCGAACGTCCGTCAGATTTGGCGCTGCTGCTATAAGGACAGCCCTTTGAAACTGTGCTGTTTGGGGACATATGGCAACATTTGATAGAAATGACCTGGTATTAAATCACAAGCACTGACAAACTACATTTTTTGTCTATGGACAAAAATTGTGTTTTTTGTCTTGCTTCATTCCTATGACCATATTTTCCACACTATAAGGTACACTGGATTATAAGGTGCACCTTCAATGAATGATCTATTTTAGAATCGTCATAATAAAGCGCACTGGAGGATAAGGCGAACAGAATAAAAGCCTGTATTGGCAGGGCTCACGTTATGCATTCAGGGACTACAGTAGCCATAACTGACTAATCTTGATCCATATATAAGGCGCACTGGCTTATAAGGCGCACTGGATTATAAAGCGCACTGGATTATAAGGTGCCTTGTTTGTTTTCGAGAAAATCAAAGGTTTTTAGGTCTCTTACGGGAATTTATTCTGCTTGATCAGAGTCCAGCTCTTCCACTCTTGCATGGCTGCGTCACCTTCGGGCGTTACTCCGCCCTCAGCCCCAGCGCCTCTTCTTACAGAAGTGCTATACTTCTCCAGCAGACGAAATCAGAGCTGCAGTGTCTTTTGTGACACTGCGATGCGATCATGTCTTCGTTTAATTATACTCCACGGGGTTATTTCAGTCTCCCTACTCCGAAAAGAACTGCTGGGAGCTGCTGCCAGTAGAGGACAGGCATAGATTTGTGGGTTTGATTGTGATTGAACGATCGTAATACTGTAGGACCGGTAAAACCTCGTCCATGGACTGAGTTCACCTGCAAGTCTCATTGTTCATATGAATGAAACACTTCAGCACTGAATGTTGAGTTTTCTTTCACCTTAAGGTCCAAAATGAGTCTAGATTCCTTCGGGCCGCGTTTCTGGCACTGGAATCGGACGCAGCACCAAATCTTTTGGCTCTTTGCTGCCGCTGGCCCCCAAAAAAAGAAGCCAACGTCGAGGTCAATGGTTTCTGCAGGGCAGTGTTTGGTCGATGAAAAAACAAAGAAAAACGGCTCCAATCCAGCCCGATCTAAGATCTCGTCGGAAGGGTGTCGTTACATGCTTTTTGGCAGGAGTGCGTCTCTGTATGCATGCTTGCTGTTTCCCTCGAACGAAAACAATCGGAATCATGGAAACTGACAGTCGGCCCACTTTGAAAGCCCCCCCACCCCCGATAAAGCACAAATTGGATGTTGTCGAGTTACACACAGTCATCGTTGGTGTGAAAGGAGGGAAAATCTCCATTGGTTAAAAGTAAAGCAAAACAGCCTGTTAAAAAAAAGTTGGAGAGAGATGCAAATGTGAGAAAAAAAAAACAAAACAAGAGTTTAGGTTATTTTGACACCACAGGGAACCGCGTGCTTCGGCTTTTAGGTTCAACAACCCTCTTTTCGTAAGAGCAGGTGGATGTGAAACAGGTCAGCTTCAATTCGAACTGTTTTGGTCGTCTCTGAGACAAAGAAAACAACTTTTGTTCTCGTTTGTTAGAGTTTGGGGTTTGTTTGTTTGTTTTTTTTATGGTTTTTCTGGTTGATTTCCCCCTGTGACACATTGGTAGAAATAGCCAGCATGCAAACACAGACATTTTGACTGACAGACGGACAGAACCCGGGACAGGACTGCACAATACTGAGAAAGGGTAGAGCAAAAAGAAAAAAAAAAGGTCAATACACTCTCAAATACATCAGTTCCCAATGGCGGCCAAGTCTTATTGTCGTCGTTCTGGGGGTTTCAAAGGACACGGCTGATAAACGTGCATAATTACAACTAACTGCACATTTCAGAAGAGAGGAACACATAGGGCCGGATCCACTAAGGTCCCAATTTACGTGTACAATCTGGCGCTTTGCATGTGGATGTGAACCACATTTGTACGTGATTTACTCGCAGATTGCATCTATGACAACAGGTGCAAAACTCTTGGAGTCATAAGTCTTTTAGAGAGGCTTTTGCTCACTTCATTTTGAGCCTACGGAATGAGAGGTTTTGGACGATGAAGCCATGAAACACTTCAGGGAGTGATTGCAAAATGTTACACAATATGGGAGGAAATCCAAACCAAACCAAAAGCTGTTGGTAAAATGATGCAACCAGTGGAGGAAGTCGGCTGGTTCCAGATCTGCCCTGAGTTCCTCCAATCGCTCCAAACTATCCTGGCTGGACAGGTGGCCAAATGATTGTTTCCTCATTCACACAAGGCTTAAAACAGGTTGTCTGCACCTGCTTTTATCCTTCTGATGGCTCCTCCTTGTGATGACCACAGCAGCCATGTCTGCACAATTACACAAACCAGTGTTCGCACCTCTTTTGGAGATGTGCTAAATTTTGCCTCATTTTTATCTTCAAAACTTCTTTCAGGTGCAATTTATCACTTTGCATGTACTGAATCATTATATTTTGATATTGTTCTCCCAGCACACGTACATTTTAATGTGTAATTGCAAATTCATATTATATATATATATACTCAAACTTGATGCACAATATTGTACTTTTAAAGCACTCTTGTGCCCACTGTTAGTAAAGCAGCTTGTACATTGTTTAGCGTCTACAATGACTTTGTGTGTATCATTATACATGCAGAGCTTTAGTAGATGCAGCCCATGAGTGTACGTGGTGAAGACCTTTCATCTTTGGTTTCTTTTGGAAACATTGCCATGTCGACCATCCACGGTTCATCTTTTATGATGTTCCTCCAGCAAGCGTAAAGGGTCATTTTCCTCCAGGAGGACAAATTCAACAACTTTTTCTTGCTAAGTCTTTTGCAAAATTACACAAAAGAAACACCCAGTTGCTCAACTGACTGGATTGAAAGTGGAATGAGCCCAGCTGACAGACAGACAGACAGACAGACAGACAGACAGACAGACAGACAGACAGAGACAGACAGACAGAGACAGACAGACAGACAGACAGACAGAGACAGACAGACAGACAGACAGACAGACAGACAGACAGACAGACAGACAGACAGACAGACAGAGAAAATAAGACTCCATGGGTTGAACATCACAAATGCACACACACACACACACACACACACACACACACACACACACACACACACACACACACACACACACACA
>JASSRZ010000083.1:1148294-1176072 GCA_032164315.1 Malacoctenus gilli
GAAGAAGAAGAAGAAGAAGAAGAAGAAGAAGAAGAAGAAGAAGAAGAAGAAGAAGAAGAAGAAGAAGAAGAAGAGATAAAGGTTCATTCGTTTGGCTTGCCATTTAAGCTTGAATGATTCCCGGCTTTCCGTGAAAAGAGAGAGGGAGAGAGAGGAAGATGGAGGAGGAGGAGGAGAAGGGTGATGTGGGCGAGTGGGATAGGTGCAGGCAGAGAGGGGGCTGAGATGTGAGCCCCCAAATGGGCAAATGGAAGTTGCGAAATTGAGTGTCTGCCTCCCCGGTTCGCTTGACAGAACCGGCGCTGAGCGGCGTGCGCCGCTGCGAGCTCGGGCTGGGAATATGAAAACGCGTTATCTCTGAGGCTGCTTGTTCAAAGAGTCTGGAATATGTATTTATAGCCTGCGTCTGTGTGTGCGCTCGGTAACTGTAACTTGCTTTTTTTTTTTTATATTAGCATTTCAATATCCGCTTAATGAAATGTTTCTTATTTTCAGCATCAGTGGGCGCTGCTGCAGTGTGCATCTCCCTGCCCTCCTTTCCAGAGGAGGCTGTGCATCCACTGCTCGCTCTCCCTCCCTCCCACCCACCCTCCCTCCATCTCTCTCTCTCTCCCATGCACACACACTCACACTCTCTCTCTGCTCGTCTTTCTCCTCCCTCTTTTCTCCCCTTTATATTTTCTCTAATTCTTTCATCCCACCCCCTTTTTCAACTTGATCTGCCCCTCTCTGTTTCACAGCATCTCCACCCCCCGTCTCTGTCGTCCTCCTCCCCCCTCCCTCCCTCTCTCTCTCTCTCTCCCTCCCTCCCTCCCTCTCTCCGACAGTCAGTCTTTCGCTCTCGCTCAGCCTCGAACGCATGCAGACAGAGGGAGAGAGGGGGGATGAACGAGGTGCACACATGTGAGGATCTCCTGAACTGCCGGGGCAAGGCAGGACTGGTGAAGAGAGAAAAAGGAGAAGAGGAGGAGGAGGAGGAGGAGGAGAAGGAGGAGGAGGAGGAGGAGAAGGAGGAGGAGGACTAGAGGAATACTGCAGTGACCAGCCAGCTTCTTTCTCTCTTTCTGACAGTGTATATTTCTCTCACTTTCACTCGCTGCTTGACTGCTTTCAACCCCCCCCCTTCTTCCTCTTCTTCTTCATCCTCTTCTCTTCCCCCTCTCTGCCAATTATACCATGAACCTGCCTGCTGCTTGTTGCTAAGGGGGGAGCCAACCAGGGGGGAGCAGAGTGGACCAGACGTTACTTTGGGTTTGAAGGTAATAAACGCTCGAGTGTTGGCAACTGTCAAGTGTCACAGATGTTGTATTTGCACTGGGCTGAGAGTGAACAGTGGGGGGTGGAGAGGGGGTGGGGGGTGGGGGGGTCCTTTTTGGATGCACTGTCACTGTTTGGGTCGTGTCTGCATTTGGAGCACGGCTTGTTTGGTGCACGTTTGTGTGAACTCTGCCAGTTTGTTTCAGTTGACCGGGTGTCTGTGTGCTTGTTTATTTGAGCCTTTGCAGTGGAGGTCTGCTCCGTGCGTGCGTGCGTGCGTGCGTGCGTGCGTGCGTGTGTGCGTGTGCGCCCAGTCCACGTCCTGCCTGCCGTTTGCCTGGACCGGCGCTCGTGCAGAAAACACATGTGCCGCGACCGAGAGGCACGTTTCCAGCTGTCTTGAGCGTCGGCGCACCGCGGCGGCGTGTGCGCGCCGCGTCGCTTCCCTTTGACCCCCTTGGCTTTAACTCGCCGCGGACTCGGAATCCGCACACACCGAAGCGGCTCCTCCGGGAGGAAAGTTGCTCCCCAGAATTACAGCTTCCCCCCTTACCACAGGGGACCTATTGGCGCACCACTGTTCCTCCTAAGCAGGTGCTATGCGATCCATACCGGCCGCCTTCTATACGGCCCTCGAGGCGGACGCAAAGATTAGCTGTCTAATGTGCTCAGGCTCTGAAAAGACCGCGGACACGGCGGCCAATGGGGAGTGTGCCCCCCCCCCCCCTCCGCACTTCTGGTGGCAATAACAAACAGCGAGGCGGGAGCGGATGATTACTTATTCACTCATGCGCGTCGCCATTGCTCCACGGCGCAATAGATTAAAGTGTCCAACTATAGCGACAAAAGCCGCCGCGCGCGTTGCGCAAGCTGGTGACGCGCTGCGTTCGAACGGTCGCCTCTCACCCCCCCCCCCCCCCCCCCCGGGGGGGGGGGGGGGGGCCATCGTGCTCGCTCGCAATGCTCTCGTAAGGACTGAATATCCCGAACGCGCTGGACTGTGTGATCCACCTGTTCGCCCCGCTTTCCTGTTGCGATTAAAAGGCTGACGAGCGGTTTAACCCGTTTAGGCCGGAGCAGGAGTGTCCGTGGTGTTGACGGGGGGGGCAAGGGGGCTTGTTGGTGCCCCGTCACCGATGTGTAGGGAGCAAGAAGCCTTAGTTAATGTAGAAATGACTCCCCTGAGGTGGGGAATGTGTGGGGGGGGGGGGAACTGTGCGGAGGTTGTAAATAAATCCCGTAACAGCGGCTCTCAAAGCATGAAGCCCGGGAGGTTAATGTGAGGAGTGCAGGCGGATCAGAGGTAACCATCGCATGATTGCAGTTAATGGAGTCAACACTTACTAATGCTGCGCTTACAAACAACAGCACACACACGCGCGCGCTAGCACGCACGCACATACACGCAGAGCAGCCGGCGCTAACCGCACTTTAACTATCAGCATCACCTCGGCGAAGGTTCATTCATCACCAACAGCAGCTTTGTGTTGAGGAAAGTGACTCATCAGCTTCACAGCTGCACTCGCCGTGTGTTGGGAGACACACACATCGGCGCCGCGCGCGTAATTAGCGTGCGCGGACGCGCGCACACACACGAACACGCGGCGTCTCCACGTATTTCGTACGGGACGAACTCGATTTTTAGGCGAAAGACCTGTAACGGCGTCTCTCCCGCGACGCCATGTTGTGCCTGTGGATCGTTCCTAATGAGCTGTTGGTGTGAAGTGCCTTGCATTAGGGCCACTTATAATTACCGTCCGTAAGCGGCATTTATCCATAATATTCACTTAGCGTTTTATTTCGTTCTCAGGCCGATTCGTCATCCACACTCGTTATCTGTCGCGAACTTCTTCCTCTCTCTCGACCGGTCGTCCAATTAGTGCTTCACTTTTTCAAACAGTGACAACTTCCTGTTCATGCCCACTGGTGCTTCCTGGTGTTCCACTGAACAAACAAGTTAGCACAAGCCTTTATAAAGGCTTTTTTTTTAAAACGGAACCTTTGAAGGAGGAGCAACTGGAAGACAGCGACACGAATGACGCTTTTGCATGTTTGTGCTTTAGCTTCGTGTTGTGGGTCGACCGCCTGATTCCGGCTGGATGTGTTGTTTATGTATTTACGTTTGCAGAACAACAGCTTTCATCAAAGCGTGCTAACTAAAGCCTGGACTGAAAAGGAATTAGCCGATTCAGCGACTCAACGCTGCCCTCCCATGGGCAAAAGGGGCACTGCCCGCGCTCCGTCCGCCGCACCTTTAATGCAAGCGAGCTGATTTGCAAAGCTCGATGTTTGCGAGCAGTCCGCCGCGACGTTCGCGATTAGAAACGCTGTTAACGGTCGTCCTGTGTCAGCCCAAGCCGCGCTCTCTGTCTCTCATCCGTCTCTACCGGGACAGACGCCGTGTCTCAGACAGCAGCGTGCATTCTGGCGGCTCGATGTTGGGGAAACGGAAAAGCTTCGGGTAAATGTGCGGTGGTGTTTGGATACAACGAATCGATTTCTTATTTTTTTTTTTCTTCTTCTTCTTCCCAGGACTCTCTGAAAATGGCGGAGGGCTCCAAAGACCAGGGGGGCGCGGCGGGCACGGCGGATCCAGAGGAAGACTCCCCCAATATGATCGTCTACAGAAAGGCAAGGCTCCCGCTCCGCGTGCACTCTCCTCCTTGCGGCGCTCCGCGTGTGACGTGGGGGGATCCATTCGCCGTGAGCCAATGACCCGTGCGCGAGGGGGTGGGGGGGCTCCTGACAGCGCGCTGGTCCGTATCAGTGTGCATCTCCCGCGCTCGGCGCTCGCTGTCAGGTGTCAGGAAGCCCTCGCGCTCACCCGCCTTTGAAGCATCCCCGGCTCGGTCTCGCTCGGTCCCTCATCTGCCTCCGGGACCCCCCCGGCCCCCCCTCCTCCCCCCACTTCCTGCCGCCGCATCCATCACCCGTCTGACAAACTTGGGCGCTCCTATTTTTTAATAAGCAATCGCCTCGGTGAAGCGGCTGAAGGAGGGGGGGGGGCAGGGCAGCGAGGGGGGGGTCCTTTCAGAGTCATCTCAGTAGCAGCTGTTTGATTGGAGAGCAGCATGGGAGGCTAATTATGTGGCTGGAGGGGGAGAAGTGGCTGGGATTGGACAGCGAGAGGGTGGTTCATTCTCCCCCTAACTTTGACGACCGGCTTGTTATTTCCCTGCCAGCGCTGTGACAGCCCCCCCCCCTCACCCCTCAGACGCCCCCCCCCTCCTTTTTTGATCAGATTTTAACCAAGAGATCCGCGGCTACCAACGAGCCTTCCGCCTTGATTATGCTGAGAGGGAGCTGCGAGGGGGGGGGCCTCAGTCGACGTCTTCCGTCCCGGCTCCTAATGACTGGCCGTTGGTGCAGCGAGGTAAACAGATGAGCTGCAGGACGGGCGAGACAAGATGTGAAATAATTGTCCGGGGGGGGGGGGATGGGAAGGAATCCCTCCTTTTTAAGCTCGTTGCGCAACTCGAAATTCTCCGTGACAGCTCGAAGATGTCTCTTCTCGCGGATCTTTGTAAGAAACACTTCCTGTCTGCAGCACACCTGGAGGGGAAGTGAGGAGGAGGAAGAGGAGGAGGGGGTGGGACTAAAAACCAAAACAACAACCTCTCAGGACGTCCTCGGCACTCCCAAGAAGTCGCCCGCGCCGCTCGTGTTAGTAACGCTCCTGGCAGAGCGCGCCGAGACCAAAAGCGTCGCACGTCAGCAGTTGGCAGGATGAGGGGTGGCGAAAATGCATCGGCAAGCAACAACTCACTCACCTCCTGCAAATGCGCGACCTGCGAGCATTTCCGGCCCCCCTTAAGCGTCTACCAGGAACTCGGCGGCGATGATCAATGAGCGAATCGGGAAAGGCGGCTTGGGTTTCGCGCCGGCCGCGGGACAGCCGTCGCGGGAATTTGCGCGTCCCCCGAGGGATTTCCAATCGTTTGTGCGGCATCGCGCCGCCGCCGGGCCGCGGAGGAGAACGCGCAGCCGTCGCGCGTAATGCCGGGGATTTTTCTGCACGGCTTTTCACAGCGCAGCTTCGTTACGTAACGCTACACATGCCCGGAGGGCAACGCGTTTAAGAGGCTAGTTTTTTTTTTTTTTTTATGCTTGTCAGGATGCCGCCGGAGGGAACGTTCGTCATTTGGCGTTGCCCTCATTCGCAGTGACAACGGACAGATGATTCCGAGAGTGACGGGATTTCAATGGCCCGCCAGGAAACGGGAATATTTGGCTACTTTGGTAGGATCCTCGCCTAGTTTACAGTGAATCGAAGAGTAATTTTAACCCAGTTTTCGTTTTTGTGCACAATCAACGTTGCCACAAATGCACCATATTGTCCTGTAAGTTTTAATACAACACGTCAGTGGTCGAGAAAGCCCCCTCGGGGGGTGTGAGCGAGGAGGCTTTGCCTGCTCTGAGGTTGTTAAATTGGATTTGCACGTGTCAAAGAATAAGAGACTTTAGATAAGCCAGAGCGGACTGAGAAAATTACCACATGCCTTTATTTTGAAATCCCCCCCCCTGCCGTTGTACGTTATGGCGTCTTTCCAAGGGGACGTCATTTTAGCCTGGCCCAGCTCTGTCTGACTTGCCTCTACTCAGTTTTTGGGTCCTTTTCCATTGTGACTGGGACATTACCTTGATGTCACTCTCTGGCCAATCAGTGACTCACAGTCTGGTGACATCACTTCTTTACAGGCCGCATGAAACCCTGGTTAAAAACATACGCAATAGCAGACTCAGGGTTAACCCCAGGAACCAGTCGAGCTGAGTGGGTAAGAGGTGGAAAAGTGCCCTGAGTGAGAGTGGGCGTGTCCAAACGGAGGGCTTCCACAGGTCCTCCCTACCAGCAACCTGTTAGGCAGGCGTCCGTCTTAGTGGCGGCCTGACTTAAGACATCAAGCAGGCCGGGCAGCGGGGGGGGGTGGGGGGGGGTGTCTTCCAGGGCGGAACGGCAGGCGGCCTCTGGTCTCAGCGGGCGGGCGGCCTGGTGCGACGCGAAGGAAGCTGCTCGCTGAGAGGCAGATGGCCAGCAATATGTCGCGTCGCCAGGGGAAACACTGGCAGCCTCCTCCCGAAAGGCTTCGCCCCGCCCCCCCCTCGTCAGCTGGAAGACACCAGCGTACTGCTGCCTGGAGGGCGAGCCTGAGTAGGCCCCCCGATCGGTTCCAAAGGGGAACTTTCTGAACGCCTGAAAGTTACGGATTGGAACCGACGCTACGTTAGGCTGCACTGCAAAAAAAAATAAAAGAAACCCCGAAAAACACGAAGTTAAGTGTGTAGGCAGTTAGACAAAGGTGAATGTGATGTATTTAGCCATTAGAGAGGCTGAGTGCTGAGGAGAGGAGGAGGCCGTCTCTGTCCGCGTGCAGTGTAGGTGCTGCAGTCTTCTGTCTCTCTCCTCCCACGGAAAGAGAAAGGGAAGCGCAGCAATCCAATAACTGCAGGACGTCTTACTGCCTGGAGAACTCGCTCCGAAAAACCATTCCACACACACACACACACACACACACACACACACACACACACACGGGTTCACGGTGGTATATTTGAAGGCTCGAAGGCCCTACTATCGACGTAATGCATTTCCCAGCCTATTCTCCTCCGTCTGTTCATCACTCAGTTTTTCACACTAATCCTGAACCTCACTGAAGTGTCAAATTAACCGCAGAACTTCATCATCACCTAAACACAAAGCAGAGGGCTTTTCGGACCCCACAAGGCATATCGCACCCCAGAAATATAAGGTGCTTCCAGTGTTTTGGCCCCACAGTGACAGAAAAAAACCAAGGCCACACACACACATTTCATGGTAGCTTAATGCAAAGTACCTGCACCAGGCAGTGGGGGCCTCCTTTCCTCTGCTGCGTTCGCCATGCCAGGCAAACGGCGATCGGTGGGTCGACAGACCGGGGAGAGAGAAACTCACCAAAAAAAAAGGCGAATCCAACCATGAGGAGAGGCGCCGCTGTGCCAGGAAATGCAATTATGCTGCGGAGAGAGGCCACTTTACTGTTGTGATGGGGTAAAGCTCACAAACTATTAATAGCGAACATCTCTCCTCCCTGAGTGCATGTGTGTGTGTGTGTGTGTTTGAGAGTGTGTGTGTGTGTCCTCCCCTTTTTTTTCGCCCCCGTGACTTTTTGGGCTCGAGACTTTTTTACGGAGCTGCGATGGCCGCCTTGGCTTCTTGAAATACACACACACACACACACACACACACCCCTAATTGGCGGCGAAGGACGAGCGAGATTTCCCCCCCCTACCCGGATTTTTCGCGGCGTTGCCTCTTCCTTTTGCTCAGGCCATTAAACGTGTGATTGGATAATCCTTGGCAGCATACCTGAAGGCGAGCTTCACAGCATTAGCACATGTGGTGGCGTCCCACGGAACCCACATGCGGATGACTTTCTGGAGCCATTAGCGGCGAACGGCGCCGAGAACTTTAAAGCCGCGTCTCGCCATGTCCCCAGGCCTTTCTCGGCTCTCCGTCTGCATTTCTCCGTCGCACCGTTTAAAAGCGGCCCCTCGCCTCTGCTCAACTCCACTCGACTCCGTGTTCGGCGGCGTTCCTCTACGGTCGTCTGTTCGCGCGGAGCGCGGGCTGTCGCCACGGCGACGGGACTCAAACCTCCCCTTTGCGTCATTAAACTGCAGCCCAGTGGAGGAGATGGTCCGGCGGTGTTGGTGTCAAACATGCAGGCCACGCAATGGCTTTGTACACTGCAGGAGCAGTTTAATCACCGTCACCTGGTGGAAAAGCTCCTATAAAAGCGTGCCGAGTCGAGGAGGCGCTGGTGGAAAAGGAGCCGTAACGCTCTGTGGAGCAGCGGAGCTGATGAAAGGAAAAGTGTTGTTTTGTAGTTGGGTCCTGCTGTGATGGTTGTAATCGTGCCGCGCGGTATCCGACGCCGAAGGTGCGCTGAGGCAACGCGGAAAGAAACGAGCTCGCCCGTGAGACGCTCGGCTCGCTCACTTTGTCCAGGACATGAAATATTCAGCTGAAATTGACAGAAGATGTCCGTGGTCCTCTGGAGGTGAATCACTGTCCTCCGGTGGTCCGGCCGCCTCTTTTTTTCCCCCCCCTCTCACTGAGCTACTACTTCCTTGTGTCCACTCGGCGTTTTTGGTGCACACATCCCTCTCCCCCCCCCCGCCCCCATCTCCCTCACTGCCCCCTCCTCCTGCCCGGCTGCGCAGCGGGCCTTCAGACCGAGGGGGGTCAGCTGGGGTCGAAGCGGACCCTCGGTGGGACTGTGCTGGAGCCGCTGCCAGCGTCGGCGCTCGAATCCTCCACAGGCAGTGGGGCCTCCTTTCCTCTGGCGTGGCCGCAGACAGCCGCGTGTCGTCTTTACTACCTCGCGGCTTCGCTGCTCTGTTCCGCTTTCTTTTTTTCCTTTCCTTCAGCCTTCCTTCGGCTTCTCCGATTAATAATTGATGTCCATTTCAAGCATTCCATCTTCAGAAAAATATCTGCTCCTCTGAGACATAATATCCCCCTCTCCCGCCCCCCATTCATTTATTCATACCCAGCACATTTTTTTTATGATCACTTGTTATTTTTATCCTCGCATGTGCTTCTAAAAGCGGCGCGGTTCGAACTTCAAGAATGAAGCCGAGTGAGGAGAAGATTTGTTACAGTTTAGGGAGCCATAGTATCAACTCGCCGCGGCACGTGCCGGACTTTAACGCTGCGCTATTCGGATGCGAGGTGTTTGCTTCGGAAGCAACACCTGCGTGCGAGGAGGATAAAAAAAAACAACAACGAAAGATTGTGGAAGCGACATCAAACAAACACGATCAGAAGAGGCAGAGAATCGACAAAGGTGCAAACGAAAAAAACGCGCGTTGCGTGTTCCTCCGTGATGGCGATTAGTCGCCACTTTGGGATCACTAACGCTAAAAACCTCTAAGAACCTGTTCGTGCTCGTTCATGCTCATACTGCGCTCGTTTTTCCGCTCTTCTCCGAGAATCCGGCGGAGCGATCTTTAGATGAGCCGGTTTTGAGTGATCGTGTCTCGTTTGATTGAGTCTGACTTGGTAAGATTTAGATTTTCTACCACGAATGCGATCCCGTAATGGACTCAACGTTATCACGTTTCCAAAGTGCTTGTAAACAAGCCAAAATCTGATTACCCAAAGGGATCCGATTACTTCCTGTTATCAGACTTTCGCAGTCGTGTTAAACAGGTTCAGACGAGCAGCCCATCGGGTCGAAAACGATCCCTCGAGGGCGGGGACGAGTTCCTCCGCCCTGGTGGACGGCGGGGGATGGAATGACTCTAAATGGCAAAGTCCTGCGCCGTCGGGCCGAGCTGACCGCTGGTTGTGTCCGAGGGGCAAAGAGGGGGCTGAAGCCACTGGACATGAGGGCTGCTCGCTCGCTTGTCTCCCCGCCGCCACCCGTGAGTCACACTCTCTTGTCTCTCTGAAGAGGCCCCCGGGGATGGGTGGGGTGGGGGGGGTGGCACACAGCTGACCCCTTTCAAGAGTAACCTCCATCGGGAGGTGTCCACAGACCGGCGTCCGTCCTTCACACGCGCACTTAAGATAGCCCGATGCGGCTGAACGCGTCGGATATCACCGCCACAGCCGCGGGGACGAGCGCGCCCGGCGCTTTTATCGCGGACCGCCGTTTTAACACCGTCTCCACTCGCACCGCGGGAGTCTTTATCGCAGGCGCCGGTATGAGCCGAACTCTCGGGGTCACGTCCCCCCCGCCCCCACCCCCCCACGTGCCTGTGTGTGCTAAAGTGCCCGTGTGGGCTGCTTCTCTCCCCCCCCCCTCGCTGGGTCAACAGGATAAAACAACAGGAACGCTGCAGCGCTTCAGCTCTTACGTAACCGGCTCCTGTCGGATGAATGTGTCGGCACTTCGCCGGCGTTCCGGCGGAGCAGAAGGAGCAACACGTGAAAAGCCTGGAAGTCCACTGCAAAAAAAACAACACACACACAGACACACAAGTCAAAAAACACTCAGTTTTGGCGGCCAGCGCCGTGTGTCGACAGGTTTCTTCGCCTCGTCCACAGAATCGCCACGACTGAAACAAAAAAAGGCCTTTTTCCCCCCCCCTCTTTCTTCTGGCACGGTCAGGAGAGTCGTCTCTCTGCGCCGGCGCCTCGCCCGCTCTCCTCTGTTTGCTTAACAATGTGCTCTTAAAGAAGTGCATTTAATAATGCAGCCGGCGTTGTTGCTTCTTTTTTTTTTTTCCTTTCTTTATCACGAGGGGAGAGGAAAAAAAGCTGCGTCTGCATGTAGGGTGATGTTAATAGGGAGCTCGACAGGGAAGGGGGGGGTGGGGGGCGGGGGCTCGGCTGGCACCACGGTGTCCCACTTCACTTTGCCCTACCAGCAACCCCGCGCGCGCGCCTCTCTCAGGCTTCCCACTTAATACAGAGCGAAAGGGGTCGGCCGCGCTGAGCCCCGCCCCCTCAGAAAGTTAACACCTCTTTCGAAGTTGCGGAAACAAAACAAAACAAAACAAAACAAAAAAAACCCAGCCGGAAATTCTGCGTATGAATTTCCAACGGTTGATCTGGCAGAGACTTCCACAACAGATAAAAACCCCATTACCAGCCGGTGTGTAATAGCATCAGCCAGGAAATTGTCGGCCAGTTAAACTGCTTCGGATGATGCAGATGAAGCGTGAGCTCGCGTGTCATCGGGCGCGAGTCGATACTAATGCATTGTTGGAAAGCGGGGCGCTGACGTGCGGCGGCGGCGGTGCCCGCCGGTGGCCGGGGCTGCCTCGCGGGCGGCTCCCCGACACGTCTGACAGCCAGCTGTAACCCCGTGGCGGTGCCGACAAACCGCATTAGCGAGGGGCAAGCGGGATGTGCGAAGAGAACGAGTCCTGCATGGTTGTCACAGTTTTTTCAAACAAAAAAAAAAAATTAAAAAAACAACACATGCAAAGCAACAGCGCTCGCAGGGCAAAAAAAGTGTTTAACAATTCAAGACAAAGTCAAGCGTGTTCCTTCCGCAAATGTAACGGAAAGAGTCGCGGAGAAGAAACTGAAGAGCAGATGCTCCAAATTGCATTTAATCTAAACGAGAAACCATTCATTTGTCTGCCTCCACTGGGTGTAAATCATCCTAATTATCCGGCCCACTCAGGATCAGATCGGGCGGCGTGAGGGAGGCGGGGTCAAACGAGTTTATTTCAAAGCGGTTAAAGGGTGTTGACCTTCATATTGAACCGAAACTGTTAAGAAACAAAAAAATGTATTTAAAAATCGAGCTGATGCCGGATTGGCTCCTTTTAAGTCCAGAGTGAAATTCGCCCGGCGACGCCGACGCTTCCTTCCGTTCGTCGTCCGTGGAGTCCGACAATACTCGCAGGGTGTTTGGTTTCTAATGGTATCAAGCCCTTTTTTTTCCCTGGCTTCTTTCATTTCTAACCAGCGTTGCATCATTAGGCCACGGAGCGAGATTAACTTTGCAAAATGATCCGGGGTGCAGCGGCAGCAGCGGCGGCGGCAGCAGCAGCAGGCACGGCTGGTCGTTAAAGTGGCTAACCCAATCATTTGTGTGTGCAGAAGGAGCCCCAAAGTCTGCTTTTACTCATCGTTGCTGATGAAAATTTCACATCTAATTGAGCGATAAGGATGCGCGGGCACATGCTTTGTTTGCCTCGCTGAATCACGCCTGTGAAGCAGCACGCGCGCGCGGTATAACCGCGAACACTGGGTGTTGAGCCGCTGTCTGGAAGAGGGAGGGGCCTCCCGGACCGACGAATCTGACCAGGAATTTACTGTCGACGGGCGATTTAAAAACCGCCTCGGGCTTCGTTATCGTTCAGAACTTCGTTTTCGGATTTTCTTCCACATTTTTCAATTAAAAGAATCAAGATACCGTCGATCTGAAGCGATACGAACAATTTAGTTATGTGGTTCCTGGTTCACCAAAGGGTCCGCGCTGACCGGTTCCGCCTCCCCGTGTCCCATTTTCACTCGGACTGCCATTCAAAGGAAAGTCGAGTATTTTGTCGCTGCAGACGGTTTCTCTGCGACCAGCCAGTAACGAGAACGTCCTCGATACGCTGAATGGAGCTAATGAAATTTGCCTCTGCGATGTGAAAAGCATGCCGACGTCCCGCACTAATAAGAGACAGTTCGTTCGCATTTCTTTTTATATAATCTCTGAATGCTTCATTAGACGCTTCCCGTCGCCGCTCGGCCTCTAAAAAGCAGCTCTGAGAGGATGGAGACATGAACAAAGGGAACACGCAACCGTCAAACGGCCGCGGTCGGCCGCTGACTCACCGCAGAACGCCGCCGTTTGTCCCGCAACAAAAGGCCGCCTGAAATATGCTGATCAACAACACTCGGAGCAATCTTCCAAATGTCCCGTGATTGCGGCACCATCTGCCGACACCCTCTTTTGTGATGTTTATCCACACGTGTGAGGGGTGATGTTTTTTCGAAGCAGGGCGGTCAAACACGTGGCGTGCGGGCCCAAACGGGCCTGTAAATAGTCCGATTTTACCTGCATTTGAAAAAAAAAAAAAAAACCCAACGAAAAAGTATTTTTCTACTTAGCAGAAAAGGTGAAATTCACAGTTGCTTCTTCAAAAAGATGTGCCAGATGTTGAAGGGGTTGAAGGCTACTGTGCTGCGTTTGTAAATTTGGGCTCCTCTGGGCCCCGTGGAGAGCAGAAGTGGGCCCTTGAAGTCAAATACTCTCGACAAAAACAGAAAAAAACCCCAAAAAGAGTCAAACGAGAGCGGCGGAGTAGCGGCCATGCGTTGCCGACGTGCGGGCGACGGCGGAGCGTCCGTCGCGGCGCCTTGACGGTCCGCGGGCCGGCGCTTGGAGCAGGGATGAGTCACCCGCCACCAGAATGTTAATCACCCCCGACCGGCCAGTCTGAACAAACATGGCTGGGAGCGCAGACAGGGGGTGGGAGGGTCCGTTCGGTCGTGTTCCAGAGGACGGACCTGCCCCCCCACCTCCGCCCCTCTACTTTTGGTTCCCTTTGAAACCGCCCCCCCTGGACTGAGTAACTTTGCCTGATGGGATTTTCCTTCAGTTAGTGCTGCTGCTAGTGCTGCTAGTGCTGCTGCTGCTGCTGCTGCAGCGCTCCTCCGTGTGATTGTCGAGAGGACAAATGACTGAAATGTCCTTGGGAGTTTGTCTGCAGAGCCACAGCTGGAGTCGTAAAGGTCGAAACAACCTATTTGTCAGAAACGACACAGTTATTCATGGGGGCAAGTGTGTGTGTGTGTGTGTGGGGGGGGGAGATATGACATCAGGAAGGCGAGTGAGTGAGTGAGTGAGTTACGTAATCAGGGGCTGATTTCCCCTCGTTCTTTCTGAAAGTAATAGAAATGTCCTTCTGGGAGAGCTCGCGGCGCGCCGACTCCTATTTCCACTCCAATTGTTCCGTCAATAACTCACGCGGCAGAGGCCAAATCCATAACAAAGCTGTGATTACTTTCATCAAAACCGAGTCGCCGAAAAAACCTGAGCGAGGGGGGAAAGAAAGCGCCCCCCGCCCCCTCCTCTTCTCTCCCCTCTCCCTTCTCCCGCTCAGCTCAGCAAAGGCTCCACCTGCTCCTGCACTCTGCTCTCGGGCAGGTGGTCCTGGTGATTTAGAGGTGGGGGGTGGGGGTTGTTTCGCATTACTGCTGCCGCATGCACACATTTCATTTTTGTCGGTCTTTTTTTTTCTTCTCTTTTTAAGTTTGGGGTTAAATTGAAATGCTTAACCAAATTTTGACTTAAATGGAACAGGAGGTCCAATCAGGCTCAGCGAAGGTCCGATAAATTTCTAACAGGATCTGACGTCCTCGTGTCTTATTTTGAAGATGCCTCACATGTGGATACTTCCTGTCCGGGCTGACGCCTTTTTTTTTTTTTTACTCGGCCCGAATCGGCTTCGGTGGGGGGGGGGGGGTCCTCTGAGAGGGAGCGACGTTCCCCTTTCATAACTCCGCTTCCTCTCTCGGACCGCCGACTTGTCAGGCAACACGAGCTTCGTTCGCCCGCGCGCTGCCGGCGCGTCGCGGCTTCGGTTCGACTCCGCTGCGTCTCGCGATTGATGCGCGTCGGTCTTCATTAATGGGAGGAGTAAAACAGGAGCGCGTGCCGAAAGCTTTCAAGCTGGTAATGGTCCTTCGGCATCGATCGGGGCGAGGCCAGAGGACGGTGCCGTCAGGTGGTATCGCCGCAGGGGTCTCGTATGCTTGAGCCCCCCCCCCCCTCCCTTAACACACACACACACACACCTCAGAAACACGAGTTGAAAGCAGCGCACATAAATGCGCTCTGAAGACCGTCGTAAAAAAGACAAAGCGGGACCCTCTGGTTGCCCCCCCCGCCCTCCCGAGAGCTGCCCCTGGCTGCGGAGCGACAGTCCGACATCGGTCTCTAACAACGCGAGGCCGCGCGAGTTTCCCTCTTGGCGGCGAGCGGTCTGACTCGACATCAAAAGTAATTAGCGCAGGGCTCATTAAACACTCGGCCTCTCGGAGGCGTCTTCTCACAAATGGCGTCGGCCTGCAGTCGAGCAGGTGTTTACTGGCCGCGTGACGGCAGTTTGTCATCCGGCTACTCGCATCCATTCCTCGGTGTGTGTGTTTGGTAAGACTGCGGGATGGACATGCTTTGCCTGACAGCGGGCGCCGTTCTCCCCATCTGTGAACGTTTGTCTCCTGGAAACATATGAGGATGCGGGCAGGAGGAGGCGATGGCGGCGGGCTCGTTCCTGTACCACGAGTGGGGGAACTTCCTGCCTTCGAAACGGCACGTCTGCTTTGACGCGACGCGTTCGAGGTTTATGCGGCAGAACAACGTTCCTACAGATGAGGAAGGTTCTTTAATCTCCCCAATGTTCTTCAGAGCGATACGAGAACGCTTCGCCGTCGTCTCTGAACAGACAGAGAGCTCAAAAGAAGTCCCGACGACCCAACACAAAACCGACAGAGTGCGAGCGCAAAAAAACAACCGCGAGGGAAAAAAAACAGACACAAAACTTCTGCCAGCGGAAGTCAAACTCCCGCGGCCGCGAAGCGAGAAACGCTGGCTTCCGCTAGACGCCCTGCTGTACTCCTCCCCGCTTCACCTCCATTAAAGAGCCTCCTGCTGATAGCAAGTGGACACACCTGTGGAGCTCCTATGGTGTGTGAGAGAGAGAGGGAGGGAGAGAGAGAGAGAGAGAGAGAGAGAGAGAGAGAGAGAGAGACAGACAGAGACAGACAGACAGACAGACAGACAGACAGACAGACAGACAGACAGACAGACAGACAGACAGACAGAGGCAGAGACAGAGGCAGAGGCAGAGACAGAGACAGAGACAGAGACAGAGACAGACAGAGACAGAGACAGACAGACAGAGACAGACAGACAGACAGAGACAGAGACAGACAGACAGAGAGACAGACAGACAGACAGACAGACAGACAGACAGACTTCAGAAAGGAGAAAGACGCTCAGTGAAATGAGCAAAAAGAGAGGAGAGGGGGTGAGCACAGTAACTACACTAAAAACTGACGAGTATCACAACATTACGTTGAACAGATGAAATAAAAAGAGGGGACAGTAAATGAAAGGCGATCTTGTCAAACAGTGAAACAGGACAGACAGACAGACAGACAGACAGACGGGGAGGGGAGGGGGGGGTCAACAGGAGTTATCCAAAGGCGAACTAATGGAACTGGGGGCACCCGTCACATCAGGCTGTACCTTCGTTGACTGAGGGGATGTTATGAGATGCGGGGCAAGGGGAGCCAGGGGCCCCCTGAGGAGGGCCCATGGGGGCCCCTGGAGCTCCGGCAGTGGCAGCAGTGCCGGTGTTGCCAGCGGCAGCTACAGCAGCTTGTGAAGGAAGAGAAAGAAGAGAAATAGTGAAGAAGGAATATAACAGGTTAGAGAGATATATGAGTGTGTACCAAATAGCAAACGGGCAAAAGAGAGGAGCAGTCGGGCGGCAGAGAAGAAGAAAAAGGCGGTTACCTCAAGGGGGAAAAACACAAAACACGACATAACGCAAATATGAATAAAGAATATAACGTTTGTAAGGAACACACAAAATCTACATTCAGTCGAGTCCTGCTGGCCTCACATTTCACTGGGGTCCATCGCAAGCTGTCGTTTACCGGTCCCGTGAAGGAAATGACATCTGACCCATCTTCATTCACAGTTAACCTGAACTACATACACTCGGAGCTCTGCCTGGGAAGCAGACGGGGGTGAGGTGCCCTGCTCAACGGGCCCACAGAGGCGGCGACCAGGTTGAAGGTAAGCAACAGCTGCAAACTCTCGCCAGTCGGGGGACTTGAACTGGCAACCCCCGGTTACAAGTTCAAACGCTCTGTCTGACTGACCGTCATCACTTTTCCATCCAAACACAACAGTTGGTTTTCGTCTATTTGCTTTTCATCCTATTTGAACTTGCCCATGATAATAATAATAATAAGAAGAAATAAATCAAATATCATAAATTTCAATATTTTAAATATAAAACTAATAAAAAAGATCAAGGATGCTACAGGCCAGAAAATTTTGCACAAAATGGACCAAAATAAAAAAAAAATGTAAAAAATCCCTGTTGTAATGTCATGAAAAAGAAACTTTTAGAAAATGCATCTAAAATGCACAAAAAAACAGTAATTGGACACAATACACAAGAAAAAATACATTTTTCTGCAAATACTTTGAAAATGGGGCATTGAATTGTGCTCTTATTCTTACATCCAATCAAAATATTTTCATTAACTTGTTTCGGACAGAAACAGGTTTTTTTTTTAGCCCCTCTAACGTTCCCACAGCACCAAAAAAAGAAGACTGGAAACACATTGTTGTGCCAGCACAGAGGAAACATGGAGCACAAGGGACAACGGAAGGAAACACTCACAGCAACCTGACAGCTGGTAAAGACCAAAGGAAGGTCCTGCACGAATACGAACGGGATCGAGTGCAAGAACGTTACGAAAAAAAAGTCCAGTGGAGCGGGAGGGGCCCGTGAGCGTTCAGGCAGCAGGCCAAAGCCATGCAGCACAAGCATGTGCGTGGAGATGGAGCGAGGCAGAGAGAGACAGAGAAAGACAGAGAGAGAGAGAGAGACAAACACTGGAAGTAACTACGGTAAGTTGGTGGCAATTTGTCGAATAGACATGAATATTTCCAACACTTTCCAGATTTTTACTTCCGTTATTCACAGGAACGAGGTGATCTTTCCCTTCAGCGCGTCGTCAAGTCTGCAGCAGGTGGAGGAGCTGCTGCCTCCGTCTTTTTCTCTTCTATCGAGTGGCTCCAACAGATAAATACAGTGTCCCCTCGCCCCAAAAGTCTGGACCGGGTCTTTCTCCTCTCCACCGTCGATAAACGCCGCTCATGTGGACTGACTTTTTTTTATTTGGACATCAAATGCCTCGCGATGGCTTTTTGTAATTGACGTTTTCTCCTGAGGCGAGACTCTGATCTGCTCCAAAAATCCACTTATTGGCTTCTATAGATGTATTTCCGGAGGTCAGAAAGTACAAACCGTGCGTGCAATTTTTTGCAACTTGTCAAATGAAGAGGTTTGGAGATTATACTTGAGAATGAATAACTCTACCTACTAGTAAAACATGCTTTTGTGGAGAAAAACGTGATTATTTGCCAAACTGTGACTTGTGAGTTGACTTATTTGCCCAGTAACACCACCATTGAGAGTCTCAGTGCAGTTACATAAAGGCTTTAACGGCTTTGAGGTGACGACAGCTATTCAGAGACTTTTTACTGTGTGGTAGTTCAAACACTGGACCACATTGGCGGGCCCAGTTCAATGGGCTGATCCAACCTGCGAGGCCCATCTTAACCAGGAGCAGGAACAGCCTGCAGGACTTCCCTCCCACACCCGTTCGCTCCAATCCAAGTCACCCAAATTGCGAGTAATTCAGGGCAGAACGTGGCCAGGAACTCCGCAATGAGACATCTAAAAAAAACTTGCCTTCGTCCGTGTCAGCGAGTTATTATCGAAGGACTCTTTCAGCGTTTTAATTGCTGCGCAGCCTCCCCTGGCCTCTGTTCAGTCCCCTGCTCCAGTACATTAAATGGGGCCTCCTCATTTATTTCCATGTGAAAAGAAGCACGCGCACGCACGCACACACCTCCCCGACCAGAAGGAGCTGGCTGGTTGGGCAGGGGTCACGGCCGAGCGTCCCCCCTGTCTGAATGGCAGTAAATAGGCGCGTGTTGTGAATAAGTCCACGCGCTTGTCACGCTTGGCCTCCATTAAGGCGTGACAATGGCACCGCAGCCCCGCCCCCCTCCCCCCCGACACCCGAGGGTGCCACTTCGTGTGTGTGTGTGTGTGTGTGTGTGTGTGTGTGTGTGTGTGTGTGTGTGTGTGGTAGGTAGCAGCGAGTGAGGGTGGGGAATAGGCAGATGGCGGCAGGCTTTTTCAGACCTCCCCTACTGTGAAACCAGAGGAGTTTGGGGGCCACAATAGAAAAGCAGCAACTCGCCCATTTCAACCTTGACCAGGAGAAAGTCTTTTGTTTTCGTCTCCACATTTCTTTTTGGAGGTTTGACAGAAAAATTGTCCCTTTATTTGGCAAGGGCGCCAACAGCTGAAATCAGCTGCAAAAACACTTGCAATACAGAAAGGCAGATTTCAAGAATATATGCAATGATCGAGAAGCATCGATTTGTACGTTTATCACTTTGATTTCACTAGTAAAGGTGGCGGCATCGTGGCTTTCCAGTGCTGGCTCGTTCGTCAATATCAAGGCAACATGGAGCCACTGTGCTCACACGCTTTAGCTCAATTAATCGAGGTTGACTTGTCAAAAATTGCATAATAACTAACTGTACATAAGAATAACACACCAAGTTAATCAGAAATTGGACACTTTCATCATCTTTAAATTATTCGACGGCTGATTTTTTTTTTTTTTTTTTTTAAACAACTTTCAAACTACAAAAGAAAATTGGTCAGCCTGCAGCTGTGAGGCTGTATAACAGACACTGGTCCCGGTAACACAAGGACATCATCTTCACACATCACACACCACAATCTCGCACCTTGGTATATTTATATTCACTCATATTTCACTCAACACTCAAATTTATTAATTGTATATTTTATTCTTGATTTTTTGAATTTCTGCACTTGTTTTATTCAGTTTTTGCAAATTCCTCTGTCTCGCTTCAGACCTGCTGCTGCTGTAATGTGCAATTTCTCCATTGTGGGACTAATAAAGGTTTATCTTATCCTAATGTTTGATTGGCTAAACACTAAATTTGGAAAGTGTTCAGATGTAAGAGAGTTAGATATAAAGTGGGCGCTGCGTGTCAAGTACTTGGTGATCCAGCAAATTGTCAGATTTCTTGCTGGAGCCTTGTTGTTTAATAGCCTTTATTTTACCGACAGGCATCAAGAGTCTATTTTTTTCCCCAACGAATTGTCGGCCATTTTTTTTGACCGCTCGTCGGGACTCCACTGACGCCAAGGGTGTAATTTTAGAGGTGGACAGTAGGGACACGTCCCTACCAATATTCGAGACCAAAGTCAAAAGAATTTTAAAAAATGGCGGAGACTCGCGCTTCCGAAGGTTGTGTTCAAGTTGCTTTTGTATGAAGTCCTGCCGATAGAAATTGCAACCACTCATTTAAGCAGGCATGCTGTAGCGTTTTTATCACGGTCACTAAACACACGTCGACTTTTAGATGTGCTCCTTTGAAGGACTTTTGTGTCCCTACCAACGTCAAAATCACACCTACGCCGTTGGCTGACGCTCTGTTGGGTAAGAAGTACGAAACTCTCCGACGCCTGTGCTGCATCTTTTCAACACAAGTCTCCTGGCATGTGAAGAGGCCGACGGTGAGCGACGCAAACCAGCCCACAGCGAGACCGTCGTTTTAATCCCTCCACTGAATATCCCGGTCCAGCCACTCGAACTCATGAACGCGGCTCCTTTTGTGGCGCCCCGACTCGAGGCCGCCTACTTCTCAGATGAAAGAGTCGGTGCACCGAAGCGCGGCGCCGTTCTTGGAAGGGAAGCCTCTCGCGGCGGAAATCGGAGCAGATGTGAGCCACCTTACCCCCCGCGCGGCGCCCACTGCGCCCTGCGGGACCGAGGGGGGCAGCAGACCGTGCGGCGGGCTTTTCAGCGGCGGGCCACCTGGCTGAGGAGCGTCTCTTGGGTCTCGCCCACTGAAAGACAGCTCGGCTGCGGAGGCATGGTCGTCTACTGCCAGAGAGCAGCCCTGAAAGCCTGACGCGGGCCGCAGCACTGGCGCTCTTTGCCACACGAAATCTTGGGAATGAATTCGGACCTGCTTCGGTCTTCCAAACAAGACCGACTAAAATAACGCGACTGCTCAGAGTAAAGGAGGAGGTTGGTGGTGGTGGGGGGGGGGGGGGAGAGAATTTTTTCTTTCAAAATGTCATTTTGAAGTTCAGATTTGGTTTTTAATGTTATCTGGTGAGCTGGGGATTTGTTAGAAAGGGGAACAACGCGGTTTCGAGTTTAATATGCTGTTTTATCTTTTTACTGGAAGACATTTACAGCCATTTTCTTACATTTTTTTCTGAAGAACATTGACCTATTTAGATTTCTGACCATTTTCAATATCCAAGGTATCATTTATCCCTTCGTTGACGGCCCCTGCAAACAGTGATCCACAAGGAACGATGAGGTATTCCCCTCAAACACCATTTCTTTCCAACGCCCCTCCCCCATGTTGCTCCAACCTCAAATGGGAAACTACTTGTTCCAAACCAGTTCCATCTTTTTGGAGAAAAAAAAGGAAGTGCACCATGAACGTGAACCTTCTTTTGAAGTGCGTTCGCTCAACTTTGAAAGGACATTCAGTTGGTCAAAAACGGTCAAAATCAGCAGAATAGTTTCAGGTTTTTAAAAGAAAAACAAACGTGTAAAACTGTGATTTTTAGGGTCAGCCACCAAAGGGTTAAATGTGCACCGCAATGATATTGTTTTAGGATTCTGGGCATTCATTTTTGAAGCAGAACAAACACATTCAACAGTTTGTGCGACTGTTCACAGAGACGAGTCGCATTTCCCTTTAAGATAAGGGTTACCGGACGTCCCAACAGAGACGTGGGGCCGGATGAGGAATTGAACCGTGCGCCCTTGGATTAAAAAGTCAACCGGCTGGCCGCCCTTCTTACGGTCCGCCGTCTCAGCTTCAAACTCTTTCCAGAGTTCCTTGATGGTACAGAGCGCGCTCGAGTCGTTTGCCTGCACGGACGCTCCACGCAGGATCGAGTTTCATCTAACTCGGTCTTTGATGGATGAAAATTTGATGACGGAACCCTGATGCCAGGCTGTAGCCATGGTTACTGACTGGAGGTGCAGTCCCGACGCCTCCACTCCAGCGTCACAAACGAGAGCGGAGCAGCCCCCCCCCCCCCTTCAAAAGACCCACTGACCTTGGAAACAGCCGCAGCTTCCTCTTGTGATAATTTGGTTTCTTTCATTTAACCCTCTGTGGGTTTTTTTTATTGCCAGTGGGCTGCATTATCTGACCCCCCACCCCCCGCCTCCCAGCCCCTTTTCCCCCTCCCTCCTCACAGGGCCCCAGGGGTGTTTAAAAGCAAGTGCCCCCTCCTTTTGTAGTTACCTTGTTTGATCTGAGCTTGTAGCGCTGGGTTGGAGGGCTGAGGTGGGGCAGCTGGGGTCCTGCGAGGAGTCTCCGGGGTTCCCCCTGGTCTGGGGGGCCTGCAGGAGGATCACAAAAGGCAGTGCATGAAATATTAAAGCAGCGCGCGAACACAAATAAAAAAAACCAAAAAAAAAACCACAACGTCACAGTAACTATTCATATTTCATGAAATTCCAGTCTGTGTGTGCACAGTGTGCGTGTGAGCGTGTGTTTTCAAGCTCCAGCTGACTGGATTTGGATCGGAGGACACGGTTCTGGGGGCACCAGTGACACTCCAACACGAAACCACTTCGACTGGTTGGTAACGGTGGCCGAACCTAAACTTTCAGGAAGCTACTCAGGTAAAGGAGGGAGGCCAGTTTGGGGACAAAAGGAAGTAGTCTCAACTATTTGGGAGACGATATCGTCCCGAAAGGTTACTTAAAGTCAAGAAGCAGCGATTTCGCTCCGAGATCCTCCCTGATGGCGGAACTCGCTCTTCGAGATACAGTTTTGAGAATGACACGACTACCAATTTAAAGTCTGATATTGTAGTTTTTTTAATGGCAATTTGCATTTAGTCCTATGATATTAGGAGACATCAGCTCAAGTGTGACTAATTGCAAAGCCCCTCTTTGCCTTAAAAAATTAACTTTATCACGAAAAAAAGTAGTTTCTCCTCAGTTTTTGCCTTCTGGCAAAGGTTTTACCACCATATATAACTGAGTAGAATTTGTCCACCAGTGTGGCATTTGTGTTGGATTTTCTCACAATTTCTGTTACTTGAATTCAGATTTTTTGCTGCAACACCCTGGTTCACACTCTAAAACTCCCAACTCTGTGTCCCAATATTTCATACCATGCTTGTGGGACTCTGTGTTCCATCTCGTCTCCCAATGGCAGTCGGAGGCTACGAGACCCTTAAAACTCATTCAAATAACCCCGTTTGTTGAGGGAAAACTAATTCGAGTCGCGACAAAATTCCAGCCGTCTCTGTGCTTGCTCCACCAAGTCCTGACTACACTGTGAGGCTCGGCTATCATTGAAGCAGAAATCGCCAAAACCAAAATGTTTCGCTTGTATTCCAGCGGCAGGACTCTGTGAGCTCTATGCTGAATCTTTCAAAAGAGGTCGGACTCAACGATCGGCATTTCCCACACTGGCAATCACAGGCACTGGCTGGGCGAGAGTCTCTGATGCTGCACATTTGAAGCCCTGCTGCTGAAATGTGTTGATGCTGGTGCCCCTACCTTTTATGGGAAATCCACATATGGACAATAAGGTCACAAGACTGAATCAAGTGTTTTCTCTGAAGCATCAATGTCGGTTTTTTTCATGCAAAATCAGTTCATCAAGAGACGGCGGGTGCTGCCGTAAGTGAAACGTGTTGGATTGGCACGCCCATTATGAGCAATAGATGAGTGTCTTTAGGCCGCAAACCCATTTATAATGTACCGTATTTTCCGCACTATAAGGCGCACCCAAAAACCTCCAATTTTCTCAAAAGCAGACAGTGCACCTTATAATTCGGTGCATCTTCTATATGGACCAATATTAAGCCACGACAGGTCTTGCAACTATGGTAAGCAGCCACGCCGACTTCAAGCGCGCGGTTCATGCTGGGATACACGACTACGCGAGGCATGCCGTTTCATTTCCATTGGTGTGTTTATGTAAAGACCCCAAAATGGCTCCGATTAAGAGACACGCTTACAACGCAGAGTTTAAATTCAAGGCGATCAGTTACGCAGTAGAACACGGGTGGTGGGAGATTTTGACATTCACGAATCAATGGTGCGGAAGAGGAGGGAAGCAACAACATGACCTGCACCAAGTAAAGAAGACTGTTTATTCATTTTGGGAGTGAACGGAGTTGTCAGAACGCTGGTTTGTAATCTATTAAGAAAGTTTGACTGACCTGTCTGTTTTGTTAACACTCCCTTGAGTGCAGCTCCTTCTAATGGATGCATAAAGTAACCCCAGCCTCTACTGTAGCATCAATCCTATGTGCCTTACAATGTGGTGTGCCTTATATATGAACAAAGTTTTAAAATATGCCGTTCATTGAAGGTGCGCCTTATAATCCAGTGCACCTAATAGTGCGGAAAATACAGTAACTGTGACTCGTACAATATTTTATATATATATATATATATATATATATATATAGGCTGTTCTTAAATAAGCCAATGACATGTGAGGACACAGTCGTAATAAAATAGCGATCTAAAAAGATCCAAAAACTAAACGTTAAATGCTCAACATTGGTTTGTTTGCGTTTGTGTCACCTGGCCGGGGCTTTCTTCATGTGCTCTCCCACAAAGGTGGCGTTGGTCATGCCCATCAGGGTGTTGGCCAGCGAAATGACGGACAGCAGGTGCTGCGTCGTGACGGCCCGCGACACGCCGTACGTCCCTTTGCCCACGATGTCCGACAGCACGAGCTTCCGACCCGTCAGGATGGACAGCTGACGCAGCAGGGACTCCTGGGAAACGGAAGCGCCTCCGTGAGTGTCACCCGGAACGACTGCGTCTCCCTGATTGGTAATTGGTAATGTTACACTGAACTTGATCACAGGTTTCTCATTGTTGAACAGCTGTGATGACTTTGATCTTTGACGGTGGTGCGGTAACGGGTTCGAACTCAGTTGGGGCTTTTGTGTGTGGAGTTTGCATGTTCTTTCTGGGCATGTGAGGGTTTCCTGCCACAGTTCAAGAACAGGTTCATGGGGAATTGTTGATGATAAACATTCTATAGATGTGAATGAGTGTGTGGGGTTGTCTGTTGCTTTGGGTTTTCCCTGTGATGGATGGACGTAATAAAATGCTACTTTTCATGATACTACCTTACAAAATAGGCTTTATGTTGAGCTAAAAGACTCAGTAAGAAATACTTAAGACCTCGCTTTGGATTAAACTGCATTCATTTTTATATCCTGAATATTGTTCAGGAATTCAAATCTGCTTGATTCCAAGATGTAGCGCCAATAATTACCCATTTTATTCAAACCCGAACATGTAACTAGTTTTGGTTGAGAAGTGCTTCAATAGTTTAGGTTGACAGAGCAAGCCAGTGCAGTACAAACACACAAACAGGGTAGGAAGGCTTAACAAATGTTCTGATTAATGAATATTTTAGTGTAAATGTAAATTTTTCCCATGTAAGACCTGTGCAACCCTGTGACCTGCAGCTGATGACAACAACCAGCATATAACAACTGATTAGTATTGCCAGTTACCTTGAAAGTGGGCAGCATGAGAGACATGTGACCACCTCTGGAGATCAGACCAAATGAAATGGGACAGTGCGGTCTGAGCATGCCCAGTCGCTCCAGGCAGATGGTGTCCAGCTGCTCATTGAGACCCCAGGCATGCAGGCAGGACATGAAGAGCTTGGCTGTATCCATCGTCAGGTTGTACTCCAGGAGGCTCAAAGACTTGGACTTCTCCTCGCGCCTCCTCATCTCCTCCTCCTCCTCTTCGTCTTCATCCAGCAGGTGCTCCTTGATCGTCTCTTTCATCGTCTCCTTGACCTGGGTTTCCCAAAGAGAAATTTTATTGCCATATTATAGAAAGAAACATTTCCAGAATGGCTTCGTGTGCTCGGTCAGGAGACGCCGACCTGTTTGAAGATCTTGTTCGCCAGGAAGGAGCCGCTCTTGTCGGCGCCGGCCTGGCTTTTCTGCAGCGTCTCCGGAGAGACCAGCATGGGGTTGGGCCTCTGCGCTTCCTCCGTCAGCAGCTGGATGATCACGGCCTCCACGTCGAAGAAGAGCACGTGCATGTCAGGGTCGGTCAGGTTGGTCTTCATGGCCTGCACCACCAGAGCGTTGTGGGAGTACTTCGGCAAGTTGCCCTGCAAGACAGCCCGAGAAGAAAGGGGTTCGAAAAAGCATGGTATTATAGCATAATAAAAAAAAAAAACACTTTTTTTGGCCTATTTTGTGTGCAGCTAGGAGATGATCATAATAAATCAAAAAGTGGACCAAAAGCAAGAAAAACGCCTTGGATAAATGATGTTTTCGTGGCGTCTTGGCAAGAAAATCCTATCTTATACTGTTTGGTTCCCTTTTTTTTGCATTTGTGGGATGGGCAGCAGAGCCTTGCATTTGGCTTGTGCTCAGGAAACCTTTGCAGAATCCTGTCTGCCAAGCAGCTTCTTCTGCTGTTGCCTGAAGACACATCCTAGTGAGGTGCCTGTGTGGGGATGACAATGCTGCCTGAGGTCCTCTTTTCCTGATAGACTGAGGCCGGCGTGTTGGAAAGGAGGAGCCACTCGCAGAGGACGGATAGTTTCAGGGTGAATTTGATGGGAGGAATTGTGATGTAAACAGAGCTGCAGTCTATGACGAGCCTTCTAATGTTCAAGTCTTGTGTCGTTGTGAGAGGCAATAGTGGAGGGCAGCAGCGATGATGTGTGGAGGACCTGCCAGTTGGGAGGTGCAACGTAAAGGGTCCAGGGACATCCACGATGTGGTTCTAAATGGGGGGGGGTCAGCGCCACTCTCTCAAAGCATGATGTTGACCGACCCAAGAGAGCACACGTCACCCCGCTGCCAACCTCTCTTCACTGGCAGCTCGCATCACATTCGAAGCTCTTCTTCCGACTTACAAAACTGTGACAAAAACGGCTCCGACACTCCCTCTCGCCCATTACACTCCACCTGTGAAAGCAACCCGTTGCTCCCAGCATTGCTCTAAATCTCTCGCACGACTCTCCTCTGTAGCCCCCCAAAGGGTGGGACAAGCTACCCAACTAAACACAATCTGCAGAGTCCGTTTTTACTTTGAAAAGACACCTGAAGACTCAACTGTTCAGGGAACATTTTGGCACCTAATTGGGACTCTTCTCCTCCTTGACGGCAGGAAAGAAGGAATGTGAGGATCTGGATATTTAGCACTGACCACGCTGAATGTGTACAACAAACGTCGGGCTTCACGGAATTGAGATTGTTGGTCTTGATCTGCTTTTGCTATTGTTAAAAAAAGCACTTCTCGGGCAAAACGTTCCCACTTTGTCGCACTGACTGAAGCTTTTCCTACTGTCCAAATTCTTGATTGTGTCGTACGTCACTTTGGACAAAAGCGTCTGCTAAATGAAACTGTCGAACTGTAGATATTGTCGGTACGAGTGCTGGTGCACACTTGCAGTACTGTGACTGCCAGAAGAACTGACCCCACTCGTTGTACATGACACTTTTCCACTGCATTCAATAGTCCCTGAAGTACTTTATACTGGAAGTCATATTCGCACATTCATGCACAAGTGGCAAGGGCTGTCACCTATTCGTTTATTAAAGGGCTTTCATCCAAGGTGCTCACAACCCACTGGGGAGGAACTTGGGGTGCAGTATGTTCCTCAAGAACAACTCATGGCTACTCATGGGTGACACAGCCTCACCCTGGAACTCTTACTCTGGCCCAAACCGCTGATAGCTATGCACTGGGACAACTCTTTCTAGCTCAGAATACAGAGGGTGTGGTGGTCCAACGCTGCTTTGGGTGCACTTGTATTGCTTCGGGTGCAAATATGCACTTGGTGCACTTTCCAGGTGATCCAGACCAGAAATCTCCCTTAATAAATTAAGCGATACCTACCCTACAGGCTAATGTTTGTACTGACGAGGATTCGGGAAAAAAAGTCGAGTTGGCAGTCTTTGTTGAACTGAACAGCGAGAAGAAAGCAGCCCGACATGAAGTGACACTGACACACCCACAGGATTTCCTCTCCTGTTGACGGCAAAATACCCTCAACATAAAATGTTAGCACTCACTCCAGGCTGGTAGCCCAAGTAAAGGATGTGCCTGCTCACGGCCAACAAAAAACTAGGGGTGCAAAGGACCACTAAATTTAAGAAAGAAAGAAAGAAAGAAAGAAAGAAAGAAAGAAAGAAAGAAAGAAAGAAAGAAAGAAAGAAAGAAAGAAAG
>JASSRZ010000083.1:1195348-1207326 GCA_032164315.1 Malacoctenus gilli
TTTCTTTCTTTCTTTCTTTCTTTCTTTCTTTCTTTCTTTCTTTCTTCCTTCCTTCCTTCCTTCCTTCCTTCCTTCCTTCCTTCAGGGGTCTATTTCATGTTATTACAGAAAGTTGTGGTTCCACCAGTCTGGAAAGAACACTTCCCTCCAGGTAGTTGAGGGGTCTTCAGGGTGAAAAGGTTGGAAGCCCCCCCAAGTAAATAATATGTCAGGGTGCTCGTCGATTACTCATCGGCAAAAGGGTAGAGGCTCTAAGCAGTGAGGTCCAACTTGTCTAGGCATAGATATCGAAGAAACTTTCCAAAGCACAAAATGCTGGTTGGGACGCTGCATTTCTCAGCGGTAACAGCAGGGGGATCAGAAAATGGTTCGATTTCTAAGTGCAAGTCCTTTCTCTGTTTCTCTGTGTGCCAGTTCTCAGCCTACATCATGGACGAGCGTTTCCCCTGCGTGCCCATGCTCAAACTGGATCACATGATGCAGTCCCCTCCCGTGTTTTGCCACGTCGTCGCCGGCTCCACAAAGGGGGAAGCCAGGAACACAAAGATCTTCCTCGGTTCTCAAGGCGCTCAGGAGATCACCCTGCTGCAGTACTCAGGTCAGGCACCAGAGGGCAGCGTGGTGGCACTAAATCAGACGCGTGATGCAGGTTTTTGCACGGAGCCCCAATTGTTCCGCTGTGTAGTATTTTAGTTTCCTGTGGCTGTGAGAGAGGCACATAAATAACAGGAAGTGTCACAGGAAAGTTTCTAATATTATTCAAATTTTTATCTAGTCGTTTTTAAATCAACAAGCCGTGTCAATAAACCCACTTAGTTGGGAAAAAATGTGACCGAAAACAAGGTATTTCATAAAAAGTGTGGTACCGCACTGAAGTATACAAGCAGTACTAGTCAAATACTTTTGAGTGGGTCACAAACACTCAAAAAAACCATTCAAATGTTTTCTGTTCAGTCATTGATTGTTTTAAGCACTGCTTATTGGTTATGGAAGACAGTAAAATGTCTTTCCCTCGTTTAAACTGATCCACTTGTACCTCGTGTGTGTGCGTGTGCGTTCGCACAGGAGGCCGAGCACAGGCCTGTTCAGGTGGAGGTCCTCCTCAGGCTCTGCTCACAGCCAGGGACAGCCTGAAGCACCTCCCTGTCCAGATCCCTCACCGCCACAAAACCGCCATCGACAGACTTTCTGCACCTGCCACAGGTACACAGATGATGCATTCACAAAGGATACCTTTGTCCCTCAGACATAAGGCTGTGTGGCTTTAGTTCAGGGAGGAAGCAGTTTCCTTCAAGTGACCACTTGCGTTTGATCTCAGGCCTGACTTGCATCCCGTCCAGACCTGGAGACAGAGGAGGGCCCGGCGAGGAGTACGTCCACGTCCTCCAGCTCACCGAGGCAGGAGACATCTTCTGTCAAGTCCTCGAGCGGAGTCAGCGGGACACTCCTCGGCCGCGCTCGAACGAGGCCCAAACAGCCGCACCGGCTCCAGCGTCTCCTCGCCAGGTCGTCGCCGACACGTCCAGCGACGACGAGATCATCGAGGCCACTCAGGCTCCAACCACGCAGACGTGTGTGGCCGAAACCCCGGAGAGGGAGCGGCAGGAGGCCGGGACGTGCTCGGACTTCTCCTCGGACGACTCCCGGGCAGAGGGCGGCAGGCTCGCCGACCTGAAACGGCTGCGCCTGCCGGTCGTCGTCAACCAGGATCCAGACTGGGACCAAACGCAAGCCTCGAACGCCGCAACGGAACAGGGAGCCGGGAGTGAAGTCGGTGCGGCCGAGGAGCACGGTCGCGAGGAGGAGGCGGCCGTCCCGCCCGCCGGACACGGTCGGCCACCAACTCCGGTCCGGCTCAGCGAGACCACTCGCCTCACGTGGAGACGCTGGCTCCAGAAACTCATGCGCAAAAGTTGCCGGAGGAAGCCCCGCCCCCACAGCACGCAGCACTTCGCAATAAGGAGCGAAGGACTGCTCAGCCGAGCAGCCGATGACGAAAGCGATTCGGCGGAAGCGGAGCGGACGCGTCGCCTGAGGCAGGATCTCAGGCGGTCCATGGCGACGCGCTCACTGCTGGTCAACGGCAACTTGCAGGCCGCGGCCCGAGCCGCGGCTGCGCTTCCCGTCCCCAACGCGGTGGACGCGGAGGCCTTCGGGGATCGGCTGAGCCAGCGGCTGAGTGTGTCCTGGCAGGGCGAGGGGGCGTGGCTGTCCTGGTGGGCGGAAGAGCTGGGCACCAACAGGGAGGCGAAGGTGCAGGCTCTGAGGAGGAAGAGGAGGAGGGAGAAGGAGGCCCGACGGGCAGCCGGGCAAGTGCTGGAGCTGAGCGACAGCTTCTCCTCGTCCGCCAGCCACCTCTCGGAGCCGGACGACTTCTCCGATTGGACGGGCCGGTCCAGCGCGTCCAGCCAAGCCGCATGGTCGGACACGGAAGACGCCGGGATGTTGTCCAAGTTGAGTTGCGCTTTAAGAGGCGAGACTGAAGTCGATGCGACACCTTCGACCAGCCACGCAGACACTTCGGTCTGCAGCCCTCAGAAGCGCAGAGGCGACCAGCACACTCCCAGGATGTCCAGCCCACCCGCCCGGACCACGGCAGTCCCCTCCAGGAGGAGGACACAGCCTGATGACCTCGCATGGGCACCACAGGTAAGAGGAGGGTGGTCTATGCACAACCATATGACCAACTTTACACATTAGAGTTGTCTTGATACCAAGATGAGTAACCACGATACTATACCAAATAAAGTGTCATGGTAGGATCACGATACCGTGGCTATTATTATAGTTATAAATACTTATCAATTACTTATGATGTTTGTTGCATAATAAACATAACACTGCTGAAGTAAAAGTTAAACTGCCACGGCCGCTACCACAGCGAGTCACCGCTGGTGCCCGGTGCTTCTGCCATGCCGAGCGTGTTGTATGCGTTTGTTATCTGAAGCTGTGCTGCTTGCGCATGGCCAGACAGCTTGTTTGTTTGTTTATTTGCCGAACTATTTATCATATCATATCGCTGACTTGACAGACTTCCTTCTTGCCGGTAAAAACACGCCAGCTTTCGATACAGGCGGGCCCAGTGTGCGGAAACAGCCTATCATAACCCAGATGTCACTCGTAAGCCACAAACAGCCAATCATTCAGCAGCTGTGTAGTTAGGTTGCGGTATTAGCCGTGTGGGTTGGTTGACTGGGAGAAGCATGCAGAGAGAAGCCGGTGGGAGAGTAGAGGCGGGCCGCGGCCGCTACTACTGGCACAGAGTCGTAGTAATACACGGTAGTACCGGCATGTATAAATTGTAGTATAATAGGAACCGTTATGATTTGGCACCGCGGTGCACCGTGCAACTCTATTACACATGGCCAGTCATTACTTCGCAAATGAGGACGAGAGTAGGAAAGGTTGTGACAGGAGCACGTGTGATCTGACCGGTGCTGCTGTCATTCAATCAGGATCAGCTGGAACAAAAAGCTCCGAGCTTCAGGTTGGGATTGATGGTGCTCCGTTAACAGAGTGTTGTCCTGTACTCGTAACCTGCTGGAAACATTCATCAGATCAACGTTTTTCTGAAGCATCCGTGCAGCGATCAGACATGTTCCGAGCTCTCGCCGCCGCTTTGCTCACAGTCGCCGTCTGATATTTACAGGAGGCTCCACCGCCGCACCACGGACCCTCGACGCAAGAACAGGACGTCCCGGGCCACCCGGCTCCACCCGCGCGTCCGGCCTCCTCCTCCCAGGCCAGCGTCTCCTCGCGCTCACAAGGACGGCCGAGATCGTCCCAGCCGAAGAAGAAGTCACGGATGGGATTTTGAGCCGTCCCTTTCGGAAGTGAAAAGGAGTTTCAGTCGGCTGGATCTGCGAGACGATTCTGTGTGGGATTAAAAAAAAAAAAAAAAAGGACCAGGTGGGCCACCTGGGACGCAAGCAGAACTGAGAACTCGTTGGACCCTGAGGACGCCTTCAAGGAGATACAGACTGATTTGGTAGGGTCTGTGTGAGTGCGTGCGTGCATATGTGCATTTCAAAGCAGCATTTTAAGTGACTCAGTGTGTTTTAATCATTTGTCATCGGTTGATGTCGCACTGATTGGTTTCCAAGATGAGAAGAATAGCAAGTCCAAGCAACTTTAGCTCAGCACGTCGGCTGTTGCTGAGAGTTGATTTCATGACTGTGGCGTTTGATGGGATCGAGGTCAGACGCGTATGTGTCCGGTGGTGCGATTCTCAGAACAGATACTCTGGTCTTTTGTGGCTATGTCAGTATGCTTGTGCATTTGAAGCATGGACGCCTTGTGGCTGCGGGAACTGTCCTTGAAGGTCACCGGTGGAACTTCCCATGGAAGAAAGGTGTGTTTTTCCACAGAGGAGGTGAACCTGCTTCACAGAGCCTGTTTGCTCCCGGAAGACGGCAGTGAACTGGTATCCTCCCAGTCTTTTGGATGGCTGTCAGTGTACTTGTGAAGCACCAGTGGGTGACCAATCAAGCTTGTACTGTTGTGTTCTTATGGCTGGTCTGAGCTGCGAGAACATTGAAGTGTTTGTAATTCCTCCATTGAATGGAAAGGATTGAAGCTGTGAACGTGGTGTTTAGAGTTGGGACCAAGCCCAAATAAATGGCATCGGTGCAACCTGCTTCCTGTTTCTGCTGAACTTTTCAAAGCCTCACCGCGTTTTCGTCGGACAATAACCTGGTGGAAAAAGGTTCCCTTCACTCGAACCCCCCCTCCCTGCTGATCCATCTGGGACAGTGTGTAGTTGTGTCCTGCGTAGTTTTAGAATTTAGGGACTATTTGAGCTGCAAAAAAGTTACTTTGCACATGTTGACGTCTGAGTGAATTCCCTAAATACAGCACAGCTAAAAGCCAAATGATAGACATAAAATACCTCGTTGTGCTCAAGTGGGTTTAATGACTGAGAGGTTTAGTACTACTATTTTTCCTGAGCGTTTTTTTTTTCTACTTTACTTTTTGTCAGTAGATGAAGCGTATTTTCAGGTTCGTGTCAACGATGCGAGTGAAACGTGAAGTAACAAGTCAAGTCAAACAAGGTGAAAAATAGGACTTTTTTTTTTTCAATCAGGATTTCCATTTTAACACGTGACAAAAAAAGAATAACTTACTTTCTACAAAAAACTATTCACAAATTTTTTTTGTACATCATTTACAGTTTTACATGTTTTTATATAAACTTTTTTTGTTTAGTACTTCTCTCTCTCTCTCTCACACACACACACACACACACACAAACATTGGATCCTAACATTCTCTCAGAACACCACCACACACTGAATGTAAGCTACACCCTAAAATTGGCAACTTTGAAACATCATACATCCACACGTGCACTATACAGAGTACCCACAGCTATTCCTTTCACTTTTCCACAATTTAACACTTGAACTCAGAAGAAAGGGGGGAAAAAAGTGCAATGTAAATGTTGCTGCAGAGGCTGACTGTTGGGGGAAGGGGGGGGTTGATTTAGAGCTCCAATAAACACTTGGCTGGTCATATAATATGAGTTTGTGTTTTGAAGCTGACAGCGGACGACGCATTTGCGGCACGCTTGTTTTCTGCCACTGGTTTTGATGCGCTGAGTCCTTTCGGGAGGCGGGGACTTCCACAAGGCGACTTTGTGTCAGTTGTCGGGGGAGAACTGGCCTCAGGAGTGAGCGGGTATTGAACGGTCCCTGCAGCCTCAGCCTCCACACACACACACACAGGCACGATGCGAACAGTCCTGGATAACAGTCGGAAACCAGCGAGTCTGGCACGGTGTTTTGGCTCGCGTGGAGAGTCTGCGGTGATCACGCGGGGACTGGAAAAACCCCCCAAGGTCCTGGTGCGGGCCGTGTGTCCACACACAGTTTTGGCAGCGCAAAGCAGGACGCCTTGGATGCAACATCTACGTCTATCAGATCTACCAGCAGGTGGCAGCACTGTTCAGCTGCCGGTTGTGCGTTTCTCCAGCAGCACCTGAGCTTCTTGTACAAAGATAAATTAAAGAGTAAGGGGGGGGAGGGTGGGGGGGGGCGTTGCTGAGTGCTTCAGGCTTGGAGGAACTGGTGGTGGTGGTGGTGGTGGTGGCTGCAGAGGTGCATGGGGAAGAAGGATCCTTCAGCATCGCTGCCCAGAGAACTGCTGAGAGACTCTTCTCCGGAGCTCAGCATGTCCACGCACGAGTCCTCACTGTGGGAGACACACCCAGAGACACCCGTCAGTCACTCAGCGTGTTGTGAGGTTATTTCAGATGACGCGCACGCACGTAGACACACACACACACTGCTGCACAGATGTTTTCATTTCGCAATCCCAAGGTGACAGTGCAGTGAGTAACAAGGGTGTGAGCAGCAGTCTGGAAATAAGCTGAAGGGGCAGATAGTCTGCAACACTGACACAATGTACATTTTCTGCACTTGTCCAAGTTCACCAGGCGTCCAAAGTTATTCTTTGGTCGGATGCCAGTCGTCACCCGGTCAGTCAGCTGGTGACTGGTCATAACCAGTCGGTCAACTTTCGTTTTCACTTTGTGCCGTCAGGAATGGGGGAAAAAAAAAAGTTTCCACTGTTACGTAAACTGCTGCTGAGTTTTGGTGACGTCGTGGAAACATGCGACTGTTGACTCGCGCCCATCGTCATTATGGGTTGCTGGGAAGCGATACGCACTCTCACACACGCACCTCGGCCGGTCGGCCTGAGACGTGGTCTTGCGAGCTGCACGAAAGCTCCGGAAAAAGGACTGGACTTCAGTCCAGGGGTGACACAGGACTGGACTGAAGTCAGCTGCCCAGCCCGGACAACAGCGCCGATTGGAGCAGGAACGCCAGTCGTTTACTCGCCAGTCGGTGGTTTGACGACACAGTCCGACAGCTGCTGCGTGATGTCAGAGTGAAACTAGATGCAACGCGGCGCTGTTGAAATGAAGCACGACCTGTTCTACCGAGGGAAGTTCTTGGGGGGGCAGGGAGTTGGGGCTCATGAGTCTTTTGGGCTCCGAGCACCTTCAATAAGCGCTGCTGCTGTTGTTGTTGCTGTGTCAACAGAGGCGCTTTGTTTACCTGTCCTGCTCTTCCCAGCAGCCCTCGGGGATGGTGGGCAGGTCGGGCGCGCTGCGGGAGCACTGCAGGTTCTGGGCGGTGCGCCGCGACACCACCCACTGCAGCTTCCTGTGGTTGGGCTTGGTGCACTCGGGCGAGGCGTAGTCCAGCAGGCAGCGGGCCACGCGCTCGCTCCACGACAGCAGCTCGCCGTCAGCAATCTGGAAGCAGGGGGAGTGGCGGGGGGGGGTGTTTAGCTGCCTTGCTGTTTACGTGAATATTTCAGGTGGTGCCTTCTGTGTGTGACGCTCCGCGTGTACCTTCAGGTGTCTCTGGATGTGGCAGGCGATCTCCAGCATGTCCTCCGACCGGATGGCTTCGATCTCCAGCTTGAGGAGGGCCAAGGCCAGCACGGACGGCTGTGTGGGGGGAACAGGGTCGGGAAAGGTCAGGAGGACGCAAGCGGCCGTGAGACGGGATGAATGTGGGGGGGGGGGGGGGCTCTCCTACCTTCGCTTTCGAGAAGGAGATGCGGCACAGGCAGGCCTTGAGCTGCGCCTCCAGCTTTTCCAGGCTCAGAGTCTGTTTCCTGGTCACACACACACACACAACACGCAGGGTCAGTATGGTCTGTATCCCAGACCATGACATTTCTCGCGCTTATCTAAGTTTGTTTTTTTTTTTTTTTTCTGGACCAGGTTTTTGTTTACAGTCCGTTTCCATGGCGCCCGATCCAGATAACCACGTTCCACTGACAGTCCTGTCGTTCCAAAGCTTTCCCTCGATGTATAACCCGCTTTTTGACAACCGCTGCACTCTTCATTTGCGACGAGTTAACCATTCCCTTCAAGTCAGGCACTGGTCACGCTCAGCAGCAGCTTTAAAACTTTGGTTTCGATCTGCAGGAGACGTGAACTTTTCGTGCAAAAGTGCAGCTGATTAGATAAACAACCTAACAGCGGGGTTACGTAAGTGCATGGTGTTGGGGCCAGTAGTTGGAGACGACGCGTCTTATCAGAACGCTTGCTGCAATAAACGGTCGGCTGCCCTACATCACCCTTGAAACAAACAAACAAGCAGCGGTGTGGAACCAACTCCGCAAAGCAGACCCGAAATCCGGTGTTCACCTGTCAATCGAGTGTGACAGCGCCATCTGGTGGTACAGGTGGAGGAAGGTTAAGGCAGTGACGGCTTTGGAGGTGAAGTTGAGCTTCTCCGCCACGATCTTCTCCATGCGGCCGAGGTCGGACACGGTGAAGCGGCACTGGCCGATGCGGATGAGCTCGTCCGTGGGGGTCAGGTCGCACTCGTCCTCCGTCACTTTGGCCGCCATGTGGAGACAGCTGAGGCTGACGCAGGACAGGTGCTTGGGCTGGATCTGACGAGGGTGGGGGGGGGGGGGGCAAGAGGGCAGTCCAGGTCAAAAGAATGGATGGATGGCCTGCTGAGAGCCACACGGCACGCCCTGCAGGGAATTATGGGACAAAGTCTGGAGTTGTGCGCGAGCGTTTCCTACCTTCATCATCGCCAAGAATCTGTCCAGCAGGTTAACGGCCAGCACAAACGTCTGCGTGCTGTACCCGAAGAAACTGGTCAGACTCCACAGGTCCTCCACTTTGTCATCCCTGCACTTGGCCGAGATGCGGCTGGCGCCCTAGAAAACAAGCACGCCCAGTCAGTGATGTGACACCCCCCCCCACACACACACACACACACACACTGCACTGTGGTCCAAACGGAGGCTTCGACGGAGGCTGCTGGCCGGAGACGGCGGAAGATCAGCTCACCTGCTCGGTGGACTCGATGAGGCTCAGCCCCGTCTCTTTCGGCAGGTAATACACCTCCTGCTCGTAGTTGAGCCTCAGTTCTTTCATCAGTTTGAAGGCGTCCATGTCTCAGCTGCCACTGGAGGGAGGGATCTCAGAACTGTCACTGGAAAAAGAACCCGAAAAGAACCCGCGTCAAAAATCCACCCGACTTGGGTATGAAACGAACCGAAACTGCGTTCCGGTGGGTTCGCGACATCAAGCCGAAGGTTGACCTCAAAAGTGATGAAGCATTTTGTTCCATTTTTTTGTAATTTTCATCGTGAGAACATTCAAGGATTGTCGTCGTCACTTTTTCCCCCCTCTGGGGACTGAGATCAGTCGTGTGAACACAGAACGGTTTCACAGGAGGGCCCTCCTATCTCATCTTTCCCATTGCATAAGCCTGTCTGATAATGTTGCCTGTGTGTGTGTGTATGTTTAGTCTGAAGCATACCATGTCAACGTGTTACTGGGACATGCCTGAGGTGCCTGACCTAAACTTGCTGGCAGCCAGTACAGGAGGGAGGATGACAGCAGAGGGCAGCCTGCCGCTCATGTTCAGTACCACTTCTCTTTTTTTGGATACCAGGTGATATTCAGGCCGATATCAGTGGTACTGGTTCAATACAGATACTGTGTACAAAATGTGACGGTTAGAATCTAAAAAAAACAAGTTTATTTTAAACTGCTTTCAACGAGTACAAAACAAACGCAGGTTCAGGCTGAGTGACTGACAGAGCACAGTTGATCGTGTGCTGACACAATGTGCACCAACCAAACCTGGATGAATTATGTCATGAAGACAAGACCATTTCATACCGAGTTAACACTATAAATGACCTAAAAAGACCACCTATTAAAAGCTTTGACACTCTTGGTCTGAAGATTGCCTGTATGCCGTGAGCTCCGGTATCGGTAAGTATCGGGATGACGCCATCGGTCCGCTCCTCGGCGCGGCCCCCTTCGCTCAGCTGAGCTCTGGTGTCCGATTTCCTGCGCTCGGATTCTTCTCTCACCGAAACAAAAAAAGCAAACTTGCCCGAGTTTCTCGGGATTTTTCAAATCGACACAAAGCACTACGGTGCCGGGGGAGCCCCCCCCCCTTCTCAGAAAGATGGCGAGCTAACGTTTTGGGTCCCTCGGTAGGCTCAAGAGGGGGGGGAGGGGCTGCCCGTGTTACCTCATCGAGCTTCTCCGACACTGCTCGGGAGAACATAATCTTACTTCTACGCGTCGACGGAGCGCTCCTGTCCCGGCCAGGACAGCCTTGAAATACCGGCAGGAGGACCGGGACCGACAAAGCGCTCCCAGACGGGTTCTCTTTGGTTTCAGAGTCGGCACACAGCAGACAGACGAGGCTGGCTCGGAAGCTCCAGTCGTCCGAGGAAACGAAGCAGAATTCGCTGCTCAGCTACTGAGCGTAACTGTCCCAAAGAAGCGAAGCCAAGTACAGACAGAAAGCAAGCACTAGAGGAGCAGTCAGCCGCTCTTTATGGAGCTCTTGGCTATTATTAGGCGAAGTGAAGCTCGTCGCCTGAGCCCTTCCCTCAAATCTGCCTTCGTTGTTTTTCTTTCCAGTAAAATGTCGCCGCCGAGGCTCACGTCGTCCCGTGAACACAAGTACGCGTTCAAATGTAACATGTTTTTTTTTTAAAAGAAAAAAAAAAAAGTACTCTACCTGAGACCAAAGTTAAATCCACATCGCTGCTGTGTCTCTCTTCTTTCTGTCTTTCCTGGCTCTTTCTCTCCCTTTGTTGACGTTCACAACGCATACGCCCACGTTTGACGTCACAGAACTGCGACCAATCGCAGGCCGAGCTTCGCGAAGGGCAGTCCTCTTTTTAGGAGATTTACGGTCCAGAAGGAATCCCCGGGCCACGACAGAGACAGCAATAGGCGCTGCTCTCGCACACTGTGATTATTACGATACTCGTATCAACCTCAGTGCCGTTAATACATGCCGCCGAGTCGTAAGACAGCCGGTGTGTCACTTGGCACGGTCGATCTGACAGTCGTCCCTTTCAGCCAATCACCGGCCTGCAGTTTCACACGTTCAAATGGGCCGCCTAAAATTCTTCGCTCTGATTGGCTCGCCTACTCTGCATTACGTGTGTGTGTGTGTGTGTGTGTGTGTGTGTGTGTGTGTGTGTGTGTGTGTGTGTGTGTGTGTGTGTGGTGCAGGGGGACACCCAGCGGCCCCCTGTTTGCCCCTTGACACACCCTTTACTCTACTCATGATGAACAAACATGAGCCATTCCATCGCTACCTGGAAAAAAAACTGTACATAAGATGCCACTAGCCACTACTTTTTTGTATTTAATTTTCATCTGCAGATAAGATAGCACCATATTGATTGTATCTATTTTAAACTTCTTAGTTTATTAAAGCACATTATTCCTTTCTTTCTGCACCCCCTGTGTTTTCCCCATAAGAGCGGCTTGTAAAGACGGAATTTCTCCATTGTGAGATTCATACAGTCAGCCAGCCTTCCCTGCCTGTCAGCAAACACACCAGTGGGCGATGGGCTCCCCCTGGAGGGGGAAAGGCTGCCACTTTCACCAGATGGTTCACGTGATGAGAGGACAAGAGTTTGGGCAACAACTAAAAAAAAGGAAGACTCGGTTCCCCTTCAGGAACTGCTTCACCAGAAAACCAAAATTAACCAATAAAATTAGAGGCGAGACATAACGCAGCTCGAACGTCTCCTCTGAACCCGCAAGAAGAAAGGTGATGACAACACCTCCCCGCTGTGGAAGGCATTTCTTTCAGCTGGATATCGTTTGCACCCACTGAAAACCAGTTTAACCCCCCCACGCCTCGCTCAGGAAGTACAGCTGGCCAATATCCCATGATTTTAACTCGTACAAGAGGCTGTGTATTAAATAAAAATAAATAGATATTTCAAAACGAAGGGAAATAACAGTCCATCTATTGTGTTATTGTCTTTTTATATTTTTACATTTTCTAAGAAAAATCTGACATAAGAAAAAACAATTTATGCCTTCTCAGATTTTTCTAAAAAACTCACTGTCTGGCCATCCACCGTGAGGTGACCAGCTGAGATAGGAACCCAGTTGAACCCTTGGGGGGGGGGGGGGGGGTGCAAGTGGACCACTGCCAATCAAAGCCTGA
>JASSRZ010000083.1:1237014-1247252 GCA_032164315.1 Malacoctenus gilli
GATAAGATAAGATAAGATAAGATAAGATAAGATAAGATAAGATAAGATAAGATAAGATAAGATGAACCTTTATAAGTCCCACAAAGGGGAAATTGCACATTACAGCAGCAGCAGGTCTGAGTGAGACAGAGGAATTTACAAACACTTAATAAGTACAGAAATTAAAAAGATCAAGAATAAAATATACAATAAATAAATATAAGTGTTGATAATTACAGTTGGAGTGGAATGAAAAGTTGTGTGTGTACCAAAGTGCGAGATTGTGGTGTGTGATTTATGAAGAAGATCTTCTCCGGTATAAGCTGCGGTATAGGTTAAAATACATCAACACTAAACATGAAGCATTAAGTATCTTAAAGCAGACAGTGTCTCCAGCAGAGGGCCGCCAACTGATGGGGTCACTCTGCTTCCAGAATTATGTTGGAGGGCAAGCAGGGCCGTAAATCATAATCATAATAAAGAATCGCCTTCACAAACATGACTTGAAAATTTAAGAGGTGACGATTGAAAAGTTATTGTCAAAGAGGACACATCGATGAAAGACACGCAGCATGTTAGAAAGTTTCCAGACAGTGTGAAATGTAGACGTAGATTGGTTGCGTCTTTTGTTTGCACTCCAGATGTGCAAGGAGGCAAACAATGCACAAACAAGTAGGGGTAAACAACAGTGTTAAGATGGACCGCTAAAACTGGACCGTCTCCAAATGACTGAGCCACTGCTGCTTCTTTTCCTCACCGATTCCTCCTTCGCAAGCTCTGCAGCCATTGATGTTCCTCCATGCTGCCAGGACCCATGTTTTGGGTTCACACCATGTGACTTCACCTCGCTGTGATTCCAACGGTGTGTGATTTTCACGGGGCAGCGTTGGTTTGTCTCTTTTGCTGACATTGAAGCCAGCGACCATGAATCTGTTCAGCTCTCAGAGAGCAGAAGAAGCCGCGCTGACTCGGGTCAATCCCGGCGTAAACTCCCAAGATTAGTGTCCGTCAAACCGAGCGTGTCCGCTTCCAGCTTTGATCGCTTCTCAGCTGTAACTCACTGAAACTCCGGCGTTTCTGACTCGTCCACTTGAAGTTCTTGTTTTGGAATAACGTTGAGGAGCATTGTGGAGTCAGCTCCTCTTCAAATGAGGTTCTATCATCATGTGGTAAACCTGATCCATGTGTCCGGCACACGCGTGTGTGATTAGGAAACAGTGGTGTGCTGCTTTGTGCTCTCACCTCCCATTCAGAAGATTGTAGTTTGGGAGCCTCTCTGTGCAGACTTTGTGTGTTCATGGGCTTCCTTTGTGTGTCCGTCTGTGTTCGCTGTGTAACTGACTGGTGACCAACCCACCCCGCCCCCATACTTCACTATGTCTAAATGCAATGACACAGTGTTTCATAAAGTTTAATTGAATTTTTATTGACTACAAATTCAGAGTCCACATGAGCATCTGTTGAGCATCCGTGGAGAAGAGGAAACAAGGAAGAAAGCTCCAGCAGGACCAGGCTCAGAGGTGAAGGGATCCTGCTGTCGCCAGCTGGCGGTAGAAGACAGAGACAGAGGGCGGAGCTGAAAGCTGGAGGTTCACGTCCACCACCAAAGACGACATCCCACGGCAAGTCAATCCAGTGGCTGCTGTCTGACTGGAGGACAAAGGACAAACTCCCGGCGTGGATAGTGTCCAGGACAGAGGACAGACTCCAGGACAAAGAACAGAATCGAGGACAATCGAGATCCACAATTTACTGCTCACAGATCTCCTGGTGCTGATTTCGACTCTGCCGCATCGCTGTCCAAGACCTATCCAAACTGCCGCCTTCTGATGTGATGTCACAGTGATGTCATTATGACATCACAAAGCAACTTAATTCTGTTACCATGGTGACTTTTTTTTTTTAACCATGGCAGTCCATATGAAACCACTATTGTCTGTTGGGCAAAACTCAACAGACGATTCACCATATTTACAAAATAAAATGTCATATTGAATCTACAAATACATAAATACACCAGAAGTTGTTCAATAATACATGTTAAGAAAGGACGTTTTTGTTTACAATTGATGGCCTGTGCCTAAAGTTGACCCATTTTATAAGGGCAGATTACAAATGGTTCTGAAGCAACACCTCGTTTTACATTTGGTTTCACCGTATGTCCGGCAGCCCAATATGACGACATTCTCCAGGACAGAGGACAGACTCCGGGACAGTGGACAGACAACAGGGGAGAGAAACTCAAGAGTTATTGTCCACCTCTGTTTTGGATTTCCAGCAGCCAAATATGTCAACCAAACTCGACTGTTTTACCAAATGGGCGAAAGGAGGTCCAGAAAATTGCAATGTCACACTTTCAGAAGAGAAACAACCAACAATTAACTTTAAGTGAGTCCGATTTTTGGACAAACTGATTCTCTAATTTAGCCCCTGTTTTTCACCAGTGTACAGAAATATCCTGACGAGCAGCTTCTGATGTGATGTCACGGTGATGTCATTGTGACATCACACCGCCAGACTCTGCTGCATCGCTGTCCAGGACGACTCCAACTGCCACCTTCAAAACACGATTCTGTTACCATGGCAATCTACGAGTCATGTGACAGTCCAAGCAAGACCATTGTCGATGCTGCAGCACATGTTTGACCACCCAACGGTTACAGAAGCAACGCCAAATATCTTTTGCACAGTATAAATATTTACTTACATCACTGAAACTGTAAAAATGGCCCTGGAGCGCCCCAGCACATCAAGCAAAAATACATCAATATTCATGAATTTAGACCAAAAATTTGAGGATTGATACCAACTCAGACAATTCAGAGGAATAAAGGATGAACAAACCCACGTGTCCACAAAGTATAACAGAAAGTATTTATAGAGAATGATAGTTTTTAAAGCGAAAAGAAGCGCTGGTCTGTCTGTTTGGAATACACAGGGAAGAACGAGATCATACGAAGCACCGGGTCGGTCCTACAACACTTTGCCAGCTTTTCTGCAGCATGCACAAGGTTTGTGTGACTGTGTCGTGGGACCGTGCACCCACTTCATTCCATAAATTAGTCTGCAGCTTGGCAACTGAAAGAGAAAACCAATTCGAGGGTTCACAGCTCATCGGGCGAGCCAAGGTTCAACATGAGGAGCCAGTGTGCTGTGCAGCCTGCCACTCCAGCTTTGTCTGCCCAGTTGCCATTTCTTTCTCATCCAAACCAGGAGAAACGTTTCACCATCCGCAGTTCATTCGCAAGGATACAAAACTGTAGAAAGAACCGGGAGAGTTGTGCATAAACTCTTTTAAAGTCACTCAGCAGGCAAGTATTGAATGTTCAACCATTTTATTTTCTTTCTGACAAGACAACTGACAATATATATATATATTTATTTATATATATATATTTACAAGAAACCTTCATGTACATTATTTACACTTGTGAGTCCGTTTCACTGCTTTCCAAACGAAGGTGTTCACATCCATACCCTAAGCTCAGTTCTGAAGTTATTGGGTAAACTGGGTCATTCTTGAAAACTTCTTGAAATAAAAAAAAAGAAAAAAAGAATTCATGTCGAATTAGTCAGAGGTCAAAATGCTTCTGAGTTAAAAAAACAAAACAAACATGGCTGCGATACAGACCTGTTTACATTGCTTCGAGTCACATCCCAGGTGTGACGTTGCAAAGCCGACTAACCCAAAGAGCGGGCTTACTCTGAAAGTGAAGCAATGAGTATATCTTTTGGAGAACATTCACATACTAGGACCTCCTAATTCTTGTACAGCAAAAGGAGACAAAAAACACTGAAGAGGACGGGATGCCGTACGGACGATATGGCCGCACTCCCCTGTTCGCCAAGTTCCGCTCACGTCATCCCAGACACTGCGCGACGTGAAGTCGTCGCCAAACACGAGCAAGCCAGTCCCACACTCAACTTACATTAAGTACAAACCAGAATATCACTCACGTTTATATTAGAAAGCCATTAAGCAAGGAAGTATGTACACTCTGTGTTCGCATGTGTGTTGCTCTCAAAGATCCCTCCGCTGCTTCAAGTACAAGTTGGGTCACACGAAGGATCACTGCTAGAAGGGGGGGGGCCGATTCAGTGGGGGTTCACTTTGGAACACGACATGCAAGATAAAGTACACCAGGGGGCGGTGTTGGTGAGCTGCAGCCACCGACAACACTGCAGGGATCCTCCATACAGTGACAAAAAGATGTATATGACCATGTGAAGAAGTGGAAACTTGACAAAAGGCAATCTGATATGCTTGGGAGTCAAAAGTGGGAAGGAACCTAATATACCTGAATGAGGACAGGACTGTTAATTACTGTGATTATAGGGAGTTCACGCACGCACGTTTGTGTGCACTGTTGAAAAAAATTGATGTCCGATATTGAGTCGGATGTTCCGAAAGGGAGCTCGAAAGAGACCTTCTCGTTCGTTGGATGGTTCAGGTCCGCAGCTCATTGGTTTAAGAGCCCCCCCCCCCCTTGTTCCTAATGCTCCGTCTTCAGTAAGGAAACCGAACGTTGCAGTAGCATGTGTAGTACCAGGTTCAACACAACGTTAGTCTCCTCCATATGAGTAGGATGCAGATCGAGACCTTCCAGAGCCAGGCTCTGCGGCTTTGGAGACACTCTTGGTTGCCCCGACAACGCGGCCTTTCAGGGTCATCCGGGTGTGACGACCTTTTCAACCATGAGGAGGGGATGTATAGGAGTGAAACTAAAAAGGGATGGAGACTTTCTTTTGCCGTTGTGGAAATGTGAGGATGTTACCGGTGCCAGGAACAGGGACGAAGCAGTGCCAGCGACTGCAATACGGGTAAAATGGAATCTGAGGAAGGGCGAATGGGGAAGCAAAGCAAATGTCTTTTTGAGGTGGAGTGGTTCAATTCCTTTTTTTGATGCTTGTATTTTGGAAGAAATCGGGGATGAAACCCTGACGGATGAAAGCGGGTCCAAAATTGACCGATCTTTTAAAAAGTCCTTGAAAATGAAAGAACTAAACCAGAGGTCTTCATCAACAGAAGAGCAAATAACACATCATTCAAGGAACCGTATTGCCCTTCTATGTTGAACACTGACGGTTTGGCTGAATATGCTGCGGACGTGACGTTTAAAGAGACACAGGTTCGACGTGTTGCAGCTGAAGAGGAGGAGCCGCCTGCCATCGGACCCTCCAGCGGTCTGTGTCCAAACAGAACACAGTTGCGTCTTGTTGGCCCTCAGTTCTGGCCAATCAATACACCGTCCATCACTCTCCTGTCGAATCCCATGATAACAGCCAGTGATAACAGCCAGTTAAGAGCTCTTCCGCACCCCCACGCACAAGGTAACTGGCTCTGGACTGTTCCTCTCCCACCTTCTGGCACAGAGACACTGAATAGCAACCAGAGTGTGCCGCCGTCCGTCACTGGTCGAACAAACAGAGCACACTTAGTTCCAGCTGTGTGGCAAAGAAAGGTTCCTCACGAAAAAAATAAAAAAAAGTCAATCACGCCACATCATTTGACCCGCCCTCGCAGTGCCGTTCGCCTGCCAATCAAACGATGCTGTCCTGCAGCAGCGGCTCAAAGTCCTCGTCGCTCGCGGCGGGAGGGCTCTCCTCGTCGCTGCCCGGCAGCGGCGTGTTGATGTGGACGCCGGCCAGGGAGGACATGGACTCCTTGCTGTCGGGGCGGGGCTTGTCGCTCAGGGACAGGTGGGAGGCGGAGGCCGGGCAGGAGTGCTTCTCGGGGATGAAGAGGGCCACGAGGAAGGCGATCACCACGGTGCACGCCCCCAGCAGGAACGGCGGACCAGGAATGAGCGCTCGCTAAGAGAAAGACAGGAAGGATGGCTCATCTGCACACTGACGTCTCAAATGTGGGAGTGGGGAAGCGCAGCACACTCTTATGGGACACTAATCACAAGGAGTGCAGCTGCAGTTCGACAAACACGACACAAACACGAGTTTGAACTTCTTCCAGCGGGGGACAGATTGGGTCTGGAACTCAAGAACAGACACGCAGGTGGCCTGAAGGGGGTGCTGCAAGCTGCCCCATCCAACATAGAGCCTCGCCGTTACCGTGGTAACGTCTCTTTACAGCAACAGGGGCTGTCACTCAGTCTAGCAGCTTGCATGAGTGAACACATTGGAAGTCTGGGACACGAGCGTTTGCACACTGACAGTAAATCGCAAAGCTCGAATATACCGTACAATATTTTGCATGTCTTATTATGACATTTGGATATTTTCCAAATATTTAAACAAAAGATATCATGTTTCAAGTTTATGCAAATGTAATCTTGAATTTTTCTGATTTTTTTAAACTGTGCTGCCAAAGCTGGCATAGAGAATCATGTCATTTCAATGGTATTGGCATTAACTACTCATATTTTTGCATTGTGACACTCCGAATAACTACTTAGTGCCACCTTGCAACAGCATGGAATTCAAACTGTAACAGAAGCAAAAAGAAATCCTTATTGAGAATGCACAGAAGACAATTCCTTACCTCTGTGGGGCTCTGCATGGGCAGGGGGTCAATGTTGTAATCTCCTTGGATTGGGTCCATGGTGTTGAGCTCCACGTTGAAGAGGAAGAAGATGAACCCATACAACGCGGGGCCCAGACCGTTGCACAGGCCTCGGATCCCCGTGATCATCCCCTGGACCACGCCTGTGCATGGCAGAGGAGGGTAGTGGTTAGAAAAGGTAGTACAAGTCAGACTGAACGAGCTCATTGCAAAGGTTCGAAAGACAAACATGTGGGCCAAACGGTCCTTTAACTGTGTCTGAGCAAAACGCCTGAACACAGAGACTTGGAAAAAAAAATAGCATCTCGCAACCACAAACAATAGTACAAATAAACAATTGAACTCCTCACTCCCGCTACAGTAGTGGAAACAATGTTGTCGGTGGAGGCCTGGGAGAAAGCATGCCTTGTAGCCCAAGCCATCCACCCCATGTTCAGGCTGTTGCAATATAAATGGTTATATAAAACACACATTACCCCCGTAAAGTTACACCATTTTAACCCGAACATACCCGACACCTGTATTAAATGTCACGGAGAAATAGGCGCCCTGTTTCATTGTAAGTGGGAGAAACTTCAAATGTTTTGCAATGAGGCTCTGCGGTTTATTTCAAGGCTTGTGGGCTGTGTGACTCCTGGAGAGGCCAAACTGTCTATTTTCCCATGTTCTTCCGGAAAATATTCCAGTAAAGGGAAAGAAAAGGAAATTTGTTGACTTTGGTTTATTGCCTTAAACTGGAAGAATATTCAAGGACCTGCCACAAGTCAATGGATTAAAGAGCTTCCCTGCAATCTGGCATTAGGAAAACTGAAATATTTTATGAAAGGGAAGACTCAGGATTTTTATGAAGTACAACTTGTGAAAGACTTGCCTGGAGAGATAATTACAAAATGATGCATCGTTTCTCTTCTTTTTTGTCATTTTATTCATTTATTTCCCTTTTTCTTTTGATTACGATGTATGTACTTTGTGAGAGTATGACATTGTCGTGTAGGGTTGGGGAGGGTTTTTTTGTGAGTTGTGGTGTGTGTTGTTACTTCCCTTAATTGTCGAAAAATCACTAAACATACACATCACTCCTGGGTCTACTTGGTGTCATTGTGAAGCTCCACAAAAGCCTGGTAAGAAGCAGCTTATTGCAATGAGATGTGCTGAAGCTCGGACACACTGAGACGATGCAGGATCGCGGCTCTTGAAGACCAGCATGGCCTGTGGCTTGCCAGGCTGGACATTTTCCAGTTTTAAAGCAATTCTGTACAGGGTAACCGTGTGGAAGGAGCTGGCAGTAAGGCTACATGAACTTGTGCGCCTCGTGGAGGGAGAGAGGAGGTGAAAGCAAGAGGGAAAAAAATAAAGAGGACAGAGGGAGTGTTTTTGTCACCTTGTTTGTCAGGATCAGCAGACTGTGACACCAGCGCAGACACTGCCGGGAAGGTGATGGAGGACATTGCTGCCACGGCTCCAGCTGCCCACATCATCCTGTTTGAAGACACACGCACACAGCCAACGTCAGAGACGACGAACTCAAAACTCTCCTCTGAGCTGATGTGTCTTTGCATCCTAATGTGGAATTAACAGGTGCTAGTTTTAGTGATCACTGGTTGCCTAGCTTTCAGACACACAAAGGGATGCGTTTTGGTTCCTACTGCCAATGTATTGGACAAAAAAAAAACTTGGTAAAGCACTCCAAACGAGTGTTTTTGTTCCAAAACACGAAAACAGCAGTGAGTATCTGGGATGCTTTAACTCATTTTTTCTAAGCAGAGGAACCACTTCTTTTCCAAAGACAGAAGTGGAGGAAGACGTGACGAAACTGGTCTGTTGGGTTGGATAAAGACGCAGAGAGAGCTGTCACTCACCATGGCTCGGATCCAAAGCCGTACCAGGCCAGCTGCAGGATCTGGAAGCCTAAACCCAGCAGAACAGTGTTCTTGTTTCCCAGAGTCCTCATCAGCAGTGTGAGAAAAAGCGTCTGCAGGGAGGGAGGGAGGGAGGGGGAGAGAGAGAGAGAGAGAGAGAGAGAGAGAGAGAGAGAGAGAGAGAGAGAGAGAGAGAGAGAGAGAGAGAGAGAGAGGGGCAATCCATCAACCTCTTCCTTTAGTATATTTCATACAAGTGCACAATGATACAAAGAGTTTTACCCAACACGGTCAGAGTGACATTTTTACCTAAATATAGACAGTCACTAACAACCTTACACCTACACACAGAAGTATATTATCTGAATCTTAAGTATTAGACAAAAGTGTCTGCTAAATCAAACTGTAAAATAAAAATCAAACTCAGACAAAACCATCTCTCATAAAGGGCTCATATTGCTGTCCAAATATGACAAGATGTATGATAATCATTAAAAAATTAACGATACAATCCAAAATTAGAGCAGTGTTACCTGAGCAACAATGGACAAAATGCCCACCACTCCTATGAAGACGGCGATGGTTGTGGAGGAGAAGTTTATGACCTAAAGGGGAAGACAGAAATTAGTTGGTTAGACAGCGTTCGGGTGATTTAACAACCACTCAACTACACTTAGAGAAACGTGAGAATTGTTTACATTACAAAAAACTTTATTGTTAAAATTTGTACAATTGCGTAGTAATTATCCAACCAATGAATGCTGTAAGGAGACTAATGGGATTCACATAAAAAATGCTGATACTTTGCAGAATAAAGAACAAGCCACCTATACTGAACTAAGCAGAGAGGTAAGGGGTTTGCTACAGCAGGTCAGGGGTCAAGAGGTCAGCTGACTCCCTGACTCTTCTGTGACCGGATTACTCCATCAATCATTTTTTTCACATGACTGTTCAGAGAGGACACTGCCAGTGTAGATGGGGTTGGGTCCGACTAATTCAGAGAGGATGAGACCACTTTTTACCCACACACAGGCCATGTGACCCGATTTCAGCGAGTATCTCTTGTGCTGGAGAACACTCTCTCATGATGAATACAAGATCAGAGTGAAAAGTGAACGTAACTTTGGATGGAAATGAATATTCTGTCAGTGCAGAAGCTCATGGAAATGACCCAACAGTAAGGGGGGGGGGGTAGTCCAGCACAGTATGAGAGTGTGTGGCTTTTCTGACGTATGGGCAGTGTTTACACTGAGTGCCATAGCTATGTTGTGTTCATAGCTGTAGGCAGAAGAATGCAATATGTGGCTGTATGTCTCAATGAAACATGATAAGCAATGTGGGGGACAAATCATTGTGTTTAGCGAAAAAAAGAAAGAAATTAAAATGAAAGTGGCTAAATTTCACCAGTACGTTTGCTGCTTCAGTAAGAATGCCGAGAAACGATTGCAAAAAATCACAATAAAGGATCCAAATTTGACAAAGTCGAAGCCAAACTGCTACGGCTTTAGGCTTACAAAAAGGCAGATGGTTGAAATAATTACGTAAATAATTACGTTTTAGAACATTATTTAAAGTCGTGGAGCTTAAGCTTTGAAGTTCATATAACAAAAGAGGACTGCGAAATGTATGAGAAAGTAGGCTTATTGTCCAAAAAAACCCAACTGTTCAAACCTCCCTTGCAGCTTTTTTTGAATTCTTGTTTTTTCCTGCTGAAATGTCACAATGCACCACATATTTTGGTAATGTGGTGACAAAATAAGTGGTTAGAAGACATTTTTGCTCACTGTCCAGTGTGACCACAACAATTAACGCAGAGCGACAGTGGATCAGGCAACACTGTGTCTCACCTGTCTCAGGTAGAGGAAGAAGCTGGAATACTGTCC
>JASSRZ010000083.1:1256975-1275646 GCA_032164315.1 Malacoctenus gilli
ATACTATACTATACTATACTATACTATACTATACTATACTATACTATACTATACTATACTATACTATACTATACTACGCTACGCTCATACCACTGAGTGCTCACATGTCTTTCTGCTTCAGACGACAGCGTGCCAACCGAGAGAGAGCCTGGGGAGGTCGTGGACAGCTTGGTGGGCAAACAAGTGGAGTATGCCAAAGAGGATGGCGGTAAACGAACGGGCATGGTGATCCACCAGGTGGAAGCCAAACCGTCCGTCTACTTTATCAAGTTCGACGACGACTTCCTCATTTACGTCTACGACCTTGTGAAAACATCGTAAGACTCGGCGGGCACCCTCATCCCAACGGACTCGAGTTGCTGGACATTGTAAAACACTGGAAGCATTCACCCATAATTGGTTCCCCAGAACATCAGAGACGATAAAGGATACCATCATACGACTATTCGAAGGGGAAGAGATTAAAAAAAAAAGAATGAAAGAAAGGATATCTTGAGAAACAGAGAGGGGAAAAAAAAAGTCCAAACCTTTAGAAAGATTTTTAAAACATGGCGTTTCTTCTCACATTTTTATAGGCCCAGAAACCTTTGACACATTTCTGAGCGAAGCAAAATTGTGTAAAAGTTTTAGTCAAGAAGAAGATTTTGAAAAACCTCCGACTGGAACAAATACTCAATTTTCGCAACTGGTTTTTCTGGACAAACAAGGATGAGTCTCATTCTAGTGATCAACAGTCATCTCGGAAAAGATCCACTGAAGCCAACGATGCTCTGCCTACTAAGGAAACTTACCAGAGATGATTTCTACTCCTCTTTTTCCCATGTTTTGGACTTTGGCTGCATGAGTGTCAAATGAATAAGTTGGTTCCCCATGAAGAAGTTGTAGCGAGGAGCTGGGTTGGGAGCACAGTAGTGATGTACAAAATACCATTTCTACAACTCATGTACCAGTATATGTAATGCTGACTTCTGGGGTTAAAAAAAAGGTTGATATTGTTTGGACTTGAAACTCCAAATGATCAAATTTCCTACCTGATCAACTTTTGATTGATCAAATATTACCACCACTCCTCGCTTAAGGTAAATACATTGTTACTTGTGATTTGATGTTGAGATCAAGAAAAGGGCAGAATTGTGACTTTGTTCAAAATGTCTTCGGAATTACTGGCAACCTTTTTCAAATTCAGCCAAAATAGGAACATTCCAATTAAAGAGGTATACACACGACAAAAATCAGTGCCTGTCCACATAAATTGCAGTGCCGAATAAATGCCCCCCCCCAAAAAACCCCACTCCAAAATATTGTGGGAAATGTCTTACAGGAGTGGAATCTCCATACATTTGAATGAACTTCAAATAGGGTCCTTATTAGGACAATGCTCTGACATCCAGATTACTTTCCTTCCAATGGTGTACTTGCTTTATTCTGCTGACTTCATTGAATCTTCACGGAGGATACACAAAAACTTGAATGTCTGCCTTTTTGGGGGGCTAAAAATTGTTCCGATATCCTCAAATGGAATCAGAAGCATCTTATCTAATACGACTTTTCGTCAGCAAACAACAGGCTCTGGTCAAAGCAGGGTAAAACAGCCCAGTAAGAAGTGTGAGGCCTTTTGAGTGGAAGTTTGTTCTAGTGACCTTTCAGTTCCAGTGTACAAAGGAAAAGAGACTTGTTTGCGATCATAGTGCGGTATTTCCATCGTCATGTCACCGAGTTCAGCATACGTGAAGGTGGGTTAATATCAAAAGATGTCTGCAGTTCAAGAAGAACTGTAGTGTGAAAAAAAAAAAAACAAACCCCGAGTACTTTGACTTTTTTTCTTCGCCTTTCGCTTCATTGCCAAATGTTTTGCTGTCGTGAAGTTCCGCGACGTCGAACACGATCGGACGGCTCTTCCTTGTGATCTCAGTCGCCTTCAGCTGCAGGTTTTGTTGACCCCCCCCCCCCCCCCCCAGTCCCGGATGGACCGAATGCACTCAGTGTTTGACTCCAATGCAGACAAGGAGAGAAACCAGCCACAGACATGCCAATTTTGTGTCACCGGGTGCCACGACGGTGTCTTTCAGTTTGTGTTGGGTTTCCAGAAGCGCCGTTGAAACCCTGAGACGCGATGCTGGCCATCAGCCTCTTTCTGTTCCACGTGTCGATCGTTTGAAAATAGAACTGAAACAAAACAAAAAAAGGGGGGAATTTTTCCACATGAACCAGAAGTGTGTCGGTGGGACAGACTTGCGGTTCTCATTTTGCCCAAGTTCTGAGACCTGTATGCAATAAGAACGAACGCCTTCAGTTGTGTATCGCGTATGAAGAGATTAAACAGCCGGTCAAGGTTGAAAGTTTCTTATTTTACTTGTGTACTTTTATCATTTGGACGTAACTTAAGACGGAGGTTTTTGCATAAACTTGGGTTCTGTGCTGACTTGAACTTCATTGTTTCAGTATATAAACAACTTGCTGACTTATTTAATGGACGCCAAAAAGTATTTTGTCACCCGACTCGATTTTAGTGACCTAAGGATCTTTTTCAGTTCAAAGAATTCTCAAAAATTCATGGTCATCTTGAAATTTGGTGGCATTTGCTTGACGTGTGGCTCATTGGTAGCAAATGGAGTGAGAGATTTGAATTTGGCTTGCTCCATCCTCGTGCAGAACCAGGTCGTGTATGAACACCCTTCGGTCTGTAAGTTCCTGTGATGTAGTCGGTTGTTTTTAGAGGCAGCTTTCTAACTCACTCTTCAAGACTCTGATCTGGAGTCTGCGTTTGTTCTGCTACTTAGTTATCCAATCACAGAGCAGGACCTCGGAAAGCTCTCATTCCCCCCAGTGAAATAAAGCATCCTTACTGATCCCTGATCTCCCGCCAGGCTGAACACACTTCTCTCCATTCACTTTGCTCGTCTTATAACAGCAGACTATTGTGGCTGATGTTGGAATGATATTGGCCCTCTGTTATATTTCTGCCTTTAATTTGTTTTGTTTTTGTATGTGTAAAAATGGATCTTGATTTTCATTGTAATGACAAAAAATTGAACATGGCGTGCGTTGTCTTTTTTTCCCCCCACCACACTGATAATTATCAAAATTTCACACTGAGAACAAGGCATGGACTTGCTTCAGAAGAGTGTGACGGAGACCTGACACTCTGAACACTCCTTGGCTGGAGCAGTGTTGTAATTTTGTGTTCACTGTGGACCCGGAACATGATCATATGCTCACTAATGTCTATGCCTTCCTCATACCTCACTGCAAACAGTAGTCGTGAGGGAGCGGCGTGGCTGCTGTTTTCAGTGTGGAAAGCTGTTTTTTCCAAGTGAAAATTGCTCTACTTTTCGAGTCACAACTTTTGAAACTCTTCCCACCTCTGTGAATCATTACTATGAACAAAAAAGGGTCTAATAAGAGAGCCAAGTCACGCCAGTCTGATGCCAACTCACCTTTCCTTCCGTGAGGTCTTCAGAGATCCACTTCATGCGAGCGGCACTTTGAGAACTTACTGCCTTTTTATTTGGTAAATCCATTGTACTTTGCAGCACCAGTTCACTTAACTGCACTGCGAATGCTGCAGTTAAAGACTTCAAAGACCCAAGCATCTCTCCTCCATTCACCCTCTCAGCCAAACCTACCCGTCCCTGCTTTACCAGTCAACCTTTAAAAACGTACAATTGTCCTCCATTTAAGAACAAACAACGTAGGGTGTGTCGACATGACTCTCTTACAAAGATGTTATTAAGCTGCAAGATAAGTTTGTGAGTGGTGTGCAATAGCGATTCAAAAAAAAGATGCTCTTTAAGCATGTCTGTTAAGGTTGTGAACAGGCCCCCCATCTACAAAGGTAGAGAAATGCAAGAAAAGGGATGTTTGATAAGGACTGGATTAAATAACAAGACTTAAGTCTTCCTGAACGTTTTTAGGGCTTGTGGTTTTTGGGGGGGGGTTTTTGCATTTAGATGAAGTGGACTTTTCATGGGGTCCAGCTCCCAAAGCTTAAATCATCAGTCGGTTTAGAAGAAACTACCTGAAACAATTAAGAGCAATGAATAGACAAATCACTTGGCTTTTTTTTTTATGAGGATCAGAACGTTCCTGGATCGGAGCCTAAGGAGGTGGATTTTTGTGAAGCACAAAAGGCTTAAGTCGTCAGAGTGACTAGTGATTAGTCGGAGGCATTAATCAGTCACGAAGGACAGGAAAGTTCAAGTTAATGACTTTAGTGCCGCCTCAATGACACATCAACTTCAGAACAATAAATAAAGTCAATGAGAGAAAAAAAAAAAAACAAACAAGAGCTGCAGCTTCTTTTAGCCCGGAAAAGACGACAGATCGCAGGAGGGCATCCTCTCCTGACGAAGACCTCCGCTGCGGCGACTTTTAACATCCGTTCACGCGACGCGAGTGTCTGATGCAGAAATGTTCTCTTCTTTTTTTGTCGCTCTGCGGACTGAAAACGCTTCAGGTCCCTCCCAGGACGACGCGAGGAGCAGCGGGACTTCAGCAAAGAAAACCGGGCTCGGTAACTCTCGTCAGTCAAGGCCACTTGGACAGCAGCGAGTCCTCCTGGGACTTCCGATTTCGCCCAATGCCCCAAAAGAACTCGGGCAGAGCGCACTTCGACTGGTTTCAAAGCGAAGGGTTCGATCACGGTCGGACAACGTCAAAAGGGGATCGGCTGTCCAAGCCTGAAAATGGCATGAAGTAAAAAAAAAAAAAAAAGACCCAGAGAAACTCAAGCTGGCGGTTTCCCCCTCTCCACTGTGCAAGCTGATCATTATGAAAATATCTCTTTGTATCTATATATATATTTATGTATATTTATATCAGACTTCTCTCTGTACAGGGTTTGTCTCCACATGGCCCAACGTGCATTCATGTGAGCTTCTTGGCACTGAGGCAGGTCTGTATTGGACAGGTAAAACTCGGTGGCGGTCACTCGTCAACGAAGGTGAGCCGCCCCGGTCCCTCGTTCTTCATCCAGCGGCGGTACCTCTTCATCCTGGGGTCGTTCGCCATCTTCACCTTCATCTCCTCCTCCTGCTCTTTTTTATACAACTGCAAAACAAAACAAAACAAAAAAAACATGGCCACTGTTAAAGCATGGTACAAGCCAGAAGGAGGCCCAGAAAAGGAGGGGGGGAGTGACTGACAGGCAAGCGACATGTCGTCAGTCTGAAGATCGCGAGGCCTTTTTGGAGACGGCGGCCAGAAGTTGACGTAGGGTCATCGAAAGGCCGACGAAATGACACAAACCTCGTAGTTCTCTTTGATCCAGAGTCCTTTGTCCAGGAAGGACTGTCTGAGGTGTTCCTCCAGGCTGTCAAACTGGGGCTGAGACATCCTCATGTACCTCCTGGCGATGGAAAAAAAACCCCACTGCTGTAAACGTGGTCGACCGAGGGTTTCTCAGAGAGACGGGTCACTCACCGGATGAGGTAGAGCTTCTCCCCCTCGCCGTATTCCTCCCTGCAGAGCGTGAAGCGGTACACCCAGGAGACGTACCAAGCGATGTAGTTGGTCAGGTAGTAGGGGAACAGGATGAGCTGGCACAGCAGGATGTCGGACAGGTTGGGTTTCTGGTAGCCACCCTTGATGTCGATCTTGTTCTTGATGATGTCCCGGATCACCTCCTCCTCCTGCTCCCGGATCTCCTCCTTGGACCGGCGGTTCTTGCCCTTCTCCTTGGGCCGGTTCAGGAGTCCCTGTTGCTTGGCGATTTCCGTGGCTTGGATGCGGTACTTAGGGACCGTCACCAGATAGTTGATGGCTTCGTTGTAGCTGCTGTGCCAGCTGTAGTACTGGGGAGAGGAAACGGAACATCTTGATACCCACGCTTCTGTTTGCATCCATAGAACCGATGCAAAGGTGGCTTGCCAGGCCCAGGGGCTGCACTCGCCAAGGCCTGTCCAAGTAAGAAAGGCCACTGCTGGGAAAGATGCCATAAAAACAGTCAAAGAAGTGTTGAAAGTAGCTCCAAACCAGCACATGAAGTGGCCTCGCAAAGAATCAGTGGCGTGGATATCTGCCGCGTATTTGCTGCCGTTTGATCCTCTAAAACCCAGCGCAGTGATCAAACGACAGATCGCTTGTATTGGGAATCAGCATATATTTCACTCTCTGTCATCGCATTGGTCACCATCCTTCCCTCTCCATTGGTTGCCCTATTCGGTGTCTTGCCTCCTGATCAGGCACTGCCTACCCGATTTGTCGACTTCATAGCCTTCCTCTCTCTGATAGCCTCTCACAAAAAAACAATGGATTAAAGATGTTCTAACCTTTATGAAACCAGAAAAAAATCAAACATGCGAAATCTGGATACAAAATTGAAAAAAAAATATGGTCATCTTTTTATAGAGCATGTTAGATCCCTCCAACTAGATGCTGACCCTGTTGGCTGAGCAACCCTCTCTTCTTGAGCTTAACAAAAATCACACATCTATTGAGCTTAATATCGGGTGATAATGACATGTGGGATTTATTGTACAATAACTGACTTTTTATGTCTTTGTTGGTTCGAATGTTCTTTTTTTCTATTTTTTTGGATTGTATGTTTGTTGTATTGTTTGCCTTAGGTTTATTGTTATAGGTTTGGTTGCATCATAATGCTCGCTTAGCACCCTTGTTGTTTTGCCATTGTTTCTATACAACGTGTCACCCTGTGATATTTTGAATTCAGACACTGTGCAAATGGCCTCTGCAAAAGGATGTGACCATTGTGTTTTTGTACGTGTGGGAAAAGGTGAAGAAATGACTCTCATATCTCATCCGCCGACGTCTCCGCCCAGCCAATCAGAAAGCTGCAGTCCGTTAAAGTCAGAGTTTGAGCCCGACTCAGCTCAGAATCCGAACCGAGAAGGTCTGGAAAACACAGCCTGACAGACAGCAGGAACCAGGTCACGTTGTCGAGGTTGCTCTCTTATCACCGGGACTTTCTGTCTCTGCAACTGGCACTTTGACCGAAGCAGCCAAAAGAAACCATCTTTTAAAGAAGGGGGTTTATAGAAGAGAAAGTCAATGTTTTTCTGACCAAAACGATCGCATATGAAACGTTACTTTCGAGGGTGCAAGAAAGAATTTAAGGGCGTTTGATTTGTGTGACTGCAAATGTTTGAATGCTCCTGAGAACACAGGCACAGAGTCTGAAATGTGGTGGTTGAAAGCCAGCTTCATCTTCACTGGTCTGAGCCTCATTCACACTCAAAGGAAGACGAGGACCCTCAGGAATGTATTGAATGCATTGTATGTTAACATTTATCTACTAAAACACTGATGGGCCAACGATTGAGAAAGTGGCCTTTCAATCATCTATATTCAGTTGCAAATGAATGCGCCGGCTACATTGAGCTCCTCTGCTCCTTTGTACTAAAGGAAAACCTCTGCAGGAACAATTGACATCTTGCTTTTACAAGTTTGAGTCAAAAACGTGTTTTTTTACAACAGCCGTGGCTTCAAGTTGTCGAAAAAGGTTGTCGCACATGTCCTCTGTGCTCCCCCCAAGCCCACACGGACCCCGGAAACCATTGCTCAGCAGGCTCGGTACCTGGAAGATGGAGATGGCGCAGATGGTCACCAGGATGACCACCCGGACGTCCACTTTGGGCGTGAGCTGCCGGCGGTAGTAAGCGTAGTAGTGTTGGTAGTATTCCTCTGGGTGGTCCAGCATGTAGTCGTAGTCCCGCCGCGTGTCTTCATCCTGTGAGAGACACAGAGAGACAGAGAGACACACACACACAAACACACGCAGACACAAACACACGCAGACACAAACACATGCAGACACAAACACACGCAGACAGACAGACACACACACACACACACACAAACACGCGAGCCCACACACGCAGACAGACAGACAGACAGACAGAGACAGACGGACAGACGGACGCGCACACACACACACACACACACACACACGCAGACACACACGCAGACACACACACACACACACACGCACACACACGCACACATGCAGACACGCAGACAGACAGACAGGCAGACAGACACAGAGACAGACACACAGTCAATGTCCACGTCTGCTACTTCCACTGTTGGGAACTTGGAGGTCAAGTTAAGAATCCACGAGGTTTGGGGAACTTTCAAACTAGCATATTTAAGAGTTTAATATTAAGTTATATACACAATACATGTGAAGAAAGTTTAAAAGCAATCAAGACAAGTGTATCACAGCAATGGCTCCTTCCTTATTGGCATGCCTAAATCATACCAGACCAAACACTGGACAACTCACTCTTTGCTTCGCTTGTAAGTCTGTGACTGTGGCTACAGTTTGTTCCTCATATCACGCATGCTGAGCTGAACAGCCGGAGGTGGCTTGAAATTCAACATCTGTTTCCATCATTTGCGCTCATTGAGCTTCTGGATGTCTCCTCTGGCTGTCCAGGAAGAACCTGGACGACGCCCACAGGCTCACATTTCAGATGCTGAATCACGACAGCCACACTGGGGCTCAGGCTGCACGGCCAATTTGCATAAGTGTTGGAAAGTGCGAATAAACTTCCAACACTTTATTTTCAACCCCTGCTTCAGACATTTTCCGCAAGCTATTCTCGTCAAAAGACAAGCTTTCCTCTTTGTCTTCTCTGCCTCTAGCCTGCGTATTGTGTTTTCGATGTCATCGATCGATCGTTGAAGCCCCACTTATTGTTGAGCAACTTCCCTTCGTCACTTCTCATGGTGACGCCACCTTTTGCAGCTATTTCAGGAGAGTCCGCGAGCTTGTGGTGCTATTGACAAACAGCGGTAACCTCCGGCGATGGATGTCTGATATGAACCATAACTGAAATGTCGAAGGAAATACTGCCAAGTTCTTGAAAACTCAACAATACCATTTGAAGTACTTTTAAAAAATGTGTCCAGAACAGTAAACGTGACCTAATGTGCGTTTAGGTTACAGGAGTAGACAAAGACAATGTGGATAACCTGATACTCTTCAAACATTTCCTGTCAATTTAGGACACAGCAATGGGGGACGAAGAGAGCCCTCCAGCTAAGGACCTCCGAAAATGGCGAAGAAAAGCCATGTAAGCACTGAAACTGCCTGTTGAAAAATACAACTGACGTCAGGACATGCCAAATTTTGACCCTAAAAATTGTCTTGAGGTGTTGTCAGAGGAGCTTCACTCCATCAAGTAGCTCAGAGAATAACTTGTCCGGGGTCAAGCCGATAAGCCACACATGTGTGTTTGAGGTGACTGGATTTGATGCAACCATCAGCTGGCAATGGTTGTTGAAGGGGGGGGGGGTAGTTTCTTGTGAGGCAGAAAGTGTAACCCATTTAAGTAGTGCAGCCAGTTAATACAAGCAGGGTTCACTGCTGTGTTTAGTCTCCGTGTAAAGGGAAGATATGAGAACTGTGAATACATGCAGTGTTGTTCTACACCTTTCGCGACCTCAGCTCAGATTACACTTCATATCCGTTCCTCGGGGAAAGGAGGAACGGATCAGAAGGGAAGTTTTCTAAAGGAAAACTCGGACTTATTCGGATCCGACTTCGGTACAAATAGTTTGTGGCTCTAAATACAAGCAGGAGAGACATTCAAATTTAAACAGCAACTCCTGTGGTTCTCAGTCTGTCTGCCTGGACCGACGGAACCTGTACAGACACGGGGCATCCTGCCTGACAGTCGGGGGGGGGGGGCGCTTGAGCGAACCCCAGCTCACCTTCAGCGTTTCGTAGGCCGTCGCAATGAGCAGGAACTTCTTGTGGGCGCTTTCCGCGGTCTCTCCCCCCAAGCCGGCCTCTTCCTGCCTGAAGCGATCCGGGTGGTACCGGCGGGCCAGCTGCCGGTAAGCCCGGGCGATCTCCGCTTTCGAGGCCTCCCGCGTGACGCCGAGCACGTCGTAACAAACCTCCGTGCCACAGTAGAGGCCCTCCAGGAGCGCGCGGGCCACGGGCAGCGCTGACACGGAGAGCAGGAGCACCGCAAGCCACCACCGGCACGTCACCGTTCGCGAACACCCCGCTGGCGTGGCCATTGCTCTTTTGCCTGCACCTCCGGAGCGCTGGCTGGCGCGTCGCACACTGCTTATGTCATCAACACGCGAACGGGGCGTGCTGCATTCAGGTGTTCAGTCAGCGTCAGTCAAATGTGTTCTCCACACCGAGATAGCGCAATGTAAAAAAAAAAGAAAAAAAGAGTAAATATTTATTATTTTTTTCAAGAAAGCCATACATAGCCAATTATTAATGGCCTCTTCCAGGATCTTTATTATAACATGTCAGGAAATAAATGACAACAATACCAATTAAATAACACAATATCTGAAAAAAAGTAGCGTGAACAATACAAATGAAGAACATAAAAAAATGGCCTACACCCCTTCATGCTTCATGTTTGTACATATCAAAATTAACATCTTTTATAAACTGTATTGGAAATTAAAACTTTCTCCAGCTTCTCTGTGTTAAACATTGCCACAAGCTGTGAAGTGACCAAAACAAATTTCAACTTTTTTAAACATATGTATAATCAGACTCAACGTGACTCATGTCCACCTGCACGTGTCCATTCTTCCCAACTTGTAACATGGTCCATTGTCACTGACTACAGTTTCTGATATTCCCTGTTTGGCAAAACTTGACTTGAGCTGAGTCACGGCACTTAAAGGATAGTTAGAATTGTGAGCGGAGCAATTTCACTGCAGCACAATGCGGGCGAAGTTCACAGAAAGACGGACAATCAAGTCGCTTGCGTGAAACTTCGGCCTTCTCTCTACATAGTGTCAGTTTGCCCAGCACACTGGGCACACTTCTTTCCGCCTTTGCGCATCTACACTTCACTCCTTGCAGCAGGCTCCATCACTGGGCACGGGGTGTCAAACAGGAGCACCATCCACCTGCCCCATCGCACTGCACCCAGGCTGTAATGACTACGTTTTCCATCCCCAAAGTAAAACTGTTCTGTAAAACTCTCTCGCTTCTGTGAAGAAAGCGGGTTGTATTCAGTTGTTGCGACGATTGAGCTGCGATACCTTTCCCTTGTTCAAGTCTGTTTAAATGCTATCAGTGTATTTATTTAGCCACTGAGTCCAAAGGAAAGTCACCGCCTTTTATTCCGAGCGTCCACACAAATGGCCTTAAGTTTTTAATGTATTTTAACGTAAAGCTGCACAACTGTTCTTTTTTTCATGATAAACCAAAAGAGACCTGAAATACAGGTAAAAGGACAGATGAAAAAGTGCTTGGTATATAAAGTGATCATTGACAAACAACAAAATAAAAAAGAGCAAAACTGCAAAATGTTCAAGTACCACAAGTTCAGATTCGAAAATGCCACAAAAAATCACCCGCCACCAGCAGTCCAGCTGAGTTTTCTGTGAAGACTGGAAAGTCCATGGTAGGAATCCTGGAGATCACCAAATGCTCTCAGGAGGAAGGCAGGCCAGCTCAACACAGCTGAACACTCACACTGAGACAAAAAAACAAACAAAAAAAACGCACACCAAACAAAAAGACAATACAGGTCCCACACTGAAGCAACAGCACAGAACATACAGCCCAGGCTGTAACAGCTGTCGATTGTGGGCAAACACCTTTATAAGCCAGGTTACTCTTCACTGCTGCACTTTATAGAGAAGTAAAAACAGGCTTTCACCTACAATCTTTTAGAAAATGAGCTTGGTAACTGGCATCAAGTTTGTGTGTGGCTGCCATTCATGTCATTGTTGTGGTGGTCAAGTGAAGCCATCACTTCACCAGAACACAAAGCAAGTTATTGGATTCAGCCAGTGGCTCAATCTCATGTTGTGCAGGATGATGCTGACGACGGTTTTGGTGACGCATGCTTCAACCTGGGAGCCCCCCCCCCAGTATTGAAGATGCACGGCTTGGCTCAAGTACTCCAATCAAGCCACATTCGAGTATTCAGCACATTGGACCCAAGCCCTGAAGCCCAAGCCAAAAGGTACACCATATAGTTACTATATGGTGTACCTGTCTATGGTGTATATATAGTATGGTGTATATATAGTATATATATGGTGTATATATAGTTACTAAATGATGTACCTGGGCCTCTTTTCCTGTGGTCAAAACACACACTTTGTCTAAAATTCACAATGCTGTTCCAAATATTTCATTGGTCCATGCAGATAAAAAAAAATAAAAAAATAAAAAAATTCTTCGAAAGTATAGAAATGTTGGAAGATTTCACTGGGATCTATGTATTGAATAAAGTGAACGAATTACCAGTTGTGACATAATTCAAGTTGTTTTACAAGGGGAGAAAAGAATCCTTTGTGTGGAAAAATAAGCGAGACAAATCAGTGTGAAACCAAGAGATGGCGACATGCAACAAGTGGGCATTGAACGCAGCTCGACAGCCACAGAAGAAGTCTGGTCTGCGGTTGGTTGGGAACGAGCACATCCCCCCGAACAGACCCCTCCGGACCACCGCACTTCTCCTCCAGCACCATGACGAGCGAACAGCGCGCACACCTGGGCCGAGTGCTCTGCGTCGTCACCGGAGCCTCCCGGGGCTTCGGCCGGACCATCGCGCTGGAGACAGCCCGGGTGGCGGAGCCCGGCTCGGCGCTGGTCCTGGCAGCGCGCTCCGGGGACGACCTGGAGGCTGTGCGGGCGGAGCTGGCCGCCTCCGACGCAGGCAGAGCGGGGCTGAACGTCAGGAGCGTCGTGGCTGACATGAGCACGCCGGAGGGGCTCGAAGAGGTGGTCAGCGCGGCGAAACAGGCGTTCTCCGAGGATACGGACCACCTACTCCTCTTCAACAACGCTGGTAGGAGCAGAGAACAAAGCTACTTCACTGTTGTCTCCCCTCATGGAGTCCCTGCTTATGTTGCATTGACTAAATACTGATATCAATAATAATAATGATTATAATTGCCAAGCGCACTTGTGTCCCGCCTCCAAACGGGCAACACAGACAGGTCGCCTTCCTGATTGGCTGAGCTCACTGTCGATTTGTTGCCGCACGCTGTAGTTTGTTTTAACAGTGGTCAGACAAGGTGAAAGTCCTGGTCAATACGGTTCTTTTTTTTTTTTTTATCTATCAATCGATCGAAGCATTCGCTGTTCAATTTGAATAGAAGACCAAATCAATGGAACCCAGATCATGGTTCCGATAGAAGGGATCCCAGTTAAATTAAACTTTGTGCTCTATGGTAAAGTAATCGGTATCACTATGAGGGGAAGAAGGTAAAAGTCAGCAACCGTGAAGAAAAAAACCCTCCTAAGTGTACTACTCTGTCGAAGTGTACTGTGAATACTGTGCAATATAAGTAAAACCTATGTGCCATTGAACCTAATTCCTACCACCTCATACTGGCTCTGTTGGACTACGAAAGCATCTTAATGGAACCAAGTTTGTACTTTACCCCTAAACCAGCGTCAGTCACTTATTACTGATCTGTTTTAGTTACTTTGTAGTTTGTAAGTGCGTTTCAGGACTTGGCTGTATTGTGTTACTCCTTTTTTGTTGTTGTCGTTCTCCCCCCAGCTTCCCTGGGCGACATCTCCCGCTTCGCGACGAGCTTCACCGACATGGCCCAGGTGGACTCCTACCTCTCTCTGAACGTCAGCTCGCCCCTCTGCCTGACGGCCCGAGTGCTGCAGGCCTTCCCGCCGCGCGCCGGCCTGCGGCGCACCGTGGTCAACGTGTCCTCGCTGTGCGCCCTGGAGCCCTTCCGCTCCTGGGTGCTGTACTGCACCGGCAAGGCGGCGCGGGACATGGCTTTCAGGGTGCTGGCGGAAGAAGAGCCCGACGTGCGCGTGCTCAACTACGCTCCAGGTGGGTGGGAGGACGGGAGGCGTTCGGACCGAGTGTCTCCTCCTGGGGTTGACGAATTAGCCCTGAAAGAGTGAGAAGAGCCGAACAGTTTTTATTTGCACTTCAAGGAAGCAAATGCTTATGTTTGTCCCCCGGTGTCGAGGCCTCGCATATTGATCCCGGAGCGGCGTTTATGTTCCGCGGTGACATGTTTGTGTCCCTGGCTGCTTCCAACATTCTCTCCCGACACCGCAGAACCTCCCTGATGAAAACCAGCTCACTTCTCCGACCTCGCGGTCTGCGAGCAGCAGGCGGCGGGGGAAGCAGGAGGTCGAGCCGCATTCCAGCGTTCTCTATCTCTAAAACAGATGCTTTAAAAACCGTCGTTACATTGCCGACTGATTTGTTCCAGGATGTTACTCGTCGAATATAAGAGCTGTGATTTATGGCTAAAAGAACAGCCGACAGGTTGCCCTACTGCGTGGGTCTGGGCTGTGATCGACGCATGTCTCTGTCTCCATCAGGAACAATCCCACACTAGTACAGATGTCCAATATTCACAGCAAAGCGCTCAGCTGAGCCGTCCCTGGGTTGGGCTTCCTCCTGTTTGAGACTTGCTGGTCCCTCCATTGTTGTTGGGGACATTTTTGCTGGCTGTTTACTGTCCCGTTCAATGCAGACACCATGGGCTTTAAAGGGCACTGTCAGTATCTGATTGATTGGCATTCATGAACAAATTTAGGTTTTAATTTTGCTCCTTCGACACACAATGACAGGTAATGGCACTGTGAGTCCAATAGTGTTCCAGGAACATGAGCGGCAGCTTTGCTGCCCTTGAAGCCCCTCGAGACGTGTCTTTAAATCACTGAAAACAACAATGCGCAGAATATTGAAATTGAGTTAGTCCGTGAGAGATATGTAGGATCGCAGTTCAGCCGTGCTTTATCGCAAGACAGACCGTTTCAGGGACGAGGACAGACAGTCGTGTATGGAGGCCACATCGAGGAAGCTGCAGAAACTGACAGGAAAGCACCGTCCGTCGGAGACGAGAAGACTGAAGGCCGATGATGTTGTTTAACTACCAATTTATTTCAGTTCATTTTTGCCTTGTTGTTGATCGAAAGATCTGAGAAACTGACCGATTGGGATTTTTTGGGGGGGTTGGGTGCATGTTGGACAGGGTGCTGTTGCAGCATGAGGACCCCCCACCCTCCTCACCACCCTGGGTTGGATGAAGCAGATGTTGAGCACGGATGGATGGACGGATTTGATGTTTCCCTCTGTCCTCGTTCCTTTTCACCAGGGCCCCTGGACACAGCCATGCAAGTGGAGGCCCGGACCAACACGGCCGACCCCAGCCTCAGGAACACCTTCAGCAACATGTTCACAGAGGGCCAGCTGCTCACCTGCAAGGTGTCCTGTGCCAAGCTGATGAAGCTGCTGCTGGAGGACAAGTACACGTCAGGGGCTCACATTGACATCTACGATGTGTAGCGAGCTGAATGGAAGGTATCTGAAGCCATCTGGAAGCTGATGAATGGGTTTGAATGAAACCTCCCTTTTTAATGTTTGAAGAGGGACACTCACCTTTTGTTTTCCTTTTGATTCCAACCAATGAATTGCTTCAACGTACATTCCCAACACATGTTCCTGCACTTGTGAGACCACTGATGCCCACGTGGTCTTCAAAGAACAGGAAAACTACCTTCTGATTGCTGAGATTACATGACAGTAGGATGTGTGGGGTTTTTTTTGCACACTTGGACCAATGGAGAGCTATAGTTATATTCAGGAATTCAGATATCATCAGAATCCCCTCAGCTGAACCAGCTGCATTTATCAGAACCCCATCCATCCATTTTTTAATCATAAGCTTTTTCACTTTCTCGAGCAATCTTTCCCAGGAAATGGAAACTCTCCAGACTCCCACCCACAGTAATCAAGCATGTACAGTTAACCCTTGTTTATCACATGGGTTACATTAAAGAGAACCCGTGGTAGGCCAAATCTGCGAAGTAGCCGTCTTTGTTGTTTACAACCATCATACAGGACTATAGAACGAAACCAAAGATCAAATCCTGTTTTCAAGCCCAAGCGTTTGTTTAAGAAATAAAAAATGAAATTGTTTTCTTACAAATAACAATGATGGTTTTTAGAAATACCGTATTTTCCGCACTATAAGGTGCACCTGCAATGAATGGCCTATTTCAAAACTTTGTTCATATATATGCGTACCGCATAAAATAGACGCTACAGTAGAGGCTGGGGTTACTTTATGCATCCATTAGAAGGAGCTGCACTCAAGGGAATGTCAACAAAACAGTCAGATAGGTCAGTCAAACTTTATTAATAGATGACAAACCAGCGTTCTGACAACTCCGTTCACTCCCAAAACGAATAAACAGTCTTCTTTACTTGGCGCAGGTCATCTTGTTGCTTCCTCCACTTCTGCACCATTGATTCGTTAATGTTAAATTCTCTCGCTGCTGCTCTATCCCCATGTTCTACTGTGTGACTGATCGCCTTGAGTTTAAACTCTGCGTCGTAAGCGTGTCTCTTAATCGGAGCCATTTTAGGGTCTTTACATAAACACGCAAATGGAAATGAAACGGGACGGCAGTCACATATCCCAGCATGAACCGCGTGCTTGAAGTCGGCGGCTGCTTACCATAGTTGCGAGACCTGTTGTGGCTCAATATTGGTCCATATAGAAGGCGCACCGGATTATAAGGCACACTGTCCGCTTTTGAGAAAATTGGAGGTTTTTAGGTGCGCCTTATAGTGCGGAAAATACGGTACTTCAAAATAAAAATTTTAATGATCAACCTTCAAGGTTGGACACATTGTCCCTCTGGCTGTGCCTCTTTGTGCTCACTTCACGCCGCTGTAGCATCTTTTTCTACTGAAGGCCGCGGTGCAGGTGTCTTTTTCCGAGAAGAACATCATGACGGGTAATTATGGTGCTCTTTTTTTTTTCTTCTGTGCAAGAAGATTCCTCTAACCAGTCATGCCACCTTCAGTTGTACTTGAGAACTGTAGTGAACGACACATCAAAGAGGCCTGTTCTTATTCCGCTTGCGCCTTACAGCTGTGGAGCTTCTGCCTTCTTTTAACATGTCCAGAAGTTCCCGTGTGACCTCTTGTTCAGGAGCAGCACTGATGGAAATGAAACCTGTCATAATGGTATACAACCAAGCCACTAAACGGAAGGAGGAAGATGCTCTATAATCTGCACGTTAGCACTTATTGAAAGATCCTAGTTTGGTGGTCTGACACTGAGAAGAAACGGCACCAAATCAGCTTGCGTTCTCTTAACAGATAATTTTCAAAGATGCACACAGACCAGAGGTAGCCTGGTCTGTTGGATTTGACTCCTGTTGTGTTACTTATTGCCGTCTGCTTTGTGTTACTGCATTCATATACATTTCAAATTGATTGACTTCATTGGATGGCTGATTCATTTCAGTCGTTAATACTCACATCAGACCTAATGAAACATTCAGCACTTCATTGCGTTCGTTCATCTGATCAAGTTTGACAGTGTGAAACATTCCTGCTTCCAATCATTTGAACACTGTTACATTCAGATGACATCATTTATTCATGTAGTTTCTCTCAGCTCACCTGTAATGTACACAGCATGGTTTTCCCACTAAATAAATCCCTTTGGAACCGTGAATACGCCAAAATACGCCAAATTCAAATACTTTGGCCAAAATGTGAAGATTTGGAAAAGAATCAATCAACAACACTACATACCAAATACAGCAGTTTACCCAAGAAAAGGTTTTCTGGGGGTTTGGTTACTTTTTAGTCAATGTATCAGTTGATATAACCCATTACTACCAACCTCTGCTTAAGGGTCACCCCAACCTTTGTTTCTTCATTCGGATCATGAGTAACGAGTGTCGAATCAAGTCAGATGGTGACCTAGCTTTCACTGTTTCACTGGTCTATGAGCTGGATCCTCTGTGCTGTTTTCTTCTGCCTCAACACCGGGTGGTGTTCCTGTGTCATTTCAAGCCGTATCTGCTCACACACTGTTACATTCCTTTTATAAAGCCCTGTCAAGTTGACGCTACTGCGGTAGTATAACTGCCCTCCCTCTGCTTTCCTGTCTCAATCTGTTTGATTGTCACTGTGCCTTATTTGTAGCCTATACAGTATTTTGTGATTCCTATAGTTATCGTGAATGATGCTGTTGTAAACATAATGCAATGAATGAATGGAGGAGGGGTACAATTTCTACTTTTACCCACTTGCTTTATACCTCAAAAGATATTAGTTATAGAAATGTTAAATGCAAACCAGTGGCTTTTAATGAGCTTACGCGATGCTGTTATCCCAATCCACCCTGTACAGTGTCACAGTAATAAATGAAGGCTGATCCAGTGTCTTTTTTTATGTCCTTTCAACGCGTACTGTACAAAACTCGTCTGGGTCTTGGAGGAGCTTTGGGAGGCGACAGAGGAAGACCGTTGGTCGGCCTCAGAGCAGTTCTCGCAAACCATCCGGCACCTTAGGAGGAGAGCGCAGTACCCTGGATGAGATCTGACCTGAGGGCCTCAAGTCTCTTGATGTGACTGGGCTGACACACGTCCGTTGCATCAGTCAGGTCCAGTGCCGCTGGACTGGCAGACCGGGGTGGTGATCCCCCTTTTCAAGAAGGGGGGGGACCAGAGGATGCGCTCCAACTACAGGGGGATCGCACTTGTCAGCGTCCCAGGAAAAGTCGATTCCAGGGTGCTGGAGAGGAGGATTTGGCCGAAAGTCGAACTTTGGATCCAGGAGGAACAATACAGGTTCCGTCCTGGTCATGGAACACTGGACCAGCTTCGACTCCTTGCAGGGTGCCCGAGGGATCATGGGAGTTTTCCCAACCAGTCCACAAGTGTTTTTATGGATCTGGAAAAAACATTTGATTGTGTCCCT
>JASSRZ010000083.1:1303094-1313903 GCA_032164315.1 Malacoctenus gilli
TCACAAAAATAAGAGAAAAAATAGTAACGGCAAAATAAAATAAAATCCCTGCACAGAGAAGAAAAACGAATGCAAATCGTATGAGCTTTCAAGTCAAGAATATAAGATTCTGATTCTCATCGTGTCCTAGATTTCAAATGCCCTACATCATTAAAATTCACGCATCAAGTGGAGTACTTCCTTTATTCTTAAACCGAAAAACCATTAAGCTTTGAAGGTTTTGCTGCACATATTCTATTCAACTTTAAAGTCCTGGAAAAGGTATTTACATCTACTTTTTATACATGCTTTCAAACGATTCTTCATTTTATAGTTTTATATTTTTCCGATTATATTTTTTATAGTATGTTTGATATTTTTATTTTCCCAACTTATATCTATATAATTACTCCTATGTGATACTTAATATTCATTTCTTGTGTCATGTTGTATCTGTATCTGCACTTCCTGGCGAACTGGCGGCAGCTGTACTCTTTCTAGCTGAAAGTTTGCATCTTCAGGCATGTTTCCTGTGTTAGGATCTTTGTTTCAGCCATTTTTATTCATGAAGAACTGTGAACATATGTAGTGACTTTATATAGACACAAAGCAAGGCAACAAAAATTGTTTCCTGATTAAAAAAAGTAAAACTATTGATAATGGATGGGGTGTCCAAAACCCTCCAAATCTGTAGTTTATACGAGGTTTCCAACTTAATTTACTCTTTTTTATTATTTCAAGAAATATGACATGTTATCTTATTTTTCGCACGGTAAGGCGCACTGGATTATAAGACGCACCTTTAATGAATGGCCTACTTTCTAATTGTTTTCATATATAGTGGTGCACCGGATTATAAGGTACACAGAATAAAAGCTACTCGTGGCTCAGGTTGCGTTAGGCATCCACTGACTACGGTAGCCCTAAGTGACCAATATTGATCCGTATACAAGGCGCACTTTTGAGAAAATTAAAGGCTTTTTAGTGCGCCTTATATTGCGGAAAAAACAGCACACTATTTGAAGAAGGCTCGAAGGCTTCTTTCTGTATTAGAGAAACTGTCTTGAGGGTCGTGGGCCAAATCCCGTGGTGCTCGTGGGCTCCGACGTGCTGTTTTGGGATTTCTCAGGTGACCGGCTCCAAAAACGAGGAGCAGGTTCTGAACGCCATCGAGGCTTACACAGAGTTCCGTCCTGAGCTGGCCCACAGAGCCATCAATCAGCTGTTTGACATCGCCAGGATCCAGCACTGCGGCCAGCTGCTGCGAGCTTTGCAAGTAGGACGACTTCTCGTCTCGATTCTGCGAATTATTCCCGTTCCGCCCCGATGTTTCGTCCTCTGAACCGACTGTCCTTGGTTCAGCTCGTCATCGCAGCATTGAAGTGCCACAAGTACGACAAGAGCATCCAGGTGACGGGCAGCGCTGCTCTCTTCTACCTGACCAACACCGAGTACCGCAGCGACCAGAGCGTGCGCTTACGGCGGGATGTCATTGAAGTGGTACTGAATGGAATGGAACAATACCAAGAGGTTACTGTGAGTCTGTTTTTTTTTTCTTTCTCATTAAAATGAACTAAATAAACATTTTCATCATTTGTAATTGAATTAAAAATCTACTTTCCACTGCGTGCAATTGTTTTTTACAAGAATATTCCTCTAAATTGAAATGTGGGGTATAGCTGAAGGATTGGTGGCGGGAATTGACGCTGCAGCGCTTTCTTGCCACTGTCTCATGCTCTGTCCTTGTCTTACCCTTACCAGGTCCAGAGGAACTGCTGCTTGACGCTGTGTAATTTTAGTATTCCAGAGGAACTGGAGTTCCAGTACAGCCGGGTCAACCAGCTTCTACTTAAAATCCTGGAGCCGGCACGGCAGGACGAGTCCATCCAGAGAATTGCTGTTCATCTCTGCAACGCTCTGGTTTGCCAGGTGGACAACCATCACAAAGAAGCTGTGGGGAAGATGGGATTCGTCAAGGTGACGCTCTCTCGACTCAGTTTTCTCACCTTACGGCTAAGTTTCTTTTAACCCAACAGTGAAGTGTCGTGTGATAAGAACAGAATAATGTGTCAAGCATACAACTGGTGGCTCAGACGGATCTGCCTGATACAAACACAATGATAGAAATGTATTCAACAAATGTACCAGCAGCATCTTCACACTCATGGCCATGAGAAGAGACTGGACAGTATGACTTCAGTTTTTTGGCCGAGTATGTGGATTGCGCCCATTAAAACTTCTCGACCAATGCCAAGCGGCTTATTTTCTCACTTGATTCAGCTTGAAATTGCCCCATCTGCCGCTATCTGTCAGTGGCATGTCAATTTGGACATCTACTGACCGCTGTAGCAGGGCCTCTGCTCACAGGTAAAGGTTGATTAGAACCTAGGACTTCCAAAGGCCTAAGAGAAGGGTCCCTGGCAACAACAAAATCAGCTGTTGACGGAGAGGATTTGTTATTGGTTCAACCCACGCCCCCCCCACAAATACATGTCACTTACAAGTGTGAAAGTATTTAACAGGGAAATAAAAAAAGGTTTCCAACTGTATGGAATTTATTTCCACGATGCATTGAATTTTTTCTTTGCTCGATTGTGTTTTGTTTCATGGATACGCATTTTCTTCGATTCGCAGACCATGCTGAATTTAATACAGAAGAAACTTCAGGACAGAATGGTGAGTCCAAGTCTACACATATGTACACTCGTACGATCCAATTTTTATTTGTGTGAAGAAAAAGTACGACTTACATTGTTATTTTAACTGAAAGGAGTCAACTCCTCTTTTCATGATAACCACTTCTTTGGCTTCACCATGAAGAGCAACAACACAAGCAAAACTAACACGAACACACTGACTTGAAAGAAAAGCACAAAAGATGAACAATACAAGTGTAATGAAATAAGAGGTGAGAAAGCTCAGAAAACTTCTGATTCTATCAACTGTTGTTTTCTTTCCGGAGTTCATTGTGGTTTCCAGCCCAGGATTAGGAAAAACCCGTGAAAGCGTTCTACAACTGGAAGCAGGCAGAGAGTTCACACCTATGCCAAGTGGCCACACAGTGTTATAACATGCCACAGAATGCCGTTTCTTTCATTCTGAATCACCACATGAGCGGATGACTTTTTAAACCAGTCGTTGCTTGTATCACTCCCACTCATCGAGTGATCACCGAAGAAAAATAATAAAGTTAAGCGTCACATTACCAACAAACTGCGATTATAGCCTGCAAAAAAACATGGCTTTTCTTCAATTCGGATCACCACCAGTTCATGTGACGTGATGATGAGGTTATGTTACTTTCTGAGGCACTCAGTGGCCCATGGTTGGTTTTTACATCACATTTTCGTGTGACACTGTATGGTCCTTTCCTGCACACTTGTTGACTACAGTCTCCAAATACCATCCCATTCCTAGCACCCTCACTTTTTTTTCCTGCCCTTTAAGTTTAATTGGAAAAAGGCAAATGTGTATGATCAACTCTGAGATTCTTGTATATTGTGTTTGAAAAGCATCCGTCGATCAAGGAGAGTTTGAATTAAGCAGAAGAACATTTTCGCTTGCATGTCAGCTGATTGTTATGATTGTTTGTGTCTGTCCTCAGTGTGACCAGGTGATGGAGTTCTCCTGGAGCGCTCTGTGGAACATCACCGACGAAACGCCGGACAATTGCCAGATGTTCCTCAACTGTCGGGGAATGAGTCTCTTTTTGGAGTGTCTACAGGTGGGTCCACACACCCATGGCGCAGAACATTGACTTATATTAGTGTACTCACATCTAGCAAACCCAAGACTAGGACAGTACTCTGCACTCCTTCGAGCTCTTGTCAGAGCTTGGTGGGCGTCATTCCCCACCAAAATCGAATTTCTTAGTCAACTTTCGTCCTTACGTTGCAGCCTGAGGCTTCTCACTCTCACGTCTTGTCTTTGAGGTTGTTCGAACCCAGGCCTGACGAAAGCCCGGAGGGAATGTGAAGATTTTCAGTCCTCCCCCTTTTCCTACTCCTGAAGACTTCCAGCAACAATTTAAGCCCAGACAATACCACAGCTAAGACTTGTTGATTGGTTGAAGTCACATAACCAGCAAGCCAAAGCAGTTGCTGGCGGCTGTCCACGTTGAAGCATGGTTGCCTGAAGGAGATACTCAAATTCTTGGTGCAAAATAATTCATTTAGCAGGGCTCACATGTTGGGCATGTTAATAGGCTTACTTTCTCTAACCTTATAAAGTAACTTAATATATGTTGGGAGGGAACAATCATTGGTCTAGGGTTATGATTCAACAATTCAGGGTAGTTGTGGATGTGATTGAAAGTAGTGCTGTGGGCTGGCTCACCATGTCGCTAAGTACTTCTGCATTCAGGCTTGAAGGTGGCTCAAAAAACACAGTGACAGGGACTACTAATAAAGAAATGTCAACTCCGGAAGGGCATTGGCGAGACAAGCAGGACAAAGTGGGTGGCTAACAGGGGGGAACAAGGGCAAGACGCAGGGCACGGCCGTCCTGCTCGGTGTTGAGGCGTCGAGTGGGTACCAGAAAAGCAGTGAGACAGACAGAGCTGAGGAGGAGCAACGTGAAATTCAAAAGTGGCTTCGATGGAGGCAGCAGACTCATCTGGAATTGCCGAAACCAACACCGGGGTACCGGAGAGCGAGATTAGGAAGGCGGAGACCTGGCGGGAGTCTTGCAACTGGCAGGCAAGTCAGCTGAGGGTCTGCGATCTGCAGCCAGTGTCAGTGTTGCTCCCAGGAAAAGCATGTGACCACCAGACCCTGAGGTCTGGGCACTCATCTCAATACTCCCCTCACTTTACTGTGAAGCAGGGTTGGTGTTGCTGGTGTTGTCCATCTGTTGCACTTCCATGGGTGGAAGCTGTCCCTGGAGTCATTGTAGCCTGGGTTGTGGTTGTACTGTTGGTGGTCAGGGCGCGTTGGTTCATCATTGCTGCACTGTGTAAGGGTGCGCGCTTTGGCTTTGGTTTGGCAATCCTTCGATCGGTCTTGAGGGCTCCACCAATTTTGCTTGGGACTTCACCAAAGTAGTACAATATGTCGTTGCTTCGTTGAGCTGGCCCCTCCACCTACGAGCCTCTTGGACTCATTACATTATTTTCTGATCACTTCCCATACCGTGGATGATGCTCCACAGTAGGTAGCAGCAAGAATGTGTCTCACTGTAACTCCTCAGTTTCTGTCAATGTGGCTCCAGCCTACAAATGTGAAGTACTCCAGATTTTTTTTTTTTTTACCCCCAATGTCATAACGTTACTTGACATCATTGTTTATCCTTCAAACAGAGGAAGCCAGGATCTTTAAGGAGAGGGTCACAGTCAGTTAAACTTTGGGTCGTGGTCCCATTTGTAGGCGTTTACAAAGTGATCTCATCTAAAGGACAGTGTCGTGAATTTTCAACCTGTGCTCACAATGTGGCAGGAAACACCAACCGGTTTGCAGTCTGTCTTGGTTCTGAATCACTTGGTTCATTCATCATGGTGCAAACTTTATGAATTTTCCCTTTTATATTCATTTAATAGGGGCATGGTTGACTTGGAGGCTAGGCTTGAGATCCTGTTACTGACCTTGACCGGCTTTCATTCCCTCGTAACTCACATCTGAGAGTAACTCAGGTCGTCCTGTGTGAAACCATTGTACTTCCTTGAGATGCTCTTCCACCCTGTTTGTTTACCCTGCTTTTGTCACGCTATAGTAGTGATATGTGCCATTTGGGAGAAATTATAGAGAAAAAAATGTTGTTTCAGATCCGACCTGTAAATTACATTTGCTGTTCTTGTTGTTTATTTTGCCTGTAGGAGTTTCCAGACAAGCAGGAGCTTCACCGCAACATGTTGGGTCTCTTGGGAAACGTCGCTGAGGTCAAAGCTCTGCGGCCACAGCTGCTCACGCCACAGTTCATTTCTGTGTTCAGGTCAGACGATGCCTACATGTCCACCCTGCAGCCTTTGCTTGGTTGTATGTGTCCCACATGTCCTCTCTCATGTTCACTGTTTCTGCTTTCTTAACTGGGAATCAAGACTACAAACAAAGGAAGCAACGTTTGTGATCAGAGTTACTGATCGTTGTCACCTTAAAACCAAAACACTCGCTCAGAAGCAATGTTCAGGGAAGGACTGTTGGGCCCAATTCCAATTCTCTTCCTTAACCCTGAATCTTAACCCTCAATCTTTACCCTCAAAACCAAGTGTTAATGGCTCGAAACGGGACATTCCTTAAATGCAGATACTTCCCCAGTCGATAGGGGGCAGCATTACACCAAAGCGGCGTTGAGTCTATCAAGTCAGAAGAGAAGAAGCCGTAGCAACAATACCACTGCAGGCTGCTATTGACATAAAATCATAAAATAAAAATAAAACTTAAGCAACAATGAGGCAACTAATCCGTAACATGGGCCTAAACTAAGAGAATACGATGTTTTTCGAAATATTTGTATCTCTATTAACAAAGAATTTATTTACAATTGTAGCTCGCCGTTTCGTTTTAACTGTAAATAGCGCAATGCATTCTGGGTAACCCTTACTTTTAAGGTAGGTGCCCGACACTCCTGGGGTTTAAGGATCGTAACGGCCGTTTCGTTCCTTATACCCGCTTTTCAACTTCACTTCCTAAGAATTGGGAGAGCACTTGCACCTTGCGGGAGCGCGCATTTTGAGGAACGAGGGTTAAGGTTGACGATTAAGGAAGGAATTGGAACGCTCCCTTCAACTGCGGGCTGTTCTCACAACAAAGCACAGCGTACAAGCGATCCCCTTTTCAAGTGTATATTGTCGTCGGACCGCAAGGCAAAGTATACTCCTCACATGCAGTTTTTCGTATGTCGCCCCCTGCTGTTGGTAACAGTAACCTGCTGGAGAGCAAGGCGGACGGGATCGAGGTGTCGTACAACGCGTGCGGCGTGCTCTCGCACATCATGTTCGACGGGCCCAAGGTCTGGTCCATGGAGGAGCCCCGAAGAGACGAGGTGATGAACAAGATGTGGGAAGCCATCCAAAGTTGGGACGTCAGCTCGCGGCGCAACATCAACTACAGGTGAGTGGGCTGACATACTCGGCTCAGCCGCGACGAGTGTCATCACAACGCGCCAAGAAGAAGAGAGGATGGAAAATAGCAGCGTCGAAAACGAATAGAGTCGCGTGCAGCTGAAGTGGCCTGCTTTCATTGTGATCTCTCCCTCTCGCAGGTCATTCGAACCCATCTTGCGGCTGCTCCCTCAAAGTATCTCCCCTGTTAGTCAACACTGGGCCACGTGGGCTCTCTACAACTTGGTGTCAGTTTACCGTGAGTATCCGCAAATTGTAGATGGTTTAAAAATATACGGCAACATCTCGGCTTGACTGGCTTTTGGCAGTGTCGCTGAGATGTGTTGTTTACAGTGCGGTGTGTGCAGTGCACAGTGTGCGTGGTGGTGTGTTCCTTGTAAATGAGCTGTCTGCATGGTGCAGTGTGCTGGGTACGTGGTGTAGTGAGCTGTATACACTGTGCAGTGGTCCATTTGCATATTAAACTTTGTTGTACACAGTGTTGTCGGCTGTGCACATAGTGCAGTGTGCTGTTTGGACTGTGCTGTGAGCGTGGGATGCACATGGTGCTTTGTACTGTCGACATCAGTGGTTCTCAAAAGTTTTACACCAAGTACAAAGACTTGGCGCACCAAGTACCACCATGACGACCGACGGTGTTCAGGAGTGTAGCAGGCCAATCAAAAACAAGCCAGAGGTTTTATTCCTAAAGAAGTATATTTAATATTGTCGGCCGCTGTAACATTTGACACAGTTGGAACCGTAAAACTGTGCTTAAATATAGGAAAATACTCAAACTGTACTTAAATGAGGATTCAATTGAAATGTATTGCACGTGCAAGTTAGACATTTAACTTCACTCATTGTAGAAAAGCAAAGCAAAAGGCTGCTCTTAAAAAGAAAATAAAACTGCTTGTACTTAAATGTTAGGTAAAAATATACTGTACTTGATAAAAAAAAAACCTCAAAACAAGCTGTATGCATCCCTTCAAGCAACAGTTCTTAATGTTTCAATTTTATGCGCTGCTGTACAGCTTTTTGTAGAACAGTAACACACAAACACAGACGAAGAACAATAAGATATAGATTTATTTAAAAAATCTGTGATTCTTTGGCGGACCACCAGGGGGAGCCACGCGCACCACCACACTTTGAGAAAGGCTGGCCTACATGATGATGTGTGTTGCTGCACTGGGTTATGTGCATGGTGCTGTGTGCCATGCGCGTTGTGCATCATAAATGATGGCGGGTACATAGGGCATTGTGTAGTGTCGATGATGCTGTTTTGAGCATGCAGATGGTGTATTGCACGTGGTTCATTGTGCAGTGTGCTACAGGTTGAAGTGCGTTGTGTACGTGGTGTTGTCTGCTGTGCACATGCTGCAGTGAGCTGTGTACATGGAGCTGTGTGATGTGAACATTGTGCATATCCAACATGATGCCAGGTGGCTACATCGTGCATTGAACACGGTGCCGTTTGCTGTGTCGATACTGCATCCGACATGGTGCAGTGGGGCTGTTTGCATGGTTAGGGTTAGGGCGCACTCGATGCTGTTGTGTACATTGTCTGCGACTCTCCGCTCTGCAGCCAGCAAGTATTGTCCACTGCTGATTAAAGAAGGTGGAATGAGTCTTCTGGGGAAGGTTTTGGAGCTGGACAGCTCCCAGCTCGAGACGAAGGACATGGCCAGGTAAGAAGCGACCGTTCGGCGCGCGAGTCGTCAAATAGGATTCATTTTCGCAACCCCCCCCTCCCCCCGAATTCCGAGGAAGCGCTCGTTCGTTAAACGTCGTCCTGTTTCAGGAAAGTCATCGAGCAGTGCGAGACCTTCAAAGAAGACCCCATGGAAACGAATCACGGCCAGGACGCGAACTACGGACAGAGGGGCTGACGTGGCGGCGGCAGCGGTGCGACTCCGAGCGAACGCCTTCCGAAACCGACCCGAGGTCCCTCTTCTCGTCGTCACCATCACCACAGCTGTGTGAATTCTTCTCTCTTTCCTTTTTTTGGTCACTTTTGGATCTTCCATAGAGCAGAAAAAAAGTGTCTCCGACCCAAGTTTGGACACCTTTAACGTATGATGTTTTTTTTTTTGTTTTGTGAGAGTGCTCACCTTTCTCGAAGGAGCGGCCTGATAGATTTAGGGGACTCTGTGTGTGTGTGTGTGTGTGTGTTTCGGGGAGGGGGGATGGGGCAGGTGGGGGGGTGGGGGGGGCAGGTGCGCAGCTCGCGCATCTTCTTTGAGGGTTTTCGTGCAAAAAAACTATACAAATGGGGAGTTTGGTTCTCAGTGGAGAGGCCCCACAAAGGCCTCCCACTACACTCACTATTAGTCAAGGTGTAATGTCGTGCTCCACGGGGGCCAGACCAGGCCCCTCACCGCAGTCGCACGTCTCTCTGCTCTCATGGATGCAGCTCCAGGTCGCAGAGCTCACCGAGCTGCAGAATCATGCACAGTGAATATTTGCCACCAGGTTGCTAAGGGGGAGGGTGAACTTAAGGGTTATACATATGTAAATATTATCGACATGTGGTTCTCATTTCTACTGTGCGACACGATGATACTGCTCGTGACTTTGCCCCGTATTTAATTTCGTTTCGACCCGACTGGAAACGCGGCCAGCGCCGGGGAACACGCGCGCAAAGAACAAAGTCCTCCGAGGGTAGTTTAGGAACACTTTGCTCTTGAGAAAAGATCCGAGATCTCCACCGGCCCGGCTTCCGTCGCGGGAAAAAACGCCAGTCGGAAACGGCGAGAAAGAAAAACCAGCGTAGGAAAAAAAGCGCTAGCACGCGGACGTCGCTTTGCGCGCAGATTCCTCTGCCTGCGTTCGCGCGCGATTCAGTTCAGGGACACGTTTTGTGAGGAGGCGCGGTCCGAACAGCAGAGCTTTACTGTCAACACTCAAAGTCAGCGTCATAGGTGCATGTCGAATGTGGAAGGCCACAAATGAACGATCGAGCTCTCCGACAGTTTCTCTCGGGATAAAAGAACTGTTACTCGTGAATTTCACGCGCAGGTATCGTGTTGGTTCTCTGGATTCCGATGCTCGCGCCCACTCCGGACTCCGCCCGCCTCACCGAACCGGTCGCGAGTCACAGGTCTCTGCTCGTGACTCGAGCTGCTGCAGCAGGGCCCATACATTCACTGCCGCCTCGTCCTTCACGACACACATTCAGTGTCTTGGATCACTTTACCCCAGAAGGAGAAGTCCACACAGGAAGCGCGGAAGGTTGTGGATTTCACACACTCCTCTCACCTCCTCATATCACCAGGAGAACAGTGGACACTTAAGTCACTCACGTTGTTGCCCTTCAACTAAAAAAAAATGGATCTAAAAGAGAGGTTTAAAAAAAAAGAAAAAAATAAGGTTTCTCTTCTTGTTAATGTCAACAAACAAAGGCTGCGACCTTTTTTCATTAGTATTCAATAAAAATACTGATTATAGAGATAAAAGTGAAGCATGAAATGTTTCCGCGATTTTTTCTACAATCTCGGACGGCAACAGCAACCGTGTGATTCGGCGACGGCTTCTTTCCTGGTGTTCCTGTAGAATAAGGAGGCAAAAGTAGCCCGTGTGATCAGTGTTTCAGTGTCACACGGTGGCATCGTGGAGGGAAACACACGAATCATTAGGCGACATCGGTGGGCCTATCGAGAGGGAGGTTGTTTCTTTCGTTTTTTGAAAAGGCGGTGGGACGACACCCAAATAGAGCGTTCACTCCCGCGGGACCAAAACTGGCCTCGTCCCTCTGTTTCAGTTTCTTTCTCCCTTTTGCTCTCTCTCTCTTCGTC
>JASSRZ010000083.1:1322098-1332849 GCA_032164315.1 Malacoctenus gilli
GCGAACCCTGCCCGTTGTCGTCGTCGTCGTCGTCTCTTCTGTGATCGTTACCTCTGCAGCGCAAATATATGCTCATGCATAACTGGAGCGACCTGGTGAGAGTTTTCTGACGTATTCTGATGTGTTTGAAACTGCCTGTTTGGGAACATTACTGACTGACTGATGTATGTGTGTGTGTGGGGGGGGGGCACGGGTTTGGGACCAATGAGAAGAACGCTTTAATTTGAAATCCTCCATGACCAACTTCCTCCCAGTCCACGAGTATCATGTGTTTCCAGTGTCTGATCAGTTACACACGCACACACCAGAATCTGTTGGAGCTGCTGCAGTTCAGCACAGAGAATTATGCAAAGTCCCTCGTTCTTCTGCAGCTTCGATCAGAAGAATCTTCTTCTTGCTGCTCCTTTACTTTAATCCTGGATTTCTTTCTTCTTGAGCAGCTTTGTGAATGTTGAACGACTCCGATTTTACCGCAGACATGAAAGAGCGAGTGATTCTGTGACGGGGTCCATTCCTGACTCGCTCCTGCAGTTTGGGGTCTCCACTTTTATACACTCTTGCCATCAATCAGGTCACAAGAAAACACTTGCCTGAACTGTGAGGAAGTCGAGTCATATTTTCGACCTTGCCCTGCGGCCGACCGCTCTTAGTTTGCTTTTCCTTCAGCAGTGATAATGCAATAAGTGCGCATCCTCGCTATTCATCGTGTCGTGAGGGATTCATGTGACTTCTCAGCCCAACATGCAAGTGAGACGCCCCGGAGCTCACACACACTGGCAGGTATTTTTTTCTAGGAGCCTAAAATCTCCAGTTTTTTTTCCCCTCGCACACGTCAGGCCGTGCTGTGTTTGGCAGGGAAGAAACAAGCGTGTCTGCACAGCATCCTCAGGAATAAATGTGTCTGAATCAACATACATCTTGTATTTCAGCCCCATTAAAAGGTTGCAGTTGGAGAAGCTAAAGGATAGTCACACTGTTTGTACCACCTGAGTATTTGTCGAGGATGGTGACTCAGATGTGCTTCTTGAGCCTCTCTGATTGTTTTCACCTGCCAGTGAACACGACACGATCCCTCAGAGGAGTTGTTCTTGTAGGTCATGAGAGGTCATTAAAAAAAAAACGAAAGGTCATGTGAATGAGAATGCTGTGTGGGACCCGGCCTGCTCGACCAGGACAGACCGCAGAGCTTCGTCCTCTTGGCCTGGTTCGAGTTCTTTTTCAGCCGAGTTGTTTCTCTCAATGTTTCTCGTTTGGAGTTGTTCAGACATTAGGATGTTCTCCTCCCTTCTATGCCCGATGGTTTGATGTGCAATAAACATGCATGTGTGTTTCATGTGACATACGAGAGTGCGTTTCTTTCTTTGGTGAGCCATGATGACCCTTCCAGCTTTCTTCACTCCAGCACTGTAGCAGCAGAGCCACTGTTCACACACGTAGTCACATTTTCAGCCCATTGAAGAAGCACGGCTGCACGCGAGTTCATGAGGTCAATAATGAGGTGCGTGCGTGCGTTTGTGAGAGATATGAATGGTAACCTAGATGAACTCCGACACCTCTCATGACAAACTGTGTTTGTCCTCATCTCAAATTTTGTAACCTTACTATGAGGAAGATGTTTGTGTGTTTAGTAGTAGTAGTAGTAGAATTACTGTTCTAAGAGAACAAAACTTTTGGGGTTCAAGACTTGAAACATACAGAGGCACAAAAGTAAAGAAGTTTCTCTCTACTATCATTGGAAAGCCTGTTTATTTCTCTTCCAAATGGCACCGCATTTGTGGGATGAGCAGCAGAGTTCAGTTGTGTACATAGGGGCCATGAATAATTTGCCCAATGTTCTCCGCCAAACAGCTTCGTCTGCCCTCCACTTTTGATGGAAACTTCCCAATGCAGACCGGGAACACGTACAGGGTTGAAAACGCTCCGAAACAATAACTGGCGAATCGTGGCCAAACATTTGAATGTGTTGGACATGCTAAAACCTTATTGTGGAACTGAGCCGGTCGTTGTTGGGGGCGGGTTAGCGCCGCAAACTGAGTGCTGAGGGACAGTTCCTGCGGGTTCTACTTGGTGTGGTCCTGCACCCACTGGCACAGCCTGACGCAGTAAGTCTGTGGACTGACGGTGGAGAAGGACTGGCTGGGATGCCTCAGCCTCTTCCACAAGTGCTCCAGCCTCTTCTTAAAACTGTAAACGGTGAAAATGTCAATGATGCCGATGAAGTAGCGGTGCTCGGGGCCATCAATGACGTGGAGGGGGTTCTTCAGGTTGGGCAGCAGACGCCGATTTTGCACCTTGAAGTCCGGCAGCCCGGACGTGTCGCCGTCCGGCCGCACGGGCTGCGGGCTTGTCTGGAGGGGGCCGCTGGCGGAGGAGTCTGGTGTGGGCGGGGCCTGTCGGACGCTGTCTGTTTCAGGCGGAGGTGAGGTGGGGTCGTCCTCCACGACTGCTCCGGGAACAGCGCCGACTCCTGCGTGTACAGGGCTGGAGCCTGGATTCACCGACCTACAACAGCGACAATGCAATCAGTCCAAAGTTCCTGAAAACTGATGGTTTGAGTTGACATAAAGATTGTCGTTCTAAGGATTAAAGTGTGGAGTTGAGGGTGTAATGGACAGTCAGAAAATACTTTGATCCATGGACAAAGACGTCGTTACTGACTGTACTAATGTACATTATACTTGAATACTGTCACACGATACTTTGATTGACAATAATATTCAATAATACTTCACAACTGTGAAACAAACTAAAACTCAACATGTTCTGTCAACTATTTCAGTCTTCCTCTTCCATTCCTGTGAAACTGCCATCACTGAGTTTTATGCTCATGTACCCCCTACAGGCCAGCTGTGTGTACTACAGCATTTTGACCAAAAACGGGTCAGTGTGGATGGAAACTTTTGAGAAGTGGTGGCATTTGTGAGGGAGACGTTCTGTCAGTCTTCCCTGTCATTGTGTGGATGGCCCTGAGGTGCAGTGTTGTGTTCTGAGGACATCGAGGTGAGACGGAGTCAAATCTGGGTCACTGACTACATCCTGCCAGAAAAGATACTGACTTTTTAGTTCTCATAATGAGAGTTGCAAAGGAAAGGCTTTGGTAGCGCTCGTCGTGGTGCAAAGGCTGATGAGCCAGGAGGAGGCTGTAGTCTAACACGTTTAGCCTCCGCAGGAAGTGGGTGTCGATCTCCACCTGGCGGAGGAGCCAGGGCCGCTGGCAATCTGCACACAAGGGACACGACACGCAGGGTTCAAGGAGGCACGCTGCTACTGATCAGCCACAGCAAAATTACACTTGGAAGGATGCGTGGGCAGCCGAGTCTGGGGGTCCGGAGAACCCTGAAGTCAGGTGTCCAGGATGAGGACGAGTTTGTGAGTGTAAGGCAGCTCTGATCCATCCATCAGAGGCCTTGGTCACCGGCAGAAAGACTCATCCTTACCCAGAGTTATGAACTGGCCTTCGAAGTTGAGGTCTTTCAGGACCACAATGATGTGACTGTCCTCTGGCGCAGGCTCCGTCCAGCGGCTCACTTCACAGCCCTTGATGTCGTACCTGCCAACACACCAGCTCGGTCTAAGTGCAGATGCTCATGTGCTGCTCTTCTGTCCGTACGGGGGAAACCAAGCTTACCTCGCGTTGATTCGATCATCTGGATAAAACACACTCTGCATTACGATGAAATATTTCTGGGAAGGGAAGCAGAGAGCAAGAACGAGTGGTTCAGTACTGACGGCCAGATTCTCTCACCTCTGCAGGAGGAGGCACTGGAGGGGGAATCGTACCTTCAACCTGTGTGGGATCTTTATCCGATGCACACCTGGAAACAGAAGGGAACAATTATCTTTATAGTGATACATTTTATCGTCTTTTAGCAACATGGTGGTGGCTTACTTCAATTTCCAGATGACAAATAGATCATGTCAATCATGTGTGTGTGTGTGTGTGTGTGTGTGTGTGTGTGTGTGTGTGTGTGTACCTAGGAACTTGACCAGCAGTGAGTGAGGATATTTCTTCAGGTGATCCATGTAGATCTTCAGATTGGCTAAGAGAAATTTGATTTCTCTTTTGTTCTGGGTTTTTAAAAATAAGCGCTTGTCATTTCTAAAAATGTAAACAAAAACAAAAACAAACAATGAACAAAAAATCTCAACAAAAGAAAAATTACTTTAACTGATATCCTGTTTTTTCATTCAGCAGCCTGAAGGAAGCATTTTGTGCTGTGGTTAATATGTTCTTGGTTCATAGGCTGATATTTCGAGCAGCTTCACTTTAACAAAACATTTTGCAATACTATGCAGAACGTCAACGTGGTCAGCTGCAGAAGTCCCCGTCAGAATTGGACATTTCCTGTCTCATCCATAACATTTCTGATCACCCCTTCACGAAACACTTGTCACATGCACATTTTGAGTAAATTCTATCATTTTGTAACTTAAGGTCAAAGGATCCAACAGACAGACAGACAGACAGACAGACAGACAGACAGACAGACAGACAGACAGACAGACAGACAGACAGACAACAAAACAAAGTACCAAACAGATTTCAATCATGACCTAAAAGGTTCTTTTGCAGCAATACTGAGGGATGAGCTACCAAAAGAACAACACTGCATGTGAGCAACGAGACGGAGGAGGTGCAGGGACTCACGTGAGGAAGAAGTCGGCCTTGCTCTTGGAGTTGCTGATGAACTGAAGGTAGCAGCTTTCAGAGCACAGCGACTGTTGATATTCCTGCTCCGTTATTCCTAAAGAGCTTCTGAGGCTGGAAAACACGGGGCCTGCAAACGTCTCCATGACGAACTCCTACAATAACACAGAAACGCGGCGTAACTGGCTGGCCGAGCGATCTGCTGGTCGTTCGTCGGCGGGTCACGGCCGTGCGACTACCTTGTGAATCTGTGTGGTTTCCAGCTGGAAGTCCTCGTCCGAGAGTTCGGTCTAGGGAAAGGGGCAGAGAGTCAGACAGCTGGTACGTTTGCATGAAAGTTATTTTGACTCTGGTGTTTTGGTTTGGTCGGAAAATGAAGTGTGCCAGTTGAGGCGGCATACTGAGGGGGTCTGTCTGGGTTAGTGTGGACGTGGGGTTGTCAGGCCACCAAGTGCACCAGGTCCCAGGAACAGCAGGTGCAGACCCAGCAACGACCCCCCCCCCCACCTGCCAGAGCACAAGCTGTGTCAGACCCACAAGCCCCACTAAGTGCCTGAGCCCCTGAGTAAGTGAGTCACGCGTTGACTTGACGATGTCGATGTCGCTCCAGGCTGGAAACCAATTCCTCTCTTGCTCTGCCCAGCACAGGAGCAGCTTGACACAGTTTTGCAGGCGAGCCTATCCCACCTCACACCAAGGGGGGGGGGCGCCAACAGAGGAACCAACCACAAAACACAAGGGGGAATAGCATTTCTTGCGCTCGCACCCGCACTCGTGTGCGTTTGCCCGCAGCATAACAGACTGGTGCGGAAAAACTGCTGCGTGAGCGAAGCGTGTATGACTGGGATTAGCGGGAAGTGGCAGACGGCACGTGGCCGTGAGGCGAAACGTCCTGTGACTGTTCACTCAGCAGAGCGCGCCGCGCGCCTCATTCATGAGTTTGTCATTGTTGTGCTGTTGTTTGCGACATTTCAACAGGAGGAAGAGCAGAAAAAAAGCACTGACGCAGGAGCTGAATTGAGTTTATACCAGACCTGTGTGACTGGGGTGACAGTGGGGTGTTCAAGTGGTTCTAGACAAAGAAAAAGGACCTGAAATCCTCTTGTGCAGGTGAAGGAGGCCAACAGTTCAGTCAAGCGCAGCGTTGTTGCCACATAGCAACGCACAAAGGTGGCTCACAGCATCCTGTAGCGTTGCTTCCCAGCTCCTGTCCTCTGTATGAGGCCTTGGCAGAGGACAGGCGCTGGGAAGCAACGCTACAGGATGCCAGGCAGCACAGGAAGTCATGAGCACACCCAGGCAAGTCCACAAGGACCGCCAGCAACTCCCACGACAATGGGCGGGGTCGTCATAGCAACGTACCCCAAAGCTGAACAACAGAGGACCCTCACAAGTGCTGTATGTACTGGTATAATGCTTCCCTTCACTTCCCTGTAGGATTAAAAACGACAACAGTTGAGTTCAGCACCAAAAACGTAAAATTGGACCGACATTCAACATCTCGGCGTTTATTCTGACGTTTGTACGACTGAATCGGAAACAGCTCAGAAGCGTTCAGCGGCCTTGGAGACGATTGACAGGAGACAGCAAACAGCTGGTCTGCTCCCATCAGACCCCCCCCCCCCTCCGGACCTCTTGCCCCTCCTCTGCTAACTCCTACACTATTTCCATTTGGCAGCCAAGCAAGCGATGAGAGAAACGCAACCATGACACTCCATTGTTCAGTGTCATGAGTAGCACATGCTGTGCTAAAAAATGACTGTCAGAAATGGGGCTAAATGGAACTCCTACAACGACACAATGCCTGGGAAGCTGCTGCACACGGCCATCAGGAACAAAACGCTCGGCCAACAGGCCGCTGGCACATCTGGGCTGTGGGTGAACACATGAATTTGGAAAAATCACTCAGAAATTAGAGGAAAGGAAAAGAAATAGATAAAAGACAGTTCTACCAGCAGCAACATTGTTTGCACTCAAAGAAGAAAAAGTGTTTACTGTTTGTTTCTTGTTATTGCACAAATAACTACAGTAAAATTTGATTTGCAAAAAAAACTAGCCTCATATCTAGTTTGAAACTGTCCTAAAAACCTACGTAATGAATGGAACTGTCATTTTATGTCAACAATTTCAAATGAACAAGTGTTAAAAGTGTGTCTGTCCCTGAGATTTACATCAAAAAGATGAAAAAAAAGACTTTTTGGGGTTTGCACACATCAAATGGCTTCAAATACACTGTGTGTTTGTGTGGTGCGGACCTCCGCCAGGCACAGTGTGGAGACAAAGGAGCATTGTTCACACATCAGCATCAACAAACAGAGGCCACATCTCGTTGTACCACAAACGACGAGACGATGTGATCGGTTTGTTGAATAAACCAACGAGCTGACGACCAAAAGTGCAAAACCTGCCAAAGTCTGGCCTGCATGTGTACGGCCTGGAGAAAATACATATATTTGGAAAACTGACTCGACGTTGTGACTAAGCGGACGGTCAAAGGGGGGCAGGGGGTGCCGTTATGGGGATGGGGGCGCCCACCTGATGGAGTGTGAGTGAAAAAACACACCCAACGCGGCCCCAAAGCACGTCACAGTCTCTCGTTCTCCCCTTTTCACACGACAGAGAGGTCCCTTCTGCCAGGCAAGGTGGTCGCGGACCGGGTCAATGAGTCACACTTAACATGCCACAATAGATTTTTACCACCAGCAAGTTGTGCAACCACGCATCCTTTCAGCAAAACTAAATAAAGGGAATGATTCAAGCAGCCACGTGAATCACACTTTACACACAGTCTCCTGCTGAACGCCAATCCACATAACAGATGCTCACAAAGGAGGTTCGGCAAGTCAGCCAGGAAACGTGACCCGAGAAACCTGAATCGAAAAAAAGCCCTGCAGACTTGGAGCGATCTGTCATCATCAGCGAGATAGAGTTCGACTTTGGTCGTATACATTTGTCAAGAGATCATAGATATATGTACATTAGATAGAAAACTTATAACTATGTCAGGACTCTTGAATGGTGATTGGTCTCTTTTTTGTAGTTGGAACAGGAAAGGAAGGAGCTGCTGTCGCTCCTCTGCTGTGAGTGCTCAGCCACTCCAAATCAAACGTGTTGCAGCCCCGCCCCCTTTCACGTCAGCACATCACAGACATCTGCCCAGTGTCAGAGGGCATCATCACTCGACTGGGCCACTTCACTTCTCACAAACGCTGGATGGATTTTCCCAATCTGGCACCATTTACAGTTTATTGGGCTACAGGCGATTTACATGCAGCAGCTGCACTCGTGCACGAATGCACACCCACGCATGACACATGCACGCACACACACACACCTATGATAGTACAGTTGGGAGCCACATAGGGTCCAGTGGTAACTTGAGATTGGAAGACAGCCCAGTCAAGTAAAGATGAAATTCCCTGATGAAGTCTCCATCTGTTTCCTGAATCTCTGTCATCTGTTTTTTCTGTTGCGAGTTAAAAAAAAAAGAGGAAAAAAAATTCCAGCCCGGCTTTTAAAGCCGCTGAGCCAGTTTGATGCCTGAGCACAAATCCAATAATCGATCGCTGCACAGCAGAGCTGTTTGCTTCCAGCATGATCTGTGTCACCATTATTCAGCGTGGCTTGCAGACTCCGCCGCAATGTTGACGGGCTGTTGGGATGACTTTGGGCCCGTCCACGCACGCAGAAAAAACAGACGCACTTTCTGCAAGGGAGCCCACATGAGACTGCAGAAAACATTGTCTTGTCAGTCCCCCATGAGTTACAATACAATAAATTTCATGAACGACAGTCCTCTGATTCCTTTAAACATAAAAAAATGCATTTTTTGTCAGGTCGTCTTTTTTTTTTGCTTAAGCAACCTTTCAGAGAGAACATTCTGTCCCTGCAATATGAATCCAATCATCTGTGTGAGCGGTGCTTCATCCTCCTTCCTGTAACTCCCAGGAGGAAGTACAAAACAGCTGAGAGACACACGCGTGAGAGTGACACCGACTTTTTAGCAGACGGGGAACTCAACGAGAGCGTCACAGGGACACCAAATTGATCTGTGGTGATGAAGCCAGCTTGTGGCGTCACTGGTGGCTCCCGGTTGCGTCCCTCCGAGCCGTCTCTCTGCAGTGCTGCCTGAACTGGCGCCTGAACGGCAGGGGGACAGCGCTGGAAAGAGGTAATCAACACTGACACATCGGGAAGCAATCAAGTCATTACCTGGCTCCCCGCGCACACAGCAGCACTCCGGGGACGGTGAGGATTGGGCCTCTCCTCGACTGAGCTATAGCTGTATGGTTTGAGCTATAGCTCCCCTCAGTATAGGGACAGGGATCAGAGCCAGAACAGGCTTCAAGCTCTCCTTTGTGTGGTGGGAAGAAGTCACAGGGTCCAGCCGCTTCCCATGACCATAACTGCTGCATAATGTGCCCTTGTCTTGTTCTGAGTGGCATTCCACCCCAGCAACAAATGTCAATGCGAGTCCATGAATCAACCATCAACCCTTTCCTTTCATTACAAGAATAAAGCATGCAGGTTTCCAGGGTAACTATGGATCCATGGGTGTCGTGCATCCGGAGAAGGGTCCTATAGAAACAACTGACGTGCACTTGAAAGTTCCACCCACAACAATTTTGGACGGATTGGTTTTTTAATTTACGTGCACATTGGTGCGAGTTAGAGGACCAAATTTAATGCTGTTTGTGGAGCGAAGGCGAGCCGTGTCTGGTGTCAGTCTTGTTCTGGTCTGCTCCAGTTTAGCAGGTTCAGCACTTTCCTTCAGCGGGCACAAATGATCAATACTTCCGTCTATTTTTGCCCACAGGGGGGGATTCTCTCGGCATCAACACAGACAGTTTTCGAGCTAAGAGGCGAGTGTCCAGTCACCAAGCATCTGACTGAAAAACAAACCCCCAGCGACGCAATTTCACTCGCGTCGGGCTCGCTGTTTATACGTTCTTTACACGCTTTGGCCTGTTTGCCAGCAATAAAAGACAAATCCACACGGCGCTCTCGCACGATCCTTGGGGCGTTTATTCTGGTGGCGGTTACCCAGGAGACGAAATCCCGCGTCGCCAACACTGACTCGACGCTGCCTCCTCTGGGTAACCTTTGGACTCGCCCCCTCTTATCTTTCCCTGACACTATATTATCACATCTGCTGCCACCTGAGAGACCAGAGAACTGCTGTGCCATGAACCTTTACAAAGATCAGACGTGAAAGTGGCTCCGCAAAGAGGGCCGCACTCAGCCTGAGAAAGTCAAACACTAAGCGCCTTTCACAGAGAGGCGTCACGTGACAGCCGTGCAGCGCCGCGTGGAATTCCTGCCGTCAGGCGTCCAGAGAAGCGATTCACAAAGCAGACTGTTGTTTTGTCTGTACAACAAATTGCCCTTTTGCGAGCTCGGACACCTCTGTCTGAATATTCGAGTATTTTATATCATGACACGGGACAGTGGTCACTCAAACGTGGCCTCTGCCAGCCCGGACTCACCGCAGCGGTGTTGTCTATGGTCCTTTGGATGGCCGCTCTCAGTCCCTCCTTCATCATGCACGTCAGTTTGTAAAACTCGTGCTGCTGGTCGATCTCGAACAGGCCCAGAAGTTTCCACTGCTGCCGCAGGCCCCCCCACCTCCTGCTCTTCATCGTGCCGGAGTCCTGGTGGCGACGAGACATCCCGCGGCCCCCCGCGGCAGCTGACATTTCCATCTGGGGTCCTGGGGGGAAAAAACAAAACGCACAGGTCCACAAACTGCGACCGCAGCACGGCAGCCCCGCCGTTGAACGTGTGTCAGCGCCAACGCAGGAGGTGCTGGGAGCTGCAACAGAAAAGAAATCAAAGAATGAGCAGAGGCCAGAGAGACCAGCGGGCAGCACAAAAGACAGCTGACTGTCAGTCCACTCTTTACCGGGGTAGCTATGGAGACCAGCACAAAGGCTTAAAAGCTTCATGGGTCGTGTTGTGGTTAATGGCGTGATGCTGATCCCCTGACAACCATATTTCTTCCATGAAACACATTTTGAACATACACCTCAAAGCACATTAATATGCAGAGAAAGACGCAAGAGAACAAGAAAGAACAGGAAACAAGGAACCAGGACACCTATAT
>JASSRZ010000083.1:1332949-1356488 GCA_032164315.1 Malacoctenus gilli
ACCTCAATAGATAAATGATTGTATATATGTACATAGATAGATCAGTATGTATATAAATTGATCTTTAGATGAATGTACATAAATCGATCAATGTGTAAATAATTGATCACTGGATGACTGTACATATGTATATAGATCGATAAGTGTGTATATAACTGATCATTAAATGAATGTATATATGTACATAGATCTATAAATAGACAAATCAATCAATCAACCAACCAACCAATCAATTAATCATTTGTATTATTTTGAATTTTGTGCCTGTCTGGAATTCTCACGAATGTTGTTGTCAATAAAACGTTCATAAAACTCAACTTCTGTGTGTCCAGAGTGTTTTCTTCTTTCAATGAGAGAATCAATGTGGGATTTGATTGTGTGGGCCGGTGCAGCAGGTCTCATCAAGGATCAACAGAAGGCTCCATCACAGCAACGCATCACATCCACTCCATTCTGAAGCTAACAACACAAAGAGCTCAATATGGCAGAATGCAGCCACATCTACACTCCTTTAAGGCTCATGTGATAAACTACCATTTTTTTCACTTGAAGTATTTTTGAGTTGAAGTATGACTGTGTGAAATGCTGTATATACCTGTGTATACTGTGTGAAAGGTCCAACGATTCATATTCAATAAATGAAGTTAAAATGAATAGAATTGTGTGGTGTGTGTTGGCAGGTAGGAATCCAGCTGAGGCACTTTCAATGGCTGCTGGCTGCATGCTGCAATTTAACCATTTAATTTTCAAATTAACTCAACTAATTTAATTGTAATTTATTTTAAATATTATTTGATTTCATTTTTCATAATTAAATTTTTCTATGTGTGTCTGCTTAGTGCAAAGGGTCTTTTAATGCATGCGACAGAGACAGTAAACAGGTGTGCCGAGGTGCATCGTGGGAATTTGGTATCAGTTATTCCTGCGTTTTTATCAGTATTGCTGCTTTGTGGTGTTTTAATGGTTTTTCATAGTAAGTTCTGTCATTTTAGTTTGATGCTGTCATCAAGCCAGGGGTGTACCGTGCCCGTTGCTTGGCAGCATGTACTGATAATCTCAATGCAAACCATGACAAACGTAACAAAGACAATACAGAGTAAAGAAGCATTATATTGTCAAAAGATGACTTCAAATTGACACTGAAAACACATAATCAATGAACCCTATTAGTGCTACATTTGGCGACATTCACTGGACATTGAATGGGAGGTGTTGTTTGAGGTCATCGTCTGCACCTTCAGGGCAACAAAATTAAAATCCGCTGATCCAGGGATCCAGAATGAAGACAAATCTCGTATTGCTTGGTTTTTTTTTGCAGAATGACTGAATCCACTCGTTGAGAAACAGGCTTGAAGCAAGGTGTACCTTCTGTTTGCATCCTGATCAAACCACAAACTCTCATGTCTTCAAAGGGCACATTTTTGAATTTTGTACATCTGGAGTGACAGTCAAAAAAAAATCAGAGGATTGCAGATTTTCTTTATTTTTAACATCCATCAACTCGATTGTGTGTAATGAGATGTCTTGAAAGACAAATGCTGCACTTCACCAAACACTCCCAGGTTGGAGAGCAGCTTTAGCTCCGCTGCTGCTCTCCTCTTGATTCACTGCAGCTTGAGCACAGCGACCACTTGTGGCTGATGGTCAGCTGTGCAGGCAGCAGACGGAAAAAAAACACAGGTCCTCCGTTCCCTGTTAAGAACTGTTAAACTTCAGCGCACTATGAGGTGCACTTGTCGAAAAGATGCAACACAACACCGCGGTGTCCATGAAGCACGGGCTCAGCTTTAAAAGTGACGTCACCAGGAGAGGCGATTTGGTGATCGTGACTTCGCAACATCACCTGAGCAGGAGGATTTCTGGGCAGGAATGTCCGCAAGGAGCGCGAGCCCGTCCCAAGAAGTGGATCAGCGTGCATCCCACCTCCACTTCCTGCATCTGTCAAACCACGACCCCCTTAACAGTCCTCCTGTTCTCCCACTGTCCCGTCTCCCTTCCCTCAGCACACAGTTCTCGCGTGAATGGCCTACCAAGTCCGTGTTCATGGAGATGTCACTGTTAGAGCAGTGTGCGCACAGAGTGTGCAGCAGCAGTGTAACGTTAAAGAGCCGGATTGAGGAGCAGTCATTCAGAGCGAAGTGCAGACAAGTGGAAGAAATGTGAACCTGTGCTTCATTTGAGGACCTGTGGCACATTTGCACGCACACACACGCACGCACACACACACGCACGGGGTCCATTGTGTGTCGTCAGGGAGGTGGCGGCGGCGTTTTGGCCCTGCTCTGCTCCTCCGAGCCCGCTCCGTCCGCAGCAGCCACCGCTGTCACCGCAGCAACGCCGGAGTTTGCGATCTCGGTCCCACTCTGCAGGAACTTGCGCAGATCCTTCAGGGCGGGCCGGAGCATCTGCACGAGCGCCAGCAGCGCGGCCTGCGTGCCCTCCAGAGCCTGGGCCTGTCTCTCCTGCGCGAAGGCCTGCACCTCCTGCGAGCGCCGCATCATCTGCAGCAGCTCGTTCTGGCCCTCCAGGTGCTGCGCGATCTGCCGGATGTGCACGTTGGTCACCCGCTGCTCCTGCAGCAGGCGGGCGGAGTTCAGGGCGATGCGGCTCTTGAGCTCCTGGGGTTTGCTGTGGGCCTGCGGGGGCGGCGGGGACGCGGCGGCCGCGGCCAGCATGTCCACCGGAGCCTCCACGGTGGCGACCACCGTCGGGGCCGGGTCGCCCCCGGTGGTGGTGCAGTACTCCACCACCCCTCCGTCCTCCAAGGTGTGGTATGTCGTTTCTGTTGGGAAAAGCAGGCCTTGAGCTTTGGAAGTTCACTGGTTTTAAATATTTCAGGTCATGTCAGCGTTCAGTACTGCTGATGGGAAATGAAGTGCAGACGTCTTACCGTTCAGTGGCTTGGTGTCATCGCAGACTGTTCCTGGACCAGCTGGAAGAGCTAGAAAAGAGAGGGGAACTGAGTGACTTAAGAACGGGACTTTTTCCACTTGCACCAACTCAGCTTTGCTCCACTAGACTCACTGAGAAACGTTTTATTTTTAGAGGCCCCGTTGTCTCCAACAAAGGCTGCGGATGCCCCCCTCCATGTTCACGTGGAGTCCTGGAGACCTATTGTGTCGAATTCTCCCGCAGACTGCAAGCAGGTACATGGCATATTGCACGCGACCTGTCACGCGTACGGGCGGCAGCATAAGAAACGTGTGTTCAATGGAGTTCCCGCCTGGTGTCGGACGCGGTTGACACGGTGAGGCGGCAGGGTGTGGACATGATGTGCCTCGTGTTGTTATGGAAACGGGACACTCAATTGATGACTGCTCATTTAGATGCTGTAAAAAAAAAAACCTGGACCCACTTTGGGTCACAGATATATTTTTATTGCATCGTCTGATTTCTCTCTCTCTCTTTCAGTCTCAAGCTGAAAAAAGTGATTCAACATGATCTTACGTTTACTCTGAAGTCATGAAAGTGTTTATTTCATCAAAGTTATCTGCAGTGAAATATACACCTGTCTGAGATATTTCAGACAGTGTGTTTTCTAAGCTGTACCCTGTATTTACATGGTATTCATGTATCTTCTAGGTGTGTGAGGTTTTATTGTGCTCACTTGTTGCTTGTGGAAAAATATCACGTGTAAATATTTTGTTTGAAAGCGGAAGAAAACAGTCAAGCCTTGCACAGTTACACCCCGTTGCCCCCTCAACGTAACTGCACTGTTTCTCTTGCGCACAGAAAGTCCGAACAGCAGCCTGCAGGCGCGCACACTTTGTTGTTTGTTAAAGTGTGGAGAGAGCGCTCGCGCGCGCTTCCCCGGCGTTGCCGCAGGTGATTCTTTAAGGGCGCCGTCACGTGACTTCTGCGCGACGTTTCACGAGTTTCACGACCGACAGCTTACCCTCCGCCAGCGTGACCGTGGTGGCGGCGTTCACCGTCACCGGCAGCGTGATCTCCGCGTCCGAGTCCCCCGCCGGCAGGCTGATGATCGTGGCCTCCCCCAACAGGTTACAGATCCGCTGCTGCATGGCAGTGAGGATGACGGGAACTGGAGTGCAGTCGGAGGACGTCCCCTCGATGGCAGCGCGCGCCTGGGCCACTTTCCGGCGGACCTCGGTCTTCATGTCGGACCATTTCTTCTTGACCTCGGGCAACTCTCTGGGACAGGTGGTGACGGCGTTCACCTTCTTCAGGATGTCCACCCACGCGTTATTCTTTGCCATGTGCGTGACTCCAGCATTGAAGTGGTTAACCAGTGTGTGTTTTTGTTTCTCAATTTCTTCGACTATAATTTCTACTTCCCGCTCCGAGAAATTCATTTTTCTCTTTTTGGCGGCTGACGCCATAATTGCTGAAACGCGTATTAAGGAGAGGTAATTGTGCGTATTGTACGCAAAAATAGTAAGATTTTACGGAATTGATGTGCGCAGCGTAATGGCTTCCAGAATCGGCTTCTTCTTCCGATGAACGTTTACGCTGGTGCAAAAGCCTCGCCCACTGGGGCTCGATAGGGTCCGCTTGTGGCGGTCATGCACGGTGCTGGGCTGTGATTGGCTAAAAGAGACGCCACTCTTCAAGTGAGCCAAACAAACTATGCGTTCCTGACGCTACGGTGAAGTCTTCCTTCCCAGACTGCTTGCAGTTTCTTCTGATTGCTATTTGAGAAAAGAATGATACTAAATATGAAATAAGTCTTTTAACAGGTTGGGAAATTGTTGGAAGAGGAAGATTTATTAGTTTTTTCTTCTTGGAAGTATCAAAAATGTAAAAATGTCCTTCAGTAAAAGGTGAGGAGATGGTAATATACTTCTTGTCGATTGCTCATTTGCAACAGATGACAAGAAACCAGGATTTAGACTTTATGTCTCACTGGAAGAGTGAAGATGAACCCCATAAATACCCCCCCCCCCCACACACACACACACACACACACACAAACACATTTTTCTTCCTGCTTTGTGGATGATAGGCAATACTCAGACAGTTTGCACTTTAACCTTCCTCCAGGTATATTTATTATCTGCTTCATGAAGTGCGAGACGTATACAACGGTTACGTTCTTCGAGTGTGCGGCTGTACAGAGTGTATGGCACAACATGACATCATCAACGGGTGACGGACACAACTGAGCAAGACAGTGACTTTCACAATTAGGAGACTGACAATAGGTCCTCATCGCTTCTGCTCCGTTCATTTAATCCTTCATTCTTGAGAGAAATGGTCCTTTTGGCCATGTCTGTGTTGCCAGACTTGACTAGAAGAAACCTTTCATTCCAAACAAAGCAAAAAGATTGTGCTTTACCTTCAATTTAAGTTTATACAACTTTTTACTCTTGTTTTTAATTGCACTTTCTGTCCTCCAGCACCAATTTTGCACTGTTAAAAGTCTGATTCATAACATTGTAAAACAACTTTGTATTTAATCTCGACTCATCTTCGGACCACTTTGGTATCTTGTCACATGTAGCGCACCGGTAAGACTGAACTCAATTTCATATGATCAAACAAAAAAAAGATGCATTATTTCCATCAGTTGCCGTTTTTCGAGCCCTTTCACCTTGTCAGAACAGTGACAAATGCCAACACTAAGCAACCCAAAAGTATGAATTCACCATAGAAACCCACGTACAATATGACGTATTGGAGTATTTTCCATTGTACAAACAAATTGATACTAAATTTAGAAAAACATGAAAATTCCTGAACAGTAACAACGCATTCACACTAAGAGCAGTGTACACGTACCAACGGCATGACTTTTCGCATCCCTTCCCTTGTTAACTGGTGCCTCCTGTACCGTGACACTTCCATGTGGAACTGTGAGGGACGCAATGTTCTCCTCACTCACCAGTACGTACGAAAGTCAGATGGTGCCAAGGCTGGAGCTCACTAAGTCAACATCTGCATGTAACATCCTAACCCGAACAATATCTACTTAAAAACTAACTCCCTCACCCCAAAAACAGATCCCAACAGCCCAAGGTACACACGTTTTCTTTGATTGTGTTACACGGAGACACACTGCTCAACTGTAGGGGAGGGGCCTCTCGCTGGACACCCAGAGGGCATGCGGCTCTTTTACTCCTGACCTAAATTCAAGAGTGATAAACCAGCCGCTTTCTAATGCCAGTAGGAAAGCTTGTCCTCGTGTAGTTTGTGAGGGATTTGTGTTTTTGAGATGCTTGTGTGTGGAGTGTGAGACACAGACAGGCCCCTGTATGGTCAATGACAACCATCGTGCCACTCGTCAATATTTCACTTGTCTGAATCTTTCATTTCACACCGTGTTCAGTGGATTCTGTCCAAACTTGCACAACTTGGTACATATTACTCACAACTGTAGTGTGACTTTACTCTTGAGCTGTAAAAAGGCACGTTGTTTCGTTAAGGCCCCCAAAAAAGGCCAATGTGCTCTGTCCAACTCTATTAAGGTCCTTTGATACATTTGAAGAGTGTGTCCTTTTCATCGATATGCAAAAAACTTAAGAAGAGAAGGAAAAAGTGGACGAGAACAAAGAACTGGGCCAAGAAAATAAAGCACCCAAGTGTTAACCCATGAAACCAAGAGCTGGACTCTTCCTTTTCAATGACCAACAGTCTGTGCACAAAGAGACCTGTGGCATGCCAACATGTGCTTGCACCTTCAATGACATGAAAACAGGACTCCAGAATGTGTCGCAAAAAGTCAGACGATGTGATAAAAAAAACAGTAGATTAAGGTCTTTTTTTTTTTTAGAGATCGTGTTTACTAAAGACGTCAAGTTTGTGAATGTAAACCCTGAAATCTCTCCACCTTTTTACGTGTTCATAATTACAAGATTTGCCATCATAAGGCATCTTCTGGATAACTTTTTATACAAAATTGCATAACTATCCCTCCCAGATGACAACACCAACCTGAAAAACTGCACCGTTAAATGAGCCTGCTTCCCAAGTTTAATTTTGTGACTCTACTTTTCCTTGCTCGCTGTCAACCCTTCTAACTGAGCTCTACATGACTCTGCATGTAAACACAGGGGAACTTCCAGTGCTCCAGATGATCGCTCCAGAAATCTGTGTTCGTCCCCGAGCAGAGCCATCTGGACTGAACGTGGCTCCGGGGTGAACCGTTGAGCCGTAAATACAACTGGAAGTCAGCAGGGGAAATGTAGGGAAAATACAAATAAAAACAAAACATCCGTCAGTGAGCGCCAGGCTACTTGGAGTAATCTGGAGCCAGGTATCGGAGCGCTCCTCCGACCAAGTGAAGGCTTCCGCAGATCAGGACGTGAATTTCCGCTGCTTGGCGCAGAGCGCCGGCTTCGGCTGCAACGCTGGCTTTTGTGGCCTGGTCCGTCAGCACGGTGTCTCTGCCCTGGGCGATCCACTGGAGGGCGTTGTGGATGCACGAAAAGATGGCCGTGTCCACTTTTTGTCGGGTGACCATGGGCAGGCCGGCCTCGATGAGGGGCCGCTCGTCCTCGCCGGGTCCCGAACTGTTGTGGAGGTGCCAGCTCTTCTCGTTGTCCAGGCAACTGGTCAGCATCTTTTCCACAGACACGTTGAAGTTCTGCTGGTCTGAAGGGGAGAGTTAAAAGGAGGTCACTGTGACACTTTTCTGGTAGCTACGGTTACAATGCCGTTCTTCTGCCCCACGACATCCACCGAGCTCTCACCTACGTCAGGACCATTGGCGGAAGTGATATTTGGGCAGAACACGGCAACGTCAAACTGACACGGCTGCGAGAAAACAAACGGACGTCAAAGAGTTCATGTGAACACAATCAAGTGAACTATGAAGAGAAAAGGTCTGGCACTTTAAGGAACCAGTAAGTTCCACAGGTTCCATCCTTGCAGCTGGACCCACCAGCAGCAGCTTGAGCATGGCAGCCGAGTCTCTCTCTCCTGATGTATTGAAGAGCAGAACTCTGCACACAGGCCCACTGCAACACAACCAAGGGACGTGTGAAAAATACAAAGCTGCTATACAAACCTGCCCTGCCGCCAGAATCAGCAGACAAGCAGACCCTCAGTGCTGCTTCACCGAGGACCCACCTTGCGCTTGTTTCGTGCTGAGCTGCGGCCTCTCTGAACCAGTCCACACAGGCCTGCATGCTGCGCATCGTGTGAGCTCCGTCCAGGAAGTACGTGACGGCTCCGTGTTTGACGATCTGATTCCTGCCAGGCCACTCCGTGTCTGCCAGCCCTGAGAGACGAAGCGCGTTCAGTAACGACGTCCCCTCAGAGCTTCGTAGTTGGCTTCCTACAAGCGCGCTTCTGGACTCACCACTCAGCATGTTGGGGCTGGGTTCGAAGGCAACCGCTTGAAGTGTGCCGCTGCTCTCCAAATGATCAGAGGGGAATTTGTTATCTGTTGGAGAGAGACATGAGGAAAGGAAGGCTAACTGAGACACGGCGAAAAGAAACCAGCACACTGTCACAGTGCACGGCAGGAAGCCCTGAACGCCTCCCTCACTGCAGCTCTCGGTTGCTCTGCTGCCAATACAGAGATGCCCTGGAACTGAAAGCCACAGGTTGTGTTTCTAGAAGCCTCACTGGGAAAAGAAAGTCTTTCCTGGCAGTGTTGCTAACTCCCTAGCAAGGAAAGTCATCAACGGCAGTCCTAAGAGTCCCTACAAGTTGCTAGATGATGTCATCGCCTAATTTGCATTCCTGGCATCCGTCCACGGCACGATCAGTGAGGCTTTACGAAAGCACGACTCGTTTGCAGTCTGGCTGCCAAAAGCATTGATGCTCAATGTTGCCTATTGACACAAACCAGCCTGAAACACAGGGTTTATTCAGAGCGGAGGTGGGCACTCCTGGTCCTGGAGCGCCACAGTCCTGCAGCATGAGTACTGTTTTTTAAATGCCTGTTCTAAAGTTACGAGAAAAAGACCTGTCTCACCTGGTAGACATCTTCTCTGCAGCCAAGTGTGACTCAGCTGGAGAGCGAGGGAGGCGTTGGAGTGCTGGTGCTGCCCAGCCAGGCCCAGGCGCAAAGGTCCGCAGTCTGTCGGGTAGTCGCCCAACTCCGGACACACCCTCAGAGTGCACTGCAGCAAAAGGTGACACCGCACTGAAACAGGAACTGGTTCGTTCTGCTCCCACATTAATGTTTCATTCAAAGAGGACACTCACTTTGATCTCCTTGGCCCTGTCCTTGAGCACAGCGATCGCGTTTTCGGGCTGTCTGACGGTGAAGGCGGGAACACCAGGCTGCAAACAGAAACATGATTACAAGCTGGTGGGACAACTGATGATGACGATGGAACAGCAATTTGCTCTCACAAGAATTCAACTATCCATCGAGTCCATCTGCACCTCAAGGAGCCACCATGTCCAACTGTCGCCTTCCAATGCCTCAAAGACCCCTCTTTGTTTTACCTGTAAAGACCCCCGCCTGCGGCTGAACCCGACCAGGACCTCCAGAGCGCTCACTGCTGACATACCTTGAAGATGCCTCCTTTTTGCCAGGCTATCAAATCGATCGTGTCCCCCAGAACGTGAGTGTGGTCTATTCCCAGTGAGGAGATGCCACAAACCCAGGGCGCCCTGTGGACGAGGACATTTCACATACAGGTTCCAGGTGTGGAGAGTTATTGTCAGTTTTTACACCCACATATAAAAGACTGATAATTCGGAGCATAAGGCGTTTATATGCAGTTCATAAATGTGGTCATAAAAATCCCCCGGCTGACGCTGCGACTCCTTTGTCAGGTTGTTGCTTCTTCGTGAAGACCTTTGGCATTATCAGGTATCTCTGACAGTTAGACACCCCCCCCCCTCCCAGATCTAAAATATTGGATACAAATCTACTGCACTTGCACATCTGATGTGCGTGTTGAAGTTGCACCTTATTGGAGCACATGCAGAAGAAGAGCCCCGGTTCACGTTGTTCCTACCTTATAATGTTGGTGCAGTCGTACTCTCCCCCAACACCGACTTCAATTACAGCCAAATCCACCTGACATGAGATGAGAGGCGTTACATGACGAAGTTGTGCAGTCGCACATCCATGGCTACGTCCACTTTAAATTCTCTGGAGGATGTCACATCCACTGTGGGGGTCAACAAGCTCCGCCCACCAACTCAGAGGCCCCTTTTCAGCATTGACGGGGACTTTTGATACCTGGGTGAAAGAGCCAAGCCTAATACGTGTGGTTTGCATCTACCTCATACCTCCAAGTTCCAATCACATTTATGACAGAAACAGCATTTCTTCCTGGACAATTACACCCAAAGGGCCTGAACTTTGTCATCTGGGACACTTCTCATACACTCTTTTTTGGGCTCCATTGTGCAAACGATGGGAACGGTCAGAGATACCAAAAAGGAGCGAAGGATGTATAAAACACCAGCCTGCTGTTGCTGCCTCTACAGAACAAAGAACAACTGAGCACAAAACAACAGTTTCAACCCCTTCGTAAATGCAAAGCAATTCACAAAGTCCAGGGAACGTTTGATGTCAATGATTTACAACCGTATCCATTCACAGAGAAGCGCAGCTCTGAAGCACCGCTGTGTATCTGTTTAGCAGGCGCACAGCGGCCCGTCCTGATGCCGTTTCACTGACACGGCCATCGATATTCAACAGAGCTGAAACAGAAGCTGAAGCCTTACTGGAGAAAACAGGTAGAAAAGTAGCCCCATGAGATGTTTGGACACTTGAGCTGTCCGAAATATGTCCTCACTTGACTTATGGACAAAAAAAACTATATTCTTGGCCTAAATTTTCAAATAAAGCTCCTTAACTGCGGGACACCAACCCTGCCATGATCTTTAAAAGCTCATTCAACTGCTTTGGCCGTACAAGAAGACAATATCCACCAGAACACACACAAAAACACTGTTTCTGCTCACTTACAAAACAGAGAGAAGCAGAGTCCAGAATAACACGTTTCAGGACTCTGCTCTGAAAACTACTCACACGATGGGAAGCAATCAATAACAAACCACACATTGTTTATTTAGCGACTGATGTATTCAGGTACCACTGTCATCAGACCGTGCCCACTCATTAGTAGAGGACTGTATCGGGTGAAGGCCGACTGGGGCACACGGTTCTTGAAAAGATTATACACATGTACAGAAAACAACTGGAATGGCTCAGGACAGAGTGAGAGCCGGAACACTTTGAAGACTCGTCCACACCCCGGACCTCACAGATGCGACCTGCTGCTCTAAAAATGCCAAGAGGGTCCCAGTTTAAGGCTGCTGCCTGCCAAATAAAAAGGCTCTGCGTTCTACCTTCTCCTGCAGGAAGACGTGGAAGGCCATCAGAGTGAGGAACTGGAAGTACGCCGGCATCGCCCCTTGGTTGGCGTCCTGGTGGACGAAGAAAGGAGAACTGTTCGGAAGGACATACAGCTAAAACTCCCCCGGTACATTCAGTGAAGGCACACCTGAGAAATTCCACTTGGAAGTTATCTGGAGAAACTCAGTCGTGCAATGACACCATTTAAGCCCAGTGCATTTTAAAGGGGTTTTTAGCCCAATGTGTTCAAGCTGTTCCAAGATGTTCACAACAGGAATCCGCACAATATGGCAGAAAGCTTTCGGTCACCTTGGAAGTCTGGACGATCGCGAATTGAACGAATCCTCGTGGCACACGATTTTCCCACGAGGCGTTTTTGTAATCGAATTACTTGAGGGACAAAAAGGGGTGGGGGTTATTCCACCAAGTGTCAAACAAAAGGCTAAAGGGTGACTCTGTGGGGACAGACTGAAGTCACATGAGAGTCACAAGCATCTTAATTTGCTTCATCTTGAGTGCTGGATGCAATCACAACCTGTGACGTGAAGCCCAGTGAGTGTGTTTGAAGGGGGCATTGCAGGCACTTCCTTATCTGCACAAATTCAATACGAGAGTCTAAAAATAAAACACAACCAATAGCTAAGCTTCAAACTATGAAAACTACAATGGAACACAAAAAGCTTACTTTCGTTTCATGAAGACGTCCATAAACCTCCCAAAAGTATTTCGCAAAAAGCTCCTTTGCGATTGGCTGCCCGTCGATCCTTATCCTCTCCCTGACCTGGACCAGATGTGGTGAACTGTCACAAAGAGGAAAAAACGTCACAACACAATGGATGAGACACTCCGACGTGCTCACCGACTGGCCCGGTCCAGCCTGCCAAAGCAAACGGGCCACAATGGGCTCCTTTACCTGTAAAACCCTGTGCGGAAGCCATAAGTCCGTAAGATCTGCTCGGTGAATGCGCATGTTGACCCCTGAAAGGGAAACACAGTCAGCTCTTGCTCTCTTGCAGCTTGTGTGCACAACAGTGCGACAACACTCATTGGAAACGCAACGTGAGCCCGTTCACATGGGATACTTCACTTCAGTTACGCTGTATCAGGCTATCACCTGCTTGTTAATTGCATTACGAAGAACGACGGGCCTCTTGTCAGCTCACCTTGCCCTTTGTACCGGTCACGTGAATTATGTTCAGATGGTCCAGTTCCTCGACCTTCGAAGCAAACACAAAAGACACACGGGGGTCGGGTCAGGTCAGGTCAGGTGAAACACCCGGGGTCGGCCCGCGTGGAACCTCGGAAGAACCGCCCGCTCCGCTGTCTCCTGTTCAGCAGGAAACCTTTCAGCAGACGGACTCGCATCGTGATTGGAGGGAACCGGCAGGCCTGCGCAGTTAAGGGGATCTTAATCATCACTGCACTTTGCAAAAGCCTCTCATTTAATTGTTGAGTTGCGCTGTGTGATCCAAAGCCAGCGTTGTATTTTGCGTATTGTTGCAACCTGAGAACTGAGCGATTCAGCGAATGGAATTGACTCGTCACTGTGCAAACAGACGCACATTCGGAGTGTGATTTTGACACAGCGGTCAAAGGTGGTCTCCAGAAGGCGGGTGGGGGGGTGGGGGGGGGGGGTATATGGACTCACTGTGTGGCCGGCTCGGTTGAGGAACTCTCTCATGGATTGCAGCTGGAGCAGCAGGTGGCTCCGCTTCTGCCGCATTTGGCGCAGGGCTTGTGCAGTGGACTGCAGCATGTTCAACGTGCAAACAGCATCCTGACCAATAAAGAGGGAGGGACATCAGAACAACAACAACGAGCCATTATTAAAAGAAACAGAAACAGCCAATGAGATCACAGAATGAGTCCCAAAAGCAGGTAAACAGGCTGTGACTTGTACCAATTGTTGCAAGACTTCAACAATGCGGAAGATTATCGTTTTTATTGCCTGATGCTGGGCAAAAGTTAATCCACGAGATCCGTATCACATCCAGAACATTTCTTTTACATGAGAGTGCTGTAATAGACCGAAGTTGTAAATGTCCCTCTTTGATTCTGCTATCACAAACAGGAAAACAGAGTCTGCCTTGCGCCCCCCTGGCTAAACTTGTTATGGAGTCTTTTTATTCAAATTCAAACAGAATCCTATGCTAAATTTAAGCAAAGACAAGTTTTCCATTTGTTGACCAAAGACATATTTATATTACGAAAATATGTACTTTAAACAAATCTGTCAACACCGAAAAAACCAAAGGGATGGAGATGTGTTTGCATAAGACGCACCCTAACAGCAGCAATGTTACCCTATGTGAAAAGTTGTTTGGCACCAAACATTGTTGGTCCCATCACAAATATCTCTGAAACTGAATGAACCAATCGGATCACACGATGGTTCACTGATCTGGAAGAATATTTTGTCTCCAGCTTGGCTGAGGTATGCGCTCTACTGTATCAGAGTGCATCTCACATTGTTGAGACACACACACACACACACACACACACACACACACACACACACCTGACTGCATGACAACTGTGTTTGGGTCTACACTTTGGTGCTCCCTGTTAGGATTACCCATGCTGCTAAGAAATATTACTATCCAAAACTCTGGTCATTGTCTGAATGAAAGATGGCTGCTTGGGGGGGCCGTGTCCATTAAGGGCCCCCCCAGAAAGATGCATGGTGAACTGAACTGAAGGAACGTTGCACCTCTTAGCAGACCTGGCAACTTTGTCCTTTATGATCTGTCTTTTGCTTGCTCATAGCAAACATGTGAGGAGCTTCGGGTGTGCAACAACAACAACAAAACCTTTTGATAATATAAAAATTGTAATATAATCCGTGAAAGGTCAGATTTATGAGGTAAAATGTGGTATGTTTCCGATAACGAGAAGAATATATCACACAGAATGTTTTTAGCCAAACTTGTGCTCATCGAGTGACAGCAATCAGACAACAGGAACTGTTGACAACCTTCCTCGAGGGACATGCACAATAATGTGGATGTTTTAAAAACATAAGTTCAAAAAAACGCGCGTAGCTGAACCCACCCCCTCGTCATAATATGGCACCACACGGCAGATCTGCCGGCCACGTGCTTTGACAGTGGCTGTACTGTAAGCCTGGCAGTGTGCGGGGCGACAGGCCAGCGCGGGCTGACGGCTCCTCTGCACGCCGGCGGGACTTCTGCTGGCTCCTCCAGTCACACGGGCAACACGGTGGACGAGCACACCGACAGTCACGGGGTTCTGACCGCGACGCTCTCCCGGTGCGCGAACCTGTCAGCCGTGTCGGTACCCGGTCCCGTAACTCCGCTGTCACTAAGGAAATGCTCGCAAAACTTATCCAGCCCCGTGACGGCAGTTAGCTCGCCCGTTAGCAGCCGGTGCGAAGGGGGGCGCGAGGAAGCGAGAGTGACAGCGCGCGCCTACCTGGTACTCCATCCCTGGTACGTTGGGGGCCGTTTTGGTGCTGTAGTAGGTGATGTTGAAGCGAGCCCACCTGTGCCTTCGCAGCCGCGCGGCAAAAACCCAACTCCTGCCCAGCACGCGCGACATCATCGGATAAGTGTTTGTCACAGGAAGCAGATACCAAATATGGGAGGGTTCTTTTGCGTGCGTGGTTACGGCGTATCACGCCCCCTTTTCTTCAATTTCTCTCACGGGTCGTTAGGGGGCACTCGAAAGCACCCCATCTTGCCACGCTCTGCTGAAAACTATCTCTGCATGGAAGCTTACGATGGAACCGAACCCTGAAACCTCACGCAGCTCGAAGGCTGGGACCCCAATCATCGCAACCAGAGTCATGTGGTCACTTTCTGGGATGAACCTTGGTCACCCCACAATACAGAGACACAAAACTTGTGTCCAAAGTGGGAAGTGAGTGTGGCGGGTACATGGTGGCTGTGGTGGATGGGGGAATGGAGGGGGGCGAGAGGGGGAATGAGTGGGTCATTGTGGGAGTTTCTTTTGGAGAGATTGTCAGCCCAAATCAGGAGCGTCAAAATCCTTTTAGTTTAGGGGGCCTCATGCAGTCCCATTCAATTCCAAGTGGGCTGGACATTATACAACGCTCACTTTAAACATGCGCGGAGTTGATGATTTGTTGAACAAAGACACACATTTACAGTGAAAGTGTATGTTTAACAAATATGTCACTAGTGAAATAACTGAACTGAAGGAGCTGCAACGCCCCCCCCCCTCCACCAGGTTCTTTGTGCACTGTGTTCCAAAGTGTAAGTTTGACGGTTGCGCATATATTTGCCTCAGTCATTTGCTTGTATCATGTTATGTTTTCCTACCAGTTGGAATCCACCACTGATAATTAGAGTACTGTAATAGACTTAAGTTGTCAATTTCCCAGGGGTTTTTTTGTTGCTGTTTTAAGTGGAAAACAACGTCTACCTGGTGCTCTCCTCGGTCAATGCGTTATGGACTCTATGCCTTTGAAATTAAAACAAAATGGTAGATTTATCTGCCTGTGAAATGCTGAAGTTGATCGGTGGCTCTGTGAGCTCCACATAAATATGTTTGAACCCAATGACTGTGGAGTAATCCCTCATGAACTGTTGCTCCATCATTGTGGGAGTTTTTAGGGATTGTCAGTCACAATCAGGAGCGTCCAAATCCTTTTAGTTTAGGAGCCTCATGCAGTCACATCCAATTCCAAGTGGGTCAGACGTTATAACGTGCGATGTTAACTTTCAACAGGTGACAAGCTGACGGTTTGTTGAACAAAGAAATACATTTACAGGGAAATTTGTATGTTTAACAAATATGTCATGATTGAAGTGACTGACTTGAAGGCGCTGCATCACCCCCCTCCCCCAGGTTTTTTGTACAATGTGTTCCAAAGTATAAGTTTGACTGTTGACCAAAGTTATATAGGTTTGTTCAAATATTTGCTTCAGTCATTTGCTTGTATCATGTTTTGTTTCATACCAGTCTATGGAAATGAACTCCATCTCTCCTTTCATTGCTTTTGGACCTGATGTAGTGACAGAAATTTACGGTAGGTGGCGGCAACGTCCCAGTTGGTTGCAGCGCACCATGCCAAGAAGAAGAAAAAGAAGCGACACCGGTCAAGGAAGTAGACGAAGAAGAAGCAGCAGACGGAGAGGAAGCAAACTTGCAGCAGAGCGAAAATGCAGCGGGACAAAACAGGCAACACTGGCGGCGCTGAAAAGTAAGTTAAACAAAATCCAACTTTAAATGATGAAGTGCTTTGTCTCCCTTTCAGTGCAACTGTCCTTGAAGCGATGCTTCGTAGCTTAAACCTCTTTTTCTTTTGCTCCCTTTTCTTCTCAGGCCCGACCGGGAGGCCGCAATCATGTCGAAATACTACGACGGAGTCGAGTTTCCTTTTTGCGACGAGTTCTCCAAATATGAAAAAATGGCCAAAATAGGACAAGGGACCTTTGGGTGAGTAGAACGCTTCATTTTTTTCTGTGTGAGTTCAAGAGAGAGTTTCGTCGTGTGCTCTTTGGTTCGACGACGCTGAAACACGGGCGACTTTCAGGGCGAGCGGACGTTTTTGGCGAACAAAACAAGTCGCTTCCCGATACAAACATGGACTTGTTTCTGCTGAAGCGTTGGACTTTAACATTTTTTACAAAATCTCCCAAATTGGTTAAACTTTCACGCATTGGGGACGGTTTTTCCAGCCTCTCCACACAGCTTTTTCCCCCGGCCTTTGTCTTCACTTCATTAGCATTTACAGCTCACCATTTTGTACTCGAGGCTCCATCTCAGCAAAATGTGAAAGTCCCATATTTTTGAACGTTAAAGAGCACTGTAGGAGCTGGCTGTTGCCATGTGTGCTCCGTGTACTCTTAAAATGTGTCGGTCAGGCAACTATTAACACTAAAAGTCCCAAAGCCCAGCCATTTGGCTTTCCTACCTTCCATGCCCAGAGAGCAGCTTTATTATTATCTTTCTTTTCAATAAGCATCTTAACTCAGGTGTGAACGACGCCATTGTTCTGAAAATGAGATGGCCAGGTTGTTCACAGCCAGTAGAGGTGTCAAGAACAGAGTGCTTTTACTCAGCTTCACTTTACTCAGTTTCACTAAGTAAAGTAAAGATACCAATAAAATCCAAGTATTTATCTTTCTGCTGAATATTTACTGTTACTCAGGACTTTGAAACACAAGTATATGTACTTTTTGTATTTTGAAAAGGGGATACTTGCTTTTTAAATCACACACATGTTTTTGTTCTTAGTTTTTCCCCTCATTTGTTTACCCTGGTCTGTCTAAAGTTTCGTGTAAATCAAGATGCCTTTGCTTTGGCGTTTTTTTGTCCCCATGAATCAGAGCTCGAACCGTCCCATGCTCAAACAGCTGATCTTGTAACTATCCAATTTGGTCAGTAAGTGATGCTGCTGCATTGAAATGCTACTATTTCTGTTATTTCTGATTCTTTACTTTACTTAGTGAAACTGAGTCGAGTGAAGCAGAGTAAAAGCACTCTGTTCTTGACACCTCTACCGGCTGTGAACAACCTGGCCATCTCATTTACAGAACAATGGTGTCGTTGAGACCTGAGTTAAGATGTTTATTGAAAACTCATCCAGCCACTTGGCTGCTCTCTGGGCATGGGAGGTAGGAAAGCCAAATGGCTGGGCTTTGGGACTTCTAGTGTTAATAGTCGCCTGACCGACAAGGAACAAAGAGGCCAATTCGCCATTCTTAGTCGAAACTGTTTGCGATTTTCAGGGAGGTGTTCAAAGCCAAGCACCGCCAGACGGGGAAGAAGGTGGCCCTGAAGAAGGTGTTGATGGAAAACGAGAAAGAAGGGGTAAGGAACCAATCTTTTGTTGATATATTGTGATGTGTATCAGTTGTTAAGCTGCATCTACATGACTGTGTGTGACCCCTTTTCTGGTCACATTGTCCCCCTTTGTTCACTCCTGCTTCTGTTCTCAGAGGTCCTTCGGAAGAAAAATCATGTGCAGTCTGACACAAATGCTTCTCTCTTTATCTGTCACTCCATCTTTCTTTTCTTCCTCCATGGCTGATGTATAACTGAGAGAGAAACAGAATCCTGCATTGTCATAACCTAAATGAATAAGTTAAGGGGCTCTTGAGGCTTGTTGTCAGGAGTGACTTGTTAGCTGTTAGCGAGGTGCCTTGGAGAAGACCAGTGTTGTGCACATGAAATTATTGTTCCTCACATTTTCTTATGAAGCCAAATTTTCAATTCTCATCCCAGATTTAGCGTTGGTACCTCAAGAGTACTTTCAATTGTCTTCAACAGTTTGTGTACTTGGTATAAACCTCCAAACTATGTTAGAGTGTAACTAAGAGCCCCTTTGGAACCCTGTCCCGACACATGGATGACTTACTCTGGCCTTTCTTTGTCTCAGTTCCCAATTACAGCTCTGAGAGAGATCAAGATCTTGCAGCTCCTCAAGCACGAGAACGTGGTCAATTTGATCGAGATCTGCCGGACCAAAGGTGAGTGCTTATCTTTGATAGCACCTACTTAACCATTTGCTTGGGTTTATATAGTTGCTTTTTCTTTGCCTGATCGGTTTTATCGTTGCTTCATATATTTTTTCTCCTGTGTTTTTTGAAGCCACTCAGTTCAACAGATACAAAGGCAGCATCTACCTGGTGTTTGACTTCTGCGAGCACGACCTAGCTGGCCTGCTGAGCAACGCCAACGTGAAATTCACCCTGGCGGAGATCAAGAAGGTCATGCAGATGCTGCTCAACGGGCTCTACTACATCCACAGGAATAAGGTGAGTGACACGAACGAGCCGCGAGAGGTCCTGGCAAATCTGCCGCAGCAGCGTCTGTCTGCGTCTGTACTTGGCGCTGCAAGTGTGCCTCCTGCATGTTGTTGAATCGTATCATCATCAACAGCAGCAGCAGCAAGGTTCCTTGCTAACTTGCAGCCTTGTGCATGTCCTGTCCTGGTCGTGTCGCCTCAGATCCTCCACAGGGACATGAAGGCAGCCAACGTGCTCATCACCAGAGACGGCGTCTTGAAGCTGGCGGACTTCGGTTTGGCTCGAGCGTTCAGTCTGGCCAAAAACAGTCAGGGGAACCGCTACACCAATCGCGTGGTCACCCTGTGGTACAGGCCCCCAGAGCTGCTGCTGGGTAATTAAAAAAAAACAAAAACCCATCTCACCGCAGACACGGGCTCTCGTTGATCATTGTGAACGCACATAAAAATGTGTAGCCAGGCGTCACATGACCCACGTCCCAGGACCCTGTATGGGGCTTTCTTGTGTACCACTATCGAGCCATTCAAACATCCTAACTGAACTGTCCTGTTGACAGGCGAGCGAGATTACGGCCCTCCGATCGACCTGTGGGGAGCGGGCTGCATCATGGCCGAGATGTGGACGAGGAGTCCCATCATGCAGGGCAACACCGAGCAGCACCAGCTCACTCTCATCAGCCAGTTGTGTGGCTCCATCACTGCAGAGGTGAGCATGTGCCTGTGCTGTTCCAAAGCATCCCAACAGCAGCTGTGATTCCCATCCTGCACAGCAGTAGACCTCTGTGAGGACATAGAGCTGATATTAGGCATCACTGTGACTTTTAAGGCCAGTGTGAAAAGTGTGAGTAAACTTTCTGGATGAGTAGTGGAGATTTTTAAGATGTAGTACCAAGTCCTCCACCAGGGGGAGCACTCACAACTGTTTTCTTCAGACTTCCAGTGGCAGGAGTGAGTCCAGTCATATTTCACACTGTGTAGAAGATCTCATTTGAAGTGCTGTGTCAGTGTTGTAGCTGAAGAAAGCTACCACGTGTTTACTCCAAACAATATTGCATGTGTCCAACCAAAAACCAGCCCAAACGGCAATACTTGATTCATCAGCTGCTCCTTTTGAAGTGCTTGTGATCTTCGACATTTGGATGATAACCTACATCCTCGTTTTATCAGGTGTGGCCGGCGGTAGATAAGAAATACGACCTGTACCAGAAAATGGAGCTGCCCAAAGGTCAGAAGAGGAAGGTGAAGGACCGGCTGAAAGCGTACGTCAAAGACCCATACGCCCTGGATCTCATCGACAAGCTCCTGGTCCTGGACCCGGAGCAGCGCATCGACAGCGACGACGCGCTCAACCACGACTTCTTCTGGTCGGACCCCATGCCGTCAGACCTGAAGAACATGCTCTCCACGCACAACACCTCCATGTTCGAGTACTTGGCCCCGCCCCGACGGAGAGGCCACATGCCTCAGCAGCAGCCCAACCAGAACAGAAACCCGGCCACCACCAGTCAGACTGAGTTCGATCGAGTGTTTTAACACCGAGCTGTTTCCCGGTTCTGTGGTGGGTGAGCAAATTCCTGACCGCAGGGAACTGAGGGAATACCTACACATTCCTTTTTGAATGGACCGTGTGAGGAATGAAGCAGGTAACCAGAGGAAGCCAGGACTGTGGAGATGGGCTACAGACAACCTTCTGTGAGCTGGGACAATCAAAAAACATAAGGCTGCAGTTTCCCAACTGTAACTTTGGATTAAAGTTAATTTATGCTGTTTTTCCTCAGGTGAACCTTTATCACATCACTCTTGCTGTGTTAAACCCAGTTTACGCATTGTACTTCATGCAACAGCAGCACTGTAAAGGTCCTTTCAGTGCTATCCACACTGGGACTCGTTTCTGTACATATGACTGAACTCGACTTTGTCCGAATTAGTTTTTTTTTAATAAAAAAAAACCAAAACTCTTGTGTCTGATCTGAATTGATGAATGGGGCTCTTTTCACTGCCTCATCTGTGTCAATGTTTGGTCAAATCTGCCACACCACTCAAGGGGATAAAACCCTGATTCACACATTCATGGTGACAGCTGCCATGCAGGCTTCCAGGCCAACAACTGGCAGTGACACTGACTCAGTGTCTTGCTCAAAGATGCCGCAACACTCCAGGGACGCAGGAAGCAGAGGAAATGGTACTCCAAGAAGCAGATGCAGCACACGTTCATATTGTATACTGGTACTTGTTCGCAGGCCAAAATACACTTATACACTTTTAGCCTCAGAAGTGGGAGCAGTGGTGATCTAAATGCTTTCAGTAACCGGAATGATGGTGCACAATCAAACTCGCTGTAGATGGCAGAAACTCAACAAGGACCCCTGGAACTCCTGGTTCTACCTGGAGTCCAGAGATCCCCACCTCTGAACACAGCAGCAGCAGCTGAAAACTGGGAAACGTCCCCCGGTGGGACAAGTCTTCTTCAAACGTTCAAAGTCACTCTTCCCAAAGTTCTGCTGTCATTTAGTTTGGTTAACTTCAAGTGCAAATGCAAGTTTTCCCAGTTTATTCAGGTCATTTTAAGCTTGATGCTCTGTAAAAACAGATGGGGTAGCAGTCAACAGGAGTTCATAGCATCTCCCTTTATTATCAGTTGACCTGGTTTTCTTCTATCTTTGTTTTTTTTTTTTTTTTTACAAATTTCTTCCTCAGTTTTTTTTTTTTTTTTTTTGAAAGTCCAAACTAATTCCTTTACAAATTTTACCCAAATGAGTCCAAAACAGTTCTACTCGGGGGGATTTGTGATGTCAGAAATGACTTCAGTCTTCGTTTCTGGGGCGCCCACTGCCGACCCTTTTAGAGATCAGAGCCACACGGCTGAGCCTGCAACTCTTTGGCCCGTCTCTCGTCCAGAACGAAGGGAACTCTGAGCGTCCTTCCTCCCAGCAGCCGCCCCAAAGCCTGGCAAGACAAAAAACGAGGGGAGAGTTCAGCTGCAAGGAGGAAACATCTTGGAATGATGGCGGCAAACGCCTTCGACTTCTCACCTCTCCGCCGTACGAGACCAGCGGGGAAATCTCGAACGGCGTCGCGGGACCGTTCTCCACCGATGCACTAGAGAAGAGAAAGGAACATTCATTTTTACATACATACAGACTGATTTCTGACTCCCAGTCGAGGAATGAAACATTCACTCTTCTCCAAAGTAGATGATGTGACTCTTGGAAGGTTTTCAAATTCCTCATTAACAATCTTGGTGCTTTTAATTTGAAATCTAGAAGACAAACAGTCACTTTAAACCCCTCCTGGTTCAGGAGGGCCCCAGTTACTGGATGTTTTCATTGTGTTTCTGCTCCGACACACCAGAATCCAACGAGTGTCTTCAAGAAACTCGGTGTACAGACCTTGTTGTGGGAGAAACTATGTTGCCCTGTTGGTCCAGCAGCGTGACTCCGGCGCCTGCGGCCCAGCGGCAGTGCTGAGCCAGCAGGGAGTCCCTGGCTGAGGCGGGGCTGTCCATGGCTGCCCCCGCTGCGTTTTTCAGCGGGGAGAACTCCTCCTCCCTCAGGACCTCGAACACGGCAAAGTTTCTGCCCGAAAAAGAGTTTCTTGTTTTAGTTTTATCGACCTTGCGACATGTGCATCGCGTTACGAGCGGGTGAATGGTGCGTACCTCGACAGGGGAAAGACGTCGAAAACAAATTTCTCCATCTTTATGCCGTTTGGTTCGGTGGGTTTCACCTGGCTGCCGCTGGCATCCACGAAAGGCACTTTCTTAATAGCGACGTGTTGTTTCATTTGGCCGACATAGTTTCTGTGAAAATCGCCAAAAAAGGAGGTAAAAAGTGGTCTTAAAACAACAAACAGCGACACAGTCCTTCCGCCCAGACTCCTGTCTGGAAAACTTAACACCCCACAGTGCTGTCGAAGGGGGGCCACAGAACCAACAGTCCCCAAATGCTGAGTTGCAGAGGTGGGTCAACGCAGGTGACCCGACAACTTGAAACTGAATTGCCAGAAACATAGAAAAGACGTTTATACTGTACTTGGTGCTGTTTTGAACGGAGTCAAAAAATAACTTGTGAATTTTGCAACTCAGCATCTAAAAATATTTGGAACGACAAACAAAACGAGTCAACAAATCGGCATCCGAGCGGCGGCCCGCTGCTTCGCTTACTCTGTCACGTCCTGCAGGAAGCGCCTGGTGAAGAAGTGATTGCAGATGTTTCCCATGCTGTACACCAACTCCCCCCCAGGCCCCCGCAGCTCAGCCGTCTCTTGCGGGATCTCGCTGTACTCCACAACCTGGGGGACCCCCCCCACTCTGCACACCACACCCACCGGCTCCGTGGGGTAAGCCTTCTCCACCACCTGGATGATGAAGAGTGGGCAAATAGGAGGGAACCCAAGAAACAGTTGACACATTGATAATACTCAAGTTACCAACATAAATAGTGCCTGCAGCCAGCCTGTTGTGGGGGGGGGGGATTACATTCAGTATCTGGGACCGAAATGAACTGAACAAACTGATCCAACAGGTTTGGTTCCATGATTGGGGGGGGGGGGGGGGGCTGCTGCCGCGTGCCCCG
>JASSRZ010000083.1:1365262-1391992 GCA_032164315.1 Malacoctenus gilli
CACACACACACACACACACACACACACACACACACACACACACACACACACACACACACACACACACACACGCTCACTCTTATCAGTAAGCAATCTAAGTCAGAGCGCAATGGTGCAGCCTCAGGTCAAAGGAAGTTGTGTACACGTGTGTGTGTGTGCGCGCGCGCGTGTGTGTTAACAGCCAACTCACTGTAGCCCCACCTTGTTGTTACACAGAGAAGCAGATAGGGAAGTGAAAAGGAAAACACTGAAACTGCACCTGAACCTCTGCAGGTAACCAGTCAATCAGTTAATCAGTCACCTGTAAGTTTAACCAGCTGACCAACAGCTTGGGTTTTAAGCCAAAAATTCAGTTTCTTTGACAGATTTCTTTAAAATATTGTTTGAGTTAAGAAATGACGAGTAAGGAAGTCACCATAATTAGTTAGCTGAGGAAGTAATTATGGCATTAGCTGCTTGGTGCGTCCGTTTTGGCGTCCTTCAACTTTTGAGTTTCTCAACCAAAGCTGATTCAAGTCACAACGTTGGTTAGTTGATGGATTTTACAGGTTAAAAAGGCCCCAAATGTATTTTAATTGGTCAAGGAGTTCGTTCAAGGGTTAGCTGGTCTGACAGCAGTTTAATTCTCAAGTAAATATTTGGTTCGTAGCTTGATTAAATGGTTCGTTTGGATGTCTGTGAGTTAACGTTTTCATCCAATAACTGAGGTTGTGTTCACCTTTGTTAATCGGACTAAAAAGGTAAACAAACACGCTTTTGCGGTGCTCCTCAAAATGTATGGGGGGGAAAAAATGATCCAGCAGTTGTTTTCTTTCGACAGTCTTCTGGTCCGTTGAATTTCTGCATCTTTCACTCGTTTGTTTGGTTTCCTGTCTTGTCACCTGCTCAAATGGTTGTTTACTCAACCAGTTGTTTGTTTATGACTGAAGTCTTCAAGTCAGCTGTTGGGGAAGACGTGTCACCAGCACGTTAACCACGGCAACAATGGGACAGAGCCATTAAGCAGGCATCCATCCTCCCCTCCAGCCACGCTCGGTCAGCTGCTCGGAGGAGGGCGTGGCTTTCTGCTCGGCTGCCTCCAGCCGTATGGTCGCCGCTCACTCAGTCGTTCGGCGAGCCTGCCTCCCACCCACCTCAGTCGCTCAAGTCAGTCGGCGAGTGTCGATGCAGCGCTGCCGGCCGGCTGCCCTGGATGCCTCGTATCTACCTCGGGATCTCAGCCTGTTGAATCAGCCAGCGAGGAGCCAGCGAGAGGTGAGGCGCTCCGAGGCTGCCGGCTGCAGCTGCGAGCCGTTTGTCGACCTTTGAGGGCGTGTGACAGCCTGCGGGGCGAGACGAGGAGGTTGGGCGTGCGTGTGTGAGGAGGAAAACGCTGGGAATATGTTTGCAGTTGGGTGTCTGGACGGCGACAACCTGCTTTTTGCTTCGGTTTATGGCTGCCAGCGTGTTGTTGCGCTCAGCTGCATCATCCGGGCAGCTCGTTATCAAGAATCTGACGAGTCTCGACGATTTCCGACAGCCTGGGTCTCACGATAGCGGTGATGTTTAAAGGTCCCGGCAGGCGTCTCGCCCTCCTCCTTTCCTCTCCTCGGCTGCAAACTTATTACGCGTCACCTGAAATACGCCGCAGCTTTGTGCAGATAAGGAGGCTTTGTGGAAACTGTGATTATTAGATAAAAAAAACCTTCATTTGGTCTCTGAAGCAGCCAACAGACGCACTGATAGCATGCGGGATAAAGAAGTTAAGTCAGACATGTGCAGTTCATTGAAGGGTTTAAAAGAAAAGTGTACATGAGGACAGACGACACGTCCTCTTTTTCTCCTGGTATTAAAAAGTCAAGCGCACAAACTATTGAGAGTGATCCTGCAGAGTCCTCGAGAGAAGAACAATATAAGTATCATTCATGAGCCAAAGAGGGCTCATATTCATTCGTCCGATGTCTTTTTGTTCTATAAATGTGGCTGAAGAAGCTGCGCTATTTGACATTTTAACCAAAAAAACAAGTTCAAGTTTCAGTTTTCGTCATTTATTTTAAACGTGACATTGATACTTCAAGGTTACGACCACATAAAGTTGGATGAAAACAGAACCTGACGAGATTCAAGATGCTATTGGTGGTTTAACCAAGCAGTAGTGAAAGCGACAGCTGGGACTGTGAAATTAAAACAAGATCAGATGAAGAGTTTAGAGGAGACAACAATGTTTAGATAATTCCAGGGACATAAAATGAAGTGAATCAACGTAAAGTGAGGCTGAGTGCGTGAAATTAACTCTCCCGGTAGACGAAACCAACGAAGCTCCACAGTGAATCCTGAAAAGACGGAAAAGAAGCTAAAAGTTCAGTGTCCTCAAAGACGTCATGAGAGTAAAAGATTGTCGCGTTCGAGTGAAGCAGTGAATCAGAGTCCTTCAGGAGCAACGGGACAGCGGCGATTAGCGGGGATATTAATGATGATAATGGTGCCGTGTGTTTGTCCTAACCTCGGGCGAACAGCAGGGCCGCTGGTCCCGTCAGCTGGTTGATCACATGACCTCCGCTGCCGAGAGAGAGGAGCAGTTCTTCTAAAAGGACGGACTGGCTCACTGACGAGAGAGAAAGAGCCAAATGCAGCCCAAACCAGCTTGGAGGGAGATTTAGTGTGTTGACTCTGACTCCCGGAGTTAAATCAGCCCAAACTGGAGGAAAAATGTCACATCATTTCTGAGCGATAGCTTCCCAGCCCGCTTCCTGTGACCCTTTTTGGGGTGATGCCACGGGTCACAGGGGCCCCCGAGGCTTTGCCTGCGTGGTGGTTACCGGAATTAGACATGGACATTTCCGAGAAAGCCATTGAAACGCATTCTGAAAAGAGAACGAGGAACCAGCCTGTTGCTTATAAGATTATGGTGTTTGGCCTCACTGTAAAGTCGTCGCTACATTTTCGAGGCAATTTTCTGTTGAGAAATGTGGGGAACTTCAAACCCTCGTCTGCGTAACTGCATTTAAATACATCATTTTGTGTCGGAGTGGCTCCTGTTTTGTTAATAAGGCTCCCGGGGGCTCCGTGTAAAGGAATTACAACCGAGCACTTGAAAGGTTTCATTCATTCCTGTCATGTCGTGCAGCAGAAGGAGCGTCGGCGTGCAGAGTGCATGATTGCCGTTGCCTTCAAAGACGCCCCGGTCAAAGTGACTTGCTGGCGCCTCACTTGTTTCCAGTTCAGCCGTCAGTGATTCACCTGCTTTCACCGGGAATCCCTCATCAAACGCGGCGCGCGGCGGCAGCGGACTCTCCTTCGCGTTTTCCGCAGCGAATCGTCCTTCGGCGTCGCCCAGGAGCCGTGAAATGCTGAAAAGCTATCGCTTCTCGCGTTGGAAACGCTTTCATGGCCTGGATGTGTGCGGTGGGCCTGCTGGCTGCCGCGTTAAAGCAAAACCACACATGGCGAACAGCAGAACATATTGATTCTGCCGGAAATGTCACAGGTTTTTACTGCAGCAATGTAAACACAAGCTGTCCGGCCCCGGCGCCTCATGCGGGAGACGATTCATTCGCTCGCTCCTCTTGTTGAATCTCAGCGACTCGACTTTAAAGTTACTTGAGAAGTATTCGGGCAGCAGGAAGTCGACGCGTCGCTGCTGAAAAACGGCAGTAAGACCTGACGGACGGGAGAGCAGAACTGCGGAGGCATTAACATCAATCACCTGGTTTCTCCTCTCCTGCCTCCCGGTAGTCCTACATCCATACTGACCTTTCGGATCCAGCTGTGCGAGCTGTCTCTACAGATGTTTGCCCGCCTCCTGCTGTGAGATTAAGGCAGGATTGAGGAAGCCCCAGTGGGACTCACCGATGAATTAAAAAAAACACGCCGATACGGCACACCTGAGGTAAATGTTGCGGCTTCACAGCGCAGATAATGGCAACAGAGCGAATATAAAGATCGTCCAGCGTCATAGAATATTCATTTTTTATCTATTTTTCACGTGCTGCTGACCAGACCACCTGTCGACTGACCTTTCTGCTCGCGTCCCCGCTTCTTCTCAGCACGACTGAGCGGTCCGAGAGACGGATGTCTCGGCCAGTTGACCGATCTGGCCTTCAGCCTCCATCATTGTTAGCAGCTATCGATCGCCGACCCCGAAGAATAGATCGGCAACGACAGCGGCGGCCTTCGACGGAACGGACGGGGGAGCAAACGAGCGCTGTGATCCGTTTAGGACGAGTCGGCGGCAGCAGCGACGGTCTCGGACGTAAAGGTCCCCGACAAACATCTGCTGACCTTTTGGTAGACGATAGAAGACGGAGAAACGGGATCAAACCGCAGCCTGACAGGCAACATATGGACGTCCAGCTGTAATGCTTTAACCTGATCATGATGCGTCTTTTTCTCTCTGCCTGCCAAGCGTTGGAAAATTATACCGTTTGATGGCTCTGAGTTACATTTCGGACCATGTTATGTCAAATAGAACAATGTTGCCTTATTTGGCTCCTTTTTTAAATCTTAAATTGCTTGAAATCGACCGCTTTTCGATCACTTTTAAACTGCTTTGACTACCGAAATGTTGAATGGGCCGCGTGTAATTTGACACCAGCCTCGTTTGGACTTTTCTGACTCCGCTCAGCACTCTGACGCTTTTTCACCGGGCGCAAAGCGGCTGAAGCGGACCGTCCCATCGTTGGGTTCCATCGACACGTAAGCGACGAGCTTAGCATCTCCGGCGTGGGACTGATTAATCCTCTCGGCGTTCATGAATAATTAACCCGGCAAAGGCTGCAGTCGGTGGCCTGCTGCTTCCAGTAGTATCCTGTGTGAAACCTTTGGAGGTCCCTCCTGGATGGTACAAACGGTCGCGCTCCAAAAACATGAAACAAACATTAATTTGTTTTATGTTTTTTTTCGATTGTTTCCTCGCGGAGGCTTCGACTTCCTCCTCCTCGGGCTGAGACGAGTCGTTTAGCAGCGACACACAAAGTCGAGTTCGTGAACGTAACTCGGATTCGGAAGAGGAAAAATAAATATTAAAACGGGATTAAATATTCATTGATTTAATTAAAGGATCAAGGTCGCATTATGCACGACGATCTCATGAACCTCGGGGGATAGAACACTTGTTTTTAGAGGCAGATAGTCAGGAATTAAATGCAACAAAGTGCGACTCTCGTGTCTCTTCTCTCAGAGTCAACGTGGAAATCCGGATGATGAAACACCTCCTTTTCCTGTCTCTTTCTCTCCGTCTCTGTGCGTCTGTCAAACGACCAAGAAACTTGTTTTTTTGTGTATCGGAGGAAAAAGACTTGATGTGCTGTCAGGAGATAAAGATGTGAGCGGCCATAAAGCACCTCTGCGTCAAAGTCAGGTAATAATAATACTTGTTTTATCGCCGAGGGCAGAGGATCGGAAACGCGGAGCTGCTGCTCGGCGTTTCTATATTTTCTTAAGAGGTTTATTGATCACGTCGTCTTCCTTTGCCTGCAGGCAAGACGAGATTTCTTCATCAGCACAACCAATTTTTTTCTTAACAGCCTTCACAAAAAGTTTATGATCCAAGAGACAGTTTTATTTCTGGAGCCACAGTTGCGACTTCTATCACTAGTCATAATGATTATATGTTGAATTTTATTACTCGCTAATTTTAATTATTTAAAAAACTGAATTTTTTGTCATTCTAGCATTTTATGGCTTTTTCTACAAGTACAAAAATGAGGGAATAACCGGTAAATGATTGAATATAAATAACTGAATTAATTAAAGATGAATTAATGAAAAACAACTAAAAACTGTTCAACTTAACTTTCTCGTTTACTCGGCTCGCTTGCGTGTGACCTTGTTTGCTTGAACTTTTCCTGCAGAAAATCAACAGTCTTCCTTTGTTTCTTGTGTGTGTTGAGACGAGCTAATTGACTCGTTCTTGTGAAACAAACAGTAAACGTGCTGCTGCCTTCTCGCTCAGTGTTTTGGGAGGAATCCAGTGGTTAACTGACACGTTTCTGCACAAGTACAGATGTTTGACTTCATAAACAGCTGGCAGAGACCTGGTCAGACAGAGTTTTTGACCTTTATTCTGTGTAGCTGTCTTTAAACTGCCTCCGTCGGACTCTGAAGCTGCAGACTGTTTGTGTGACTGACAGCAGTTTGTTCTTATCACACAGATGTGAGAGATTAGTGAGGAAGAAGAGCAAAACACAGCTTCCTGCGAGGCGCTCTGATAGTGACACTCGTGATGAGTCCAAATCGTCTCTATGTACAGCTGAACTTCCTCCTCCTTCTCCTCCTCCTCCTCCTCCTCTTCCTCCTCCCTCGTTTGCGCTGCTTTCCGCTCCCCCCTCCTCCTGAGGTGTGTGGATGCCCATGCATTTTTAATGTCGCTGTGTGTTTTATGGTTTGGCTCGGGCTTGTTGTGATCGAATGTCCCCAATAACCTGAAAGCGAGCAAGCTTGTGAAAACGCTGTCTTGCTCTCTCTCTCTCTCTCTCTTCTTCGTTGGTACATCAGGTTTTCCAGCAGGAGAAGAGTCCCAGGGAACTCTGGACTGTCCGAGCAACACACAACAATTCCTGTAGCACTCGTTCATTATAAATCTTTTATCAAGCTGTTTATTTGCCGGAAAACTGACCAGTTTCCTTGAGCGTGTGTGCAAACTGGCTCCTGTTCTGTGCTGAGGTCACTGGGAGCTACTGTTCTCTGCTGTCAGCTGATCCAGCGTTTTGTAGCCGGAGGGAACCAACAAATATTTCAGGTTTCCCTCCCATGAGGAGCACATTGCTCTCATGCTGCGCTCACACAGGACTTCTGTCTTTACTATTAAAGAGAAACGAGCTAAAAAGTGGTTTGTGGCTCCCAAACTGGCTCCAAGACCCCCTTGGGTTTGCACCAGAAGCTTCAGTTCATCAAAATCGTACATTTTTAGAATAAAACCCCCAGCTGAATGCTTTTATTCTGAAGGGCTCCTGGTTTTGGCGTGTGCTTCCTCAGTAATCCATCAGAAAATAAAAGCAGCCGTGTTCCAAATGGATTTTTAACCGAAATTGATTTTGAGGTTTGGACTCTTTACATCAGCGGTGGCTCGAATTGACGCACTCGTCTCGCTCCCTGAGGAAGAGCGCCCCTCCCTGTTCACTTTTAACGAGGCCCCTCGTTCAACACGAGCGCCTCATGACTCGATTCACACCAAATCCAGGTTTGGGGAGAACAAACGGGCGCTAATTGAGTTTGTCGCAGGATTTCACGAGAAGCTCGCCGTTCCCGTTGACGGTCTGCGGTACAGTCAAGGTATGAGGGGGGATTCTGGTGAATTAACACCCTCCCTGCAGTGGAGCTCCGTGTTATATGTGCCTCTGCTCAGCTGACTGAATTAGAGTCTTGTGATTCTGGGTCTAAATATACCACGGCGGGCCTGGAGGCCCAACAGACCCCGAAATACAACTCGCACACAAACACCAAGGACTGGACGCGAAAACTCTTGAACCTGTCAAAACCAAACAGAGGAGACACGAAAATAAATACGCTGTCTGGGAAATCTTTCCCGTGCTGTCGGGTATTTTTACTCGACGACCCGGTGACCCAAACGATCATGATTCAACCTGACAGCCAGGAATCAACAGTCCTCCAATCCGCCGCGTTATTTTGACAAAGAAACCGGAATAATGTCCGCTTCGCGTTGAGTGACGCTGTGTCTCTGCCGGTCCCTCCCCCAGGTTCATTGCGGTCACCACTATGACTGATGGAGATTATGACTACCTTATAAAGCTCCTGGCCCTGGGGGACTCCGGCGTGGGGAAGACGACGTTCCTGTACCGGTACACAGACAACAAGTTCAACCCCAAGTTCATCACCACAGTCGGCATCGACTTCAGGGAAAAGAGAGTGGTGAGTTCACGGACATCACGGCTTCCAGAAACACGCCAGGCTTGATGTTTACCATCGTTTCCATGGTATTAGTTTGGATAAATTGGATTTGCTGCTTTTTTTCTCCCCTTGAGGTCTCTGAACCAATTTACATGCAAAAAGTAGCACAGGAAAGTCCATCCAGGCTGTCTAAGTGAATGAAAAACTGCAGAAATGTGCACCTGTTGAGCACAACTCAGCCGGGACATTGAGTTTCTCGCAGTGGACGCCGTCATTGATCAACTTGTAACAGCATGAACGGATGGAGGAAATGCCAGAGGGTCAGTAAACAGTGGAGTCCTGCTGCTGGACGTCCCTCCACCCGGGTGACCATCGTTAGAGCCCAACGATTGGATCCCACAAAGGCCAAAGCTCGCGGGGGGCCGGTGGACCTATCGGCGGTGACCCGACCGGGGGCCGACCGTGACCGCGCGTTGGCGGAGAAAGATGAGATGGAACGAGTTCCTCCTGAACTTTAGAGGAACTTTTTTTCTCCTGTTATTGCCCCAGAAACCACGAGGACATCTTGTCTCGTTCGTGTCCACTCTGTCCTCTGACAAAAGTCCTTCAGCTTTTGCAACGTCTTGTTTTTTTCTCTCTGAGAACAAAGTGTTGGTTTATCTGGTTTATCACCATTCGTCTGATCTCTCATTCACGCCGAAACGTCTGAAACTGTCCGATTTCTTTGTGTCCAGGCCTACACAGCGTCCAGCCCCAATGGCACAACCGCGGGGAAAACCTTCAAGGTTCACCTTCAGCTCTGGGACACCGCTGGACAGGAGAGGTGGGACGCTTCCTCTTTGTTACGTGTTGCATTTGTGCGTTATGACTTCAATTATTCATTGAAGATGATAAAATCATTGAATTTTTTACATTTCTGGTTTAAATTGAGGGGATTACATCATCTGTCGCTTTTTAACCGGGGGGATTTTCTTTCAAACGACAAGTTTGGAGGGGAAACAACAACCCATCAGTGTTTATGACCAAACGTGTCAATCACGTACTGTATGTTTGTGAGTCTGTGTGTACGTATGTGTGTGTGTGTGTGTGTGGGTGTGTGCGAGCGATTGTGTGTGTGTGTGGTCTTTAATTGAACTCTGTCTGGATCTGTTGATTCTCTTCATAAAGGCCCGATGAGTCACTGCAGGATGACTCAATGCCGGTTACATAATTTTAATTGCGTTTTTTCAGCTCGGTGTGACGAAAACAATTCCCGTCCTGCCGAAGTGATCCTCCGCATCTTTTCACCGCGCCCCTCGACTCATTCTTACACCTGGAACGTCAGTTTTCCGTGGACACACTGATCGCTGGTTTTCTAGAGCGTTGACTTGATTTAGCCTGGCAGTCCAGTTTTCCTGCTCGGACCTTCAAATTAAAAGCCTCCAGCTTTCCAGCGCGGCCTCTCCTTGGCTTCGTTGTCTCGCTTGACGGCCGGCGTTTGCGTTGCAGGTTTCGCAGCCTGACGACGGCCTTCTTCAGGGACGCCATGGGCTTCCTGCTGATGTTCGACCTCACCAGCCAGCAGAGCTTTCTCAATGTCAGAAACTGGATGAGTATGTTAGCTGCTTCCTCCCCGAATGTTTCACCGTACAGTCAAAAACTGAGTCAAATGACAAAATTTCAATTTTTACGTCTTGTGAAGATTCTGTGTCACCCTTCGCGTTTGTTTGTTGTGTCTTTACATCTGATTGCAGGTCAGCTACAGGCCAACGCCTACTGTGAGAACCCCGACATCGTGCTGGTCGGGAACAAAGCCGACCTAGCCGACCAGCGGGAGGTTCAGGAGAAACAGGCCAAGGAGCTGGCCGATAAATACGGGCGAGTCTTTCCTCATGCTTCCGTAGGAGGGTTCGTGGCTCCTCGTCGGAGTGTCGGTTTTCATTTTTTTACACAGGAACTTAATAACTGACCTTCATTTGTAGCCCACACATCAATTATTCCCCGTCAGGCAGCTCGCTGTGAAAGCAGTGGGCGGGTTTCTTCCTCGGCGTTCCCGTAATCTAATTGTCGGACCGGCATGTCGGCCGTGCGAAAGGAAATCGATGTCGAGACGAAAAAATGGGAGAAAACAACCTGGCTTCTGTTTGTTGTCCCGCGCAGGATCCCGTACTTTGAGACCAGCGCGGCGACGGGAGCCGAGGTGGACAAGGCGGTGATCACGCTGCTGGACCTGGTCATGAAGAGGATGGAGCAGTGCGTCGACAAGCCGCCCGCCGAGCCGGCCAACGGCAACGGGGCCACCAAGCTGGGCGATGCACAGCCCAACGAGAAGAAGTGTGCATGTTAAGGCCCGGGAGGCGATTCAGGAGCACCACCAGTCAGCACTCCTCCGTCGTCTGTCCTCTCTTCTATCAACTCCCTCGTTTCTCCTTCTTTTTTTATCCATCTCTGTCAATTTTGAAGCATGTTTTCTTCACCATTCCCTCCTTTTATTTTGGATTTTTCCTGCCTCTTTTCACCCCCTTTTTCCTCCCTCTCTGACAGCGAAACGACTACACCCCCCTCTAGTTGACGCTCGCGGTATTACGGCCCCGGCCGGTCGCTGCCTGGATGAAATTAAAAACCAGTCTGACGGCGGCGCCGCTGTCGGACACTTAATGTGCCTCAGTGACAACGAGCAGCCTGGGAATTGAGTTCAGCGCGGTCCCACGTTCTCTGCCCAGAAGCACTTTGAATGAATTAAGTGGACACTCGAAAAACGTGATTCAAACTCCAATTTAAACTCACTTGTGGGTCCTCCAGTCGCTTAGTAACAGATTTATCTTCATTCCGGGCCGTGAAGAGTTAATGTCAGTCTGCGGAAACTAAGCCGAGGTTTATTGCTGATGGATTTTTCTGGGAATCTGACGCGTGGCCCGTTTCTTTCACTTCATCCGTCTGTATTCACCCTGTGAAACGTTCTCAGTGTTCAGAATGATCGACGCTCGTTCTCAGAGAAAAAAATGCCAATTAAGTAGCTCCACAAGTGTTCCTGGCCAATGACCTGATGACCAATCGCTTCTCCATCTGGTTTTTCCGGCTTCGTATCGACATCGTTAGCCTTTAAATGACAGTTTAGCTAAATTATAGACTTCTACCCAGTTTTTCTACTTGTAAAAAATGAAGGTTTCACCTCACGAAAGTCGCTCGAGACGCGAAGAACAACGAGGGTGAGAAGCTATTTTTGTGCGGCGTCGGGATCGTTTTGCCCCGACGTGCTCACCAGAAACCCGGGATATTTTCTAAATTCCGCCCTCGACGAGAGTTCCCTGAAAAACCGCCCTCGGTGCCAAACAAAGCTCCGCTGACCGTCGCCGAGTGCTCGTCCTGGAAGCTCGGCGGCTGGTTAGCCGTTCCTTTAGTTTCCACTCGCAGCGTGCGGCGAGCTCATCGATTTTTTGCGGCTCAACAGTTTACAGTGTTGATGTAACTTCGAAATGGGGAAGTTTTGGTTTTCAGTCGAGGTTTTAGGACCAGGAAAAAAACGCCAACGTCCCCGACGAGTCTCCTCACATCAGCGATGCCACAATGTTGTTGTTGCACATAACCGCTCTGTATGTATTCTGTGGCTTGATCTGTTTTGGTTTGACGCTTTCCACACAAACAGAACGGTTACATTGTCACAATGCTGCTTATTTCTCGTCCATTTGCAGAAAATTGCCGTGTTATATATCAGACTACTTTATATATGTACATCTTACATACATTACATTTAGAGGTTTCTATTCATTTTACTTCTCTGCCCCAACATCAAATGCAAACCGGCTTCAGTGACCTCTTAAAGCCCTTTAATGATACAAGTTGTTCAATTTTTTTACTCTGAATATCCCCCAAAATAATCAAAGTCTTTTAAAAACACGTGGGAACGTTCGTGAAGTCATCTTAAATGTGACGTATGGACTGAATTTCGCAGGCCAAGGTTAATACACTCTTGTAATTCCACTTCATACCACCAGATGGGGCTTGCAAGCCAACTTGTGATCTCTGGCGCCCCCTATAGGAGGTCCTGGACCCCTGGTTGGGCTCCGTTCAGATGTATTGCCTTGTTTTTGGTTGAAATTAGCGAGTGTGAGACAATACGGCCAAAAATCGACAACATTTTGAAGACGGCTTCAACGAAACGTTTTAAACTGTTGATTTTGATTGAGTTTTGAATGAGAAACTGAAGCTCAGTGCCGTGTTATCCACCTGCTGCGTTCTGATCAGTAAACTAATTACTGAGTAAAGAAAGTTTTCTTTAATGCTGCTTTCATTCAGGAATCATATAAGATTTTTCTACGATTGTGTCTTATGAAAAATTGAGTTATTACCGTTGTTGACCACTAGAGGGCAGTAAATAAAACCAAAAAGAGCTCTAAACACTCCTTTTCCTATGATGTTCCTGATCTCTCGATTCTTTCATTGCAAATTCTGACGATTTCCCTTCGAATCTGACAATCCTCCAAATATTCGACATTCCCTCCATCTTTATTGATTAATTTAGCGCATGTTTGTGCCTTTTTAGCTTCACTTAAGTATCCAGCTGTCTTAAATCATCATCTTTAACCCTCAAACGACCTCCCGACACACACACTCACTCACACAAACCCCCCCAGAGTGCAGTTTTTGCATTCACTTTGAAAGTGTACTGTTTGCATTCATGTCGTGCCTGTTTCTAGACCCACTTTCTGATCCTCTGTAAAGTTTGTGAGCTACTGAATATTTTAATGCATTATTGAAGACACAGCAGAGGCGAAAACAAAAAAAACGAGACCTGAAGTTTGTGGCCGATATTATCAAACACTGTCTAAATCAATCGAAGTACCTCTAAGAGCTTTTATTTTTGGAAATCTTCTCTCTCTCTCTTGTGTGAATCGTCTCTGATGCCTGCGGTTTCTACTCGTTCCTTCAGTTTCTCTCCGTGTGTTCCGATGCTTGTGTGTGTTTGTTGCACCGTCAGCATGTTTGACACCCTGAGAATGGAATGACATGTGATGCATTCAGTGTTTCTAATGCCAGAGCTGCAAATAAATCTCTGTTGGTTTTAATGCCGCGTGGGTTCCGTTTATTCAGACGAGGCGACGTCTGCTTGATCAGGATGAAGGCGGCCGTCTTTTTTTTCCACCAAAAAGTACAGTTTAAAGATCCAATTTCTCGCAAATTCTTTTTCCATTGTGAAAACAGGGTTACGACGCAACATACAAAATATAACATGCAAAATAAACACAAAAGCGTCACAGTGGGGAAGGATTTATTGGTATGTTGCTCGAGGAAACTTCTCACCAAAAGAGAGAATGTGAATAATACAAAATAAATACCCAAGAAGCAGAACCAACTGGATGTGAAGTGTACTTAGAAAAATAGGACAGAGTCTTTTATGTCATCTTACAGGTAAAGTCAATGGAAACCCTCCTCTCAACACAATGATTTGTGCCTTTTGTTTTCTATAATGCACAGAAACACAAAAATGTAAACACACAATTACATGAAAATATCTAATAACTGTTTTTTTTTTAGGAATTTTTTTTAAATTTTAAGACCCGCTTGTTTACGTCTATCTGCCGTCCAAAACCAGCAATTTGTTAATCCTCTAAAGTAAAACCTGCTGAACATCACCGGCGATATTTTTGGGACGAAAAAACCTTTAAAAAAACAAAACAACAAAAACGTACGAGAACTTGCTGGATTTAATGAGCGAACGAGCTGATCAGAGCCTTCTGTAATACCACTTTTATCCACTAGAGACAGCAGGGAGTTACTTTTTTTCCCCTTTCAGTTCAAACAAAGACTAAGAAGCGACAGCGGATACTAACTTAAGGAGGAATGTGAAGATCAATGGGAAATAGTCTTAAAATGCAGAAACTCTGAGGAACGAGGCCTCACTACTGCCACCATGTGTACAAACATGACACACTGTACCTCTAAAATGAGCAGATGTGTACAAGTGAGTATATTTCCTTCACTTTTTTTTCTTTTTTTTTTCCAAGTTGAAGCACTATCTCACTTTTTAAACTTCCTCTAATATAATCAAACACCTCAGTGAAACTAATGTAATGATAGTTGATGTTTTATTCAGTTTTGGACCAAAAACAGACGGTCGTGAACAAACTTTGGAGAGTTTGGGGTTGTCAGATGTGTGTCGTTTGGTTAGGCACTGAAATACTTGGTCGGATGGTGACGATGCTGATGGAAACATCCGTCTCGGACCCGTCCATCCACCCCATTAATCCAAATCCTCACAATGTTTCCAACTAATGAGCCAACAAGTATTTTTATCCACAACTACTGATGATTACAGCCAATTAAATTCGCACCATAAGAGTGAATAAGTCGGTGGTTTGAACAGCTAAACGCAACTCGTCCCACAATTAGGAGATAACGTCTTCAACTTTTTTGTGTTTCTAGTAACAAAAAGTTAAAAAACAAAAAAGACTCACCCACTATTTGCATTTATACAATTTCAAAAACAGTATTTTGTGTAAACATTTGAATATCTGTTCTAGAAGTCGGTCGTTCTCCAACCGAGTCTGGTTCTTGTAAAGATTTTCTCCTTTTTTAAATAGATTTTTTTTCCCGCTGTGTTTTGTTGATGCAAACCCGAAGTCGGGAACCAAAAATACCCCAAAACTCTCAAAACAAACCAGGGTTTCATTCAACAACAAGTCGCCCCGCCAGCAAACTCGACAACCTTCAATCACGCAAACGACAACATGAATGAGAAGCATTCAAATATAAATAATCACTGAACGTCTGCGAGTCTGAAGCAGCTACGATCACTTCCTGTTTCCCCTCGCTGAGCCTCGAAATCCTGAAGTATGTCAACAAACCGAATACTGCAGGTGAAAAACAAAGATCCCACCACATGCTGAGATAGTGGAGAGGTTTCAGATTATTGGAGTTGCTCTTTTACTTTGCCTTTGAATAAAAAAGTCTTGCTGTCACCAAACCAAAGGGATGTACTATGTTTTGAACAAAAAACCTGCTGTATTATTTCTAATTTACAGCTCCGAATTCTTTTCTGCATCTTCCTGATGTTGTTTAAGTCAACCAGTTCACCAGTTTTCTGACTTAAGGTTGCAGTTTTCATGCTCGCCATCAGAGGGCGATACAAGAACTTCGTAATTTCTGACAGATCAACAAACTGAACTATTGAGCGCAGTTTGGCATCACTGAAAACACGTAGTCTTCTTACTGTCTTACAAGGGAAACTGTAGATTTTGACAAGGACAGACATTGTCCCCATGGGACTCAATGGAGATCAGTCCTGAGGGGACTTTGTCCAATGTCACGTTTTTGTTGGGAAAAATCCGCAGGAGATGCTTTCAAACACTCAAAAAATGGCTCTTTTTATGTTTTCTTCAAAGGGAATTTGGACGTAATTCCAAAAAAGATCCTTTTCCCTGTTTCTGGCTGCAACATGAACCACGAAAGCACCTGATTTCTGGTGAAAATTCACAAAAAATGAACAAAAAAAACAACACAATGGGCCTAAAAACTTAGCGAACAGAGATGGGAGAATAAGAGACTGAATTCCGGTTGAACTTTCGATCCTGTGTGGTCTTCTTTCCAAAGTGGTGCTTATGTACATGAGTTTTCCACTGGGACTAAGCGCAGCGGGCAGCTTTACACCGTGGTGACGGCGCGTTCCTCCTCCACCTCCGCCTGAGGCTGCTGCTGCTGTGCTGGCAGCGCTGGCAGCGGCGGCGGCAACTGATCCTGCTCCTCGTCGTCCACGCTCAGGTCGAGCCGCAGGTTGTCCAGAGTCTGACGGATACTCATGGTGTCCACACGTCTGGAGGACACAGAAAGCAGGCGTCACACGTTTGCGGGCGCAGTGAATATGTGTGCGAGTGTGTGTGTGTGTGGAGTCCGTACTTGGTTTGCATGTGCTGGTCCAGCAGCTGCCTCTGCAGGCGGCTGCTCGTCTCCCTCTCCTCAGCCAGCTCCCTGTGGGTGTGGCGGTACAGCGCCTCCTTCCTGCTCGCCTCCTCCTCCGCCTCATTCAGTTGCCTCTTCAGGGAGCGCATCCTCTGGGTCATCTGAGCAACCAATCAAGAGTCCTCGCTTAGAGCGCTCACAGAAACGCACCAAAAAATCTCAATTCCCACAGAAACTTGGTAAAAGAGCCAGTGATGATCAATTGTTACACCAGTGTTTTCACATAAATGTAATTTCTCGTGTGAAAAAAAAGCAAAACGACAGAAATATTGCAGAAACGAGAGTTTTTAACAAATCAGAAGAGATCTTATTTGGTATTTAATTGATTGATTTGACTCTGCTCCTGTTTTATAGGCTGTGCTGCCCTCTGGTGGAGAGCTTGTGTAACTGCACGGGTGTGTGTTACCAGGTCTTTCTGCTCAGTGGCTATCCGGTGCTCCTCCTCCATCTGGTCGGTGAGCTCGTTGATCCTCCGCTCCAGTTTGCTGATCACGTTGGTCATCGTCATCCTGCTCCTAAAGGCAACAGCCAGAAAAGCGATCAACGATCACGCATCGTTAATTCAGAAACGCGTATCTGACTCGAGCTGCGGTTTCAGGCGTGACGTGCCCTGGACGGACCTCTCCTCGGCCCTCAGAGTGTTTTCCAGCTCCTTGACTCGGCTCTCCGCCCTGGAGATGACGTCCTCCTGAACTCTGGAGCTCTGGAGCTCGTCCACCTCCAGACGCAGCTCGCGCAGCTGCACACGGAAACAAACATTCAGATGATAAAGATAAAACTTAACACGTAGGTGACTTAAAGTCTGCAGCCACTAAAATCCACGTTACCTGTCTGTCCATGGAGGCTTTTTCGAGTTCCAGTTGGTCGTTGAGATCTTTCTCCTGAATCACCTTCAGCTGCAGCTGCTCGGTCTGCAGGTAAACGTCACTTTGCATCAGTGTGCGCGGTAAAAAACGCCGTCCTGCGTGAACACGACCCTCTCGATTTCGGCGCGCTCACCTGTTCGATGGCCCTCTTGTGCTTGGCGGCCCACCGCTGCTCGCTGTCGTGCAGCTCCTCCAGGTCGGTCTCCAGGTCGATGATCTTCTCCTGTGAAAGCGGGACAGCAGGTGGAGGTCAGACGAGCCGTCCCCGAGGAGACGGGGACGCCTCTCGTTCGCTCTCCGTACCTGAGCCTGCTTGAGCTGCTTGGCCAGGTCGTCTTTGGCCTGGTTGGTGGTGTGCAGCTCCATGGTGAGGTCGTCCACCGTGCGCTCCGCCTGCTTGCACTGCAGCTGGAGCCGCTCCCTCAGCTGGATCTCCTCCTCCAGCGTGCGCTCCTTGTCGATCAGTTTCCCGGAAACCTGGAGGAGGCACAAACTAAGCGATCAGAGGCTGCCGCTCCGTCAGTTTTGCGTCCACCACTCGCTGGCCGTCTCCCCACCTCTCCCTGCAGCTTGCTGACCAGCAGCTGCAGCCTCTGCAGCTCCTGGTCCTTCTCCAGCATGGTCTCCTCCAGCTCCTCCACCCGCATCTGGGCGTCGTCACGCAGCTTCTGCTGCAGGCTCAGCTCTGTGGAGGACTGCGAGGACACCTGCAGGGCCTCGCTCAGCTGGAGACACACACACAGTCTCAGTAAGACACCCGACCGGGCGGGGACAAGACGTCTGTCTCTTATTCTTTGCGTCCACGTCCGTACCTCCGCCTCCAGCCTCAGGATGGTGTCGTGCAGCTCCGACGTCCTCTTGGTTTTCGTGTCCTTGTCCACCTCCAGCTCCTCCAACTGTCTCTCCGCCAGCCACAGCTTCTCGGCCAGAGACTGGGCGCGCTGCGTCTGCTTCTCCATGTTCTCCTACACACAAAACACCCTCCAAAATCAAAACGACCCTCCAAAATAAGACCCCCGACACGTGGCTCCATTGTGTCCGATGTACCTCAGCGTCCTGGATCTTGTTTTGGAGCGACTGCTGGAGGACGTTGAAGGCGTACTCCTGAGTGTTGGCCTCCACCATCATGTCACGCGCACCTTTCACCTCAATCTGCGCAGCGCAAGAAGACGAAGGGATCACGCAAAGAAATACGCTGCCGCAACATCTCTGATCTAACGAGTTCGTCTATCCGTCACACCTCCATCTCTCGGCATCGCTCCCCCATGGCCTGGTTCTGTCGGTCCATCTCGATCATCTGCTCTCGCATCCTCTTCATCTCGTTGGACAGCTGAGTGTTGGTCCTCAGCAGGTCCTCGTTGTTCACCAGCAGCCCGCGCATCTCGAACCTTCGCAGGGAGAGAAACGGCAAATTTTTTACGGAAACTTGAGGTTTCGAAAGAGTAAAACTTCAGTTCATCTGGCAGCTGCGAGCACCAGGCTCTGGAGGAGCTACGAAAACAGTATCTGTAGTACAAGGTCGTTCTTTTACTCCGATGACGATGTGCTCACCGAGAGACAGCAGAGCGAAAGAGACACAACTCGTGAGCACAAACCTGATCTGGTTCCTCTCCTTCTCCATCTCCACACTTTCGGCCTCCAGGAACTGGTTGCGCTACAGAGGAAACGCAACACATCCATTAATACGCTAAAAATGTGGATAACTGCAAAAATTGTTAAATCTGACGGTAAAGACGAGGAGTCGCTTTCTGTGAGAGTTCAGCTTTACCTTCTGGCAGCTGTCCAGCTCTTTGGTCAGCTCCTCGATGAAGTCCTTCCTGTTGGGCCCTCCCATGGTGTTGGAGCGCATGCTGTAGTGGGTGGGGGCAATCTGGGGGATCTAAACATAGAAACAGTCGATGAATGAGTCAATCAGACAAACGACATGACATGGAACTGAAACTTAAAGGCGTATAGGTGTGAGATAACGCACAGGGTTGTGGATTTCGGACCTCCTCCGGACTAGAGAGTCGTAGGCGGAGAAACGAGGGCGGGCGGTGCCCAGCGTGGGTGTCGGGATGCCCACCGGGCTGGTGCTGCGGCTGTTGAAGGAGTACAGGTTCATCTCCGAAGTGGCGGGCGAGAGGCTGTTGTGCACCTGAGAATACGGAGCACAGACGAGGGTCAGGCGCCTGGTCGACTGCATCCGATTGGCGCGCCGTCGGACTCACAAACCTTGAACTCGGACATGCGGTGCATTGGGTTGTACTCCATGGAGGTGGCGCTGGCGTACGGGCTGTTGAAGACTCTGGCGGGGGCGTCGAACGAGAACTGGAAGACGAAGAAACGCAACACGGGTGTCAGACTCTGAACGATGACGAGGTGAACGAAAACCAGGCTGAACTGAAGGCAGGATTCAAAGCGGGGGTGCAGCCATGCTGTGAGAAAAGCCACGTTTTCACAACCCTGCTGATGAAATAAATGTTCCCACTGATCTGTAAGTCTTTCAGAATAAATGTAACGTTTGTTTTAAGGTCTTGGGAGACATTTATGACACTAACAGGGTTGATTTCATTCACTGTGAGGGTGAAATCGTTGCAGAGCCGTTGTGCAATAAAACAAATCACAGTTAAACTGTCATTCTACAGATGCAAAGTGCTTCTTCACACTTGATTTTGCAGGTGCAGGATTAGAGAGCATCGTCTGGTGCTGCTGCGATCGACCAATGAGAAACCTTTAATCTGTGTTTGGTCCAGGAGCTGCTGAATCTGTTCGATAACTGGAAAGGAAACAGTGCGTTAAAAGGTCGCTGAATCTCTGCTCACAATTGTTTCGAGTTACTTCAGAGTTATTGAGAGTTTTAATGTCATTATAAACCGCAGTAAAGCTCCTTCTTTTAACCCTTGACAGGCAGCGGGGCTGTGACTCTGGTGGCAGGATGTCCTAAGTGTTTCCCCCACCAGATGGCGCTGTTTAACAACTGCTGCCATCTCACGAATCATTATCTTTCAGCTAAGCAGCAGTTCATCCTCATAAACGCTCTCCCGTCTCTCATCGCTCTCACCTTCTCAGACGTAGTCTCCCAGTCTCGCGAGGCTAACGACTCCAGGGACCCCCGGTAGTGGTTCTGGCCCACGCGGGTGGTCTCCCATCCCTTGGTGCCGTTCTCCCCAAGGGTGCCGCCGCTGTCGCCGCCCCCGGGGCCGTTGGTGTCCCCGCCGCTCAGCCCGTTGGTCTTGACCTCGTTGTTGAGGAACAGCTGATACTTGGGGTTCTGGGTGGTCTTGACGGGCCGCGGGGTGGAGGGCTCCTCCTCCGACGGGCTGTCCAGCTGCTTGTTCGACTCCAACTCGGACTCCTGGACAGAGACAGGAGAAGAAGCAGAGGTGAGACGCCTGGATCCTGCTGGAGATGTTTCTCCGTCTCTGATTCGCGGCCAAGAGAGAATAAAAATCAATGAATCAAGAAAGAATGAAGGAGAGAGGCGGAAAGTCACGTCTGAAACGTTGATTGAACTTCCTCAGAAAAATGTTTTGACTTTTCAAACTGGAAAAACAACATTTTTGTTGCCTGAAACTGGAGCTAACTTCATCCATCGTTTGCTGCAATCAGGTTTCATGCATTTAATCATCAGAGGAAAGATCTTTGTCACATAGAGCGAGGACGAATGAAGGATCTGAAGATTGTGGAAAAGAATCATGAAGAAGAGTCAGATTTGTCGGATCCATCGGTTGTTCGGAGGCCTTTTGATTGGAGCCTTCGGGCTCTGATGCAGATTCAGCAGCAGCTTCTGATCGTGCGAGGAGGAGCGATTCAGTGACTTCTCATCACAGAAGACGTCGCGCTTCTTTCCAGTTCATGCAAAGACGTCTTCGGGGCCGCTCGCAGGTCTCTTACCGATCCCATGCCGGAGTCGGCCACCGAGTCTCTACCAGAGTCCAGGATCTGTGTTTTGCTCTTCGGCTGGGGATTCGTCTTCTCGACGCTGACCTCTACTGGACAGTCGATCCATGCGGCGATCTGGCTCCCTTTGGGACTCTTCGGGGCCGAGCCCATCGAGTTCTCGAGCAGTTTCAAGAAGGGGCTTGTTCTGGGGACGCGGCCCCTGTTTCCGATTGCGAGCGGCGGCGCAGACTTGGTCTTTACATCCTCGAAAACCTCCTCGGTCAGAACCTCCACGGACAGAGACCGCTGCTCCTGCGCGAACGCGAAGGCAGCTGAGGACAGGACGGGGTCCTGATCGTTGACTCTCGTGTTCAGGTCTTTGACGCTGCTGGCTCGCTGCAGGTTGGAGCGGTGATTCTGACTCGCGAAAGGCGACTTGTACGCAGATGTCCAGAGCTGCCGATCCTTTCTCAGGAGGGGGGGTTTCTGGTCAGTCGAGGTCGAGGGTGGTGCTTGAGTGGTTGAGTTAGTGGGCTGGAAGAGGTGAACACAGTCACAGATCCCCCCCAAAACAAGCTGGTAAGAAAAGGTCGGTGTCATCGGCATACACACGAACCTCAATTAAAGCAAAGTTAAACGTACTAAGCCGCACAAATGACCATAAAACTGTTGGACAGCAGGTGAAAGTGACCAAAAAGATTGGCCACGCCCACTTTTAGAAGCCCTGCTCTTCAAACATGCGCCGACTTCCATCAAATAAACTTTAATTGATTTCCTTGAAAGCAGCGTGAACGTCTTTTTTTTCCGTCTCCCGTCTTCACTGAACGTCGATACTGACTGATGAAATGCATACATAATGACACACAACCCAGTGTGTGTGTGTGTGTGAGAGAGAGGGTGTGTGTGTTCCTATCCTGACATAAATCCCTCTTGAGAAACTGCAACATCTGCTCACTTGTCTGAAACCCCCCCAAACTCCCCCCTCACCACCACCACCACTGAAACACAACATCCCGCTTTCACACACAGAAATAAAAAGGCAGATAGGTAGATAAACACACTCGCAGAACGACTCTCCCCATAATAAATCCACCCGTATTACACACACATTAAAAAAAAATAACAGAGGGAGAAAGAGCAGAAAAAAAACAGTTGGACTTTTCTGTTTTTTGCCAAAAAGCCACTTCACTAAATTCAACTTTAATTAACAATTATACAAGAAGGCCGACGCCACTTAGAGAAATGAGGTGGCATGCGTCCAGGGGTTTAAATTTCGGCCCTCCAGAGTCCAAAGCGCCGAGTGGCCTTAATCCAGCGACTCGCCTGGCCGCCTTCCCACGGGGGCCGGCGAGGCGAGGCCGGGGCCTGAGAGGGCCGGCGGTGTCTGGGGGGGGGGGTTAGGATCACTGCTAATCATTATGGTATTAAAATGTTTACAGGCTGTGGAGCGGATTAACTGGGAGCTGATGATTTTTAATGTTATTATTTATGGCCTGCGAAGCCGAAGGGCTCCGTTTGGGCTCCCTGCTCGCGTTAGGCGGCGACAAGGACACGCTGGTCGGCGGCGAGGTGGTACTGTACCATGTACTGCGTGTATTTCACAGGTAAATACACACAATCTCATTGATTTGACAAGCTGAAAATTTGGCAAACTGACGTTAAATCTGGATCTAAAGAATCCAACAGAAAACTAGCGAGAATGGTGATTTTTGTTCAACTGGAAACACCTAAATAAAGCAACAAGTACAGAATGATTTTGTATAATGTTTGTACATTGGCTGGACGAATGTGTGCAGTAAAACTGCAATCAGCTCCCCCAGACAGGACAGCGGTGGTCCTGGATGTCCTGATTTATTCCTCACTGAGCTTCTGATCTGACACTGTTGGAAACATCGTCACACTGACGTTTTCACCCCCAAAATCTGCATCTGAGTTTGTTTATTACTCCATAAACGCCATAATCTCCTCATAAACTTCACACTTTTACTTGTGATGTTAAATGACTTGCTTTAGATGGTCTTCAACAGTGCAATTTAAGTCACACAACTAGAAAAAGTAAAGAAATAAAAAGGAAACCTTAAGTACAAATTAATCAAAATTAACATTCTGATTGGATGTATCAGCAACCGATCTGATTTGGATTAGGACTGAAAACAAAAGGAGGTACAAATACAGCGAGGTACGGATTACTTAAAGTCCTCGACACACACACACACACTCTCACTCACACACACACACAGGCCCTCCATTCCCTGTGGCCTCACTACAGTACAGACATATGGCACAGGACTGTGCACCATCTGACCCAGATATCCCACAGAAATGCATTCTGGGAAAAAAATACCCAGTGAACGCTCATGATGCTCCACGACTTGAGTCCAGTTTTCTATATTACTATCTGGAGTTACTGCGTTTTGTTTGAATGCATAAATATCAACGCCAACAGGCTTCATCTCCAGACAATTTTGGCTAAACTTCAACCTCAAATCTTTGTTGGAGTCGACCAAACTCGCACCGTGGCTTTTTAGAGTGATTGTTGTGACGATTACGTTGTAAAATATGTTGTTTTTTTTAAGCTTAATATGCAGATTTAACGGTTTTTTTTTTGCATTACAGGCTCGTTTCTAGCGTCTCAAATTTAGTTTTTATCTGTTATTGTCTTGATTAAATCCCACAATTTCTTTTTGCTGGCTTTTGATTTCAGGACTTTTAGCTTGTTTGCCTCTCCCACAGTTTGTGTATTCAGTCATTTTATCGCCAATGTAAAAAGATGAAACAAACAGAAAGCTCCCTGCTCCTGTTAACTCACCTTTGACCCGCTCCTCTTTCTTATTTCACCACTTTTTCTTCCTACTCTCAACAGAAAACTCTCCATTATTAGAGCGCGACTTCTCACCGGCCGTGAACGCGTAACTGTTGTCCAAACAGGCGAGAGTGGCACACAGATGCAAACAAGCAGATGCACTTTAATGGTACAAAAAAACTAAACTGTCACTGCAGCAGAGACGAACAAAAATAATGAAATAAATAAGCAATTAGTAGCAGCAGTCTTGTGTTGAACACGTACGTATCTCGCAGAGAGCAAAACGTCGAGCTACGTTTGGCTCCAGGCAATCTGCTTGGCAATATGTTCTCGTGTTGTTGTTGTTGTTTCCCCTCACACACACGCACAGACACACACACATGAACACACACAAACTCTCCTCCCATTTCCGTAGCTGTAAATAACAAAGATTAATCAAGCCGCCTGTCACTCTGTCCTCCAGTCCTGCCCGTTTTTTACACTTTGTGCTGCCGACAATTATCCCTCCATCAGAAAATATTGGTTATAAATCTGCACCTATAATCCTCAACGTCCCCTCATTCGCCGTGACGAATAAAAAAAAAAAAAGAGGATCCAATTATGATCAATGGATTTGTTTACCTTCATGCGGCCTATTAAACATAAGCAACACCTCAGCGATACAGCGGATAAATAACTGAATAAATAAAAGCGGCTCGTTAGAAAAACGCCACATGTTGTTTGTAATGTAGGCGGCACAATGCAACAGTTCTGAATTATGGAGGAATAAAATGAAAATGTGGAGATGAAACTTAAAATTTTGAACTTTAATTGAATTATGATCAATAAAGCCACATTGAAAATTAACTTTAGTTGTAATTCAACTGGTTTAAGTCCTCAAAATGGGCTTTTATTTTGAAATCTGCTGCGTTACATTTTTATTTCTGCTCGTAAACTGTTATAGCTCAGAGTTTTACATGGCTGTCAGATCATAGAAAGGCTACTTTATATGATATTATGAAGGTAGTTTAATTGTATTGTCATTTATTCTAACTATTTTTTATGATTAACCATAAAAAGTAATTTCCAGACAAGAAACCGTCTGCTTCAATAAATTGATAAATAAAGGAAAAAGACAATCTGCTGATTCTGTTCAAGCAGATTTTCTTTAAAATACACTGTTAAAAACAGGGGAGTGACTAAAGTCCTGCTCCATTTCCTGCCAACTCTCATTAGAGACCAAAAAAGTTTGTTTTAATCTGAATTAATTTGTCATTTCGAGAAAAACAGCTGAAAAAAATGATATTTTTGTTAAATCACTGTGTGAATTTTGACTGTTATCCAGCAGAAACACCTCGATATACGACTCTAATCCCCGTCTGATCTTCACAGAACATATTTGTGTCGAACATTTTTCCCACGAGGGTGAAAAGCTGCAGAGCCCCCCCCCCCAAAAACAAACTGCATCTGTGTCCAACCTGGATTGATCCTGTTTTTGTTTTTTTTACACAAACTTTTTACGGCGACTGTGTTGACGGCGATCGCGCGGAGGTGAAGCTCCTGCAGCTGCTCCCGTGGAAAAAAACAACAACACAAACAAAGCCTGCGGGGTCCGAAGAGAGGACTGTATTGGAAACAAGTGTGCAGTCGCGTTTTATTTTGAAAACTAAACACAAAGAAGTAACACAACATTATTTGTGTAAGAACAGAAGTGAATTAGCAATGTTACGGTGTCAGAAATACAATTGAGTTGAAGTGTTTTCTTAATCCACGTTGCTCCCAAGCTCAAGGCTAACGTTGGCACTAGCTGTTTCCCTAACAGTTACTATTTCGCTACACTCCTGTTGACACAGCATCACCTCATTATTCCTTCCGACAGCAGCTCTTTTTCTGCTGAGAAAATGAAGATTTTGCAAGCAATTGCTGCTCCTATTTGCCACCATTAACTCCGCCCACATCATAGAGCATCTTCCTACAGTCATGTGAGGTTATTTCAGCAAAAACCTGACCGAAAATCAGCCTGCTGACAGCTCACGAAAGGAGATAATAAAGCAAGAGGTATTTTCCAGAGATAAGTGAGATAAGTGAATTATTTCAATACTGTTTTTTTTTTTCAACCACTCTTGGGATTTCCCACCGCCTGCGTCCTCAACTGAAATCACCTTTCCAGCACGTATCACTGCCTCTCATTATGCAATCCCAGCTAAACCTATTAGATCTGCATGTAATCAAAATGATGTGTGATTATACAAATCCATTTTCTGACGGATTAACCTCCAACAATCTGATAAAAAGGTCACCGAGCCTCTTTTCTTCGGCCCTGGCGTCTCCTCTAGATCAACGGCGTTGGAGCGTGAGAGCGCACACTGAAGAAGTCAAAGGTCTGAACCACATCCCATCAACCCCCCCCCCCCCCCCCAACCACTGAAACCCACCGCACTGAATCATTCAGGTGTGTTCGGCTTTATTTTGGGCTCCGGGGGTGAAATTAAAAGTGCCACAGTCCAAATTCTGGAGCATCTGTCGGCTTTAAACGACCCGTTTTGGCAGCGCGCTGACCTCGTTCCCGGTAAATCCTCACCGGTGACTTCAGCTGTCACCATGTGAAATCGGCCGAAACGTGACAGGTGAGCGTTTTCTTGTCACCACGTGCAAAAAAAAATAACAGCAAGACTCCGGAATAAACCGTTCAGGCTGAACCGGAACCTCACACATCTTTGTTTTCCGTTTTCTCAACGAGTCTTTGAGTAAAAAATAAAAAAACAAGAATGTGTAACGATGAAATGAAGCTCAGTCGCTGCTCTAAAGTGCAACACTATTGAACTGGATGAAAAGATGTGTTTCGTGGAGTCACAAAGAAGACGAAATGTGATGTAAAACCATTTTTTTGAAGCTGCATCTCTTTAAAAATAAATGAAATTAAAAGAAAAAAATCTACAAAACCGGTGTAAAAAGGATGAGCATGATTCATGTTGTATTTTGGACTGGCGGCGTGCTGGCAGCTGGCCCGTCTGCTTGTTTGTGTTTAAGCTTCGCGAGTTAAACTGTGGCGACACTTTGACAGGTTTCCTGTTAGTAATAATAAAACTCCAAACCAGGTTTTTCCCCCATCGTTTGCCGTCACAACTGTGTCAGTTTATTATGGGCCCGTTTTTTAGGGAAAGATGCTACCTGCACACGCGCACGTGTGTGTGTGTGTGTGTGAGTGTGAGAGAGAGGGAGAGATGAAAGAGAGGGAGAAGGAGGGAGAGAGAAAGAGAGAGAGAAGGTCTGACCCAGTGTGTGTGACAGACAGAGCCAGATGAGCGGGCAGATGTCTCCAGATCTCCACTCCGACTGTCTGAGAAAGACTGACAGCAGCTGGACCGATGCCAGGCGAGCACACGCACACGCACACGCACACACACACACACACACACACACACACACACACACACACACACACACACACACACA
>JASSRZ010000083.1:1399991-1417532 GCA_032164315.1 Malacoctenus gilli
ACACACACACACACACACACACACACACACACACACACACACACACACACACACACACGCACACGCACACGCACACAAACATACTGGATCTGCTCTTCTACCTGCATCCCAACTAAATCGACTCTTGCTGTGTTTTTCCATTTTCCGGTTTCTTTTTGTAGTTGATCTTTGTGCAAAGAATCAATTGTTTTTCGCTCTTCTATTCTTGAGAAGATATTCAAATTTAATGCCTCAAAATAAAAGATGTAAAAGTCCATTTCAATTGAATTGAGAAACTTCTGGAGGTGACAGACGATAGAATTTGACGTGTGTCTAAAAATAAAGTTAAAAAAAGGTCAAAATAGAATAAATATGAAAAAGCAGTTCAAAATTAATTACATTTAAACCAAAAAATGGAATAAAATAAAAAAATTTTTACAAAATTTCTCTACAAAATATTAAAAATGTAGATATGTTGGATAATAAGCATGTAAACAGTTAAACATGAAAAACAAACATCTGTATTTGGACCTTGTGAGATGTGTGAAACCTTCAAAAACCCGAAAATAATTAATGCCACTCCTCTTCAACACTATTTTTTTTATGGCGTGTGTGGAGGTGAGATAGTTTGACGCTACCATGTTGTTCTCTTGTTCCGTTTCGCTCTTCTCTTGCATGCTGTCGTCACGCAGCCTGTCGGTGAAGTTTCTCCTCTCTGTCTGGCCTGTCGAGAGAATAAAAGACACGTGAAGACGGTTAAGGTGTGAAACCCAAACACGGTTCTTCTACTCGCTATTGTTGACGAGCATTTCAAGAAGTTTTACATATCGTAGCATCACATTGTGAGTAAATAAAAGCAGTGAGAGTCGTAAAAACAGGAAAAATGTGTGTTGTCAGAACCGTAACAGCTGGATGGACTCTCCTTGTGGGGGGCGCTAGAGAGCAGAAGAGGTCGGCTGCTGCTTTCGATGGTTTGAGGTTTTCAAAATAAGAATTAAAAAAACATAATAAACCTCTAAAAAACTCACACAGACCTTGGAAACCCCTGCGTTCTTTTATTTTGAAGGATCCTGCTCATGTACGCTGGCGCTTTTGTGTGTTTGGCTTCACTGAGATCTCACCCTACAATCTACAGACTTCCTCGGAGCCAATCTGACTGGGTCCGAGCGCCGACATCCCAGCATGCACCTGACCAACCGTCCACTGGGAGGCAGTAAACCTCTGCGGCCGGGAGGCTGCGCCAACAGGTGAGGAGAGGCAGAACAAGTGTTTTGTTTGTCGGGGAAGAAGTGGAGGCTCATTTGAGAAGTCTTTGATGAACTCGCTGAAGAATCAACACGTAGGAGAAGACAAATTAGTCGAAAGCGACACGAAGTGCGGCGCACAAAAAAAAAACACAACACAAAGGCCCTCTGGGAAACATATTAACATTGTGTTAATGAGGTTTTCAAGGAGGCCCACTGACTCGGCTGTCTGTTATGAGGGCTGTTATGAGGATGAGAGGAATCGGAGGTAAACCTCGGAGATGACGATAATCTTTGATTTACATTCACGCCGCTCCGCCGAAAAGACGTTTGAAACGCGGCTGAAGCAAATGTCTCATCAAATTAAAGCGACGTGTTTATGTATCCGCCTGTGATATTTCAAAATAATGACTTTTTTATTATCACCATATTTATCGGCAAACGCGGCTCCAACGTCTTCCTCTCTAAGGCGACATTATTATTAATTTCTCGTATAAAAGTCATTGCGTCGCTTCGTTTTCCCCATCATGTTTACCCAAACTTAGTCTCCCAAACACATCTTCCTCCGAAAAGACTGTTTAACAATGGGAATAATTAAATTTAATCACAATAATAATCGAACTTGCTGCTTAAATCAGTATATGTCTTCGTATGGCAGATGTAGCTGGATCATTATTACATGAAATAGTTTCAATTGCCAAACAGATTTATGGTCACATTCATGTATTTGTGTCACTTCTGAGAACTGAAACTGGAGTTGTTTACTTGTTTGTTTGTTAAGCACATTTCTAGATAAGTTTCGGGCCCCGAGGGGTCACCGGAGGTCACAGGTGGGCCTGGTTCAGGTGAGATATCAGCGTCATTATCCGACCACGGAGACCGGAGACGGTTCTCCGTGACTGCAGCTCGAGACGGGAGGAATCGACATCCTCCTCCGTTGCGTTTCAGCACTGCGAGGAGAGAAGCATCTTGCGAGAACTCCCTGAAGTTCATGCAAACGAGCTCCGGTGACACCTGTCCATCAATGCCGCTCTGCGCCAATCGGAGGACTTCATTAAAAACGCTGTGCGCCGGAGACGAGCGGCGAGGAACGACGCGCGTCCTGGCGAAAAGACGGTAATTAACAACATATACCTGTGTGTGTGTGTGTGTGTATCAGAACACACACATACATGCAAAAACATGCACGCACACATTGACATGAAGATGTACACAGAAACATTAAATATTTCTGCTTGTCACACGCGCACGCGCACATGCACGCACGCTCTGATTAGTCGCTTAAATACAGGAAAGCATGAAGACGTGGATGTGTGTGACAAACACATTTCACTTCATAATTACAGGTGAAACATGTAGGTGTTATTCATGACACACACACACACACACACAAACTACAAAAAGGAGTGGTTAGACCATCGCAGCTGAAAGAATACAATACAAGATGAAGAGGAGGAGGAGGAAGAGGAGTACGAGGAGTGTCTGGGTGTAATAAAGGAGTGGAAGGGAAGAACACTCAGGTTCACTCTTGTTTAAAGAAACAACGTTGACGTTTGTTTTTCTTTTTCATCAAATCGGGCAGAATAGAAAGTGAAAGACGAGCGACGGGAAACTCAACTGAGACGAAAAACCGGCAGACAAAATTTGGCAAATCATCACAAAAAGAAAAACTGTAAAAAAATGAAAAGTAATTGCTAATTAATGATTTCAATTATAATCAAACGACCTCAGCATTCGGTGTTTTCCCCCCCCCGAAAGTACTCAAAGCAGCGGTACTTTGCTCGGCCGAGAGCATCGTGGCTGATACTATTCCTATCCTGGAAGGACGCCGCCATCTGTTATCGTCCGCGTCCATTCTTGAGGTCTTATCGTGACAAGTGAGCAAACTCCATCTGCCCATGAAGATGCAGCTGAAAGCTCTGAAAGTGGGAAACAAGTGGACCTTCTGCTGGTGACTCTACAACATCCAGGAGGAGGAGAGGAGAGTAGGGTGGGGGGGGTGGGGGGGGGCTTTTACCTCCCACAAATCCTGCATAGAGACCCACATGATCACACTTGTTCCTACCGGGGATCAGTCGCAGCTACTTCTGCCTGTTTTAGCACCGAGAGCAAACAGGCAACGACGGCGCCACACTGAGTTATGACATGAGCTGCCTGCTGTAGGTGTGAATAACGTGACTGTGCCGTGTGTACCCAGTATGGAGTCACCAAACAGTCATGCTCACAAAGTGCTGCCAAGTGAGCATCGGCGTTTTTTCACGTTGACAGAGCCGTCTCACCAGGACAGAGTTCGGGGACTCGAATCCAAAAAAAAACACCCCCAAACTCTTCACCAGAAACGAGGACACTTTCTGGCATACGATCGCAATAGGTGTGCGTCTCCCGCCGCACCTCGCGGCCCGCGATGTGTTTCGGCTTGTCCCGTCTGCCGACGGTGAGACCCGTCCGTGGCGGGTGGGAGCAAACCGGAGACGCGCAAAGCCTCGCCGCCTTTTCAGGACTAAAAAACATCAGAGTTTGTCTTGCACGTCCTCACATGAATGGAGGGAAGAGAATAATGTAAACTTATGATTTCATTGACACGTTTATCGCCATACTGACACACCTGATGACACGAAGTGACTCATATAAGCCGGAAAGACGAGCAGGGGGGGCGAAAATGGACGTCACACAGAATGACTCTGGGAATTAAGACAATACTGCAGTTAGTGAGCTGTATCCGTGCTTAACTGACATAAAATCTGACTTTTTTTCATTTGTTTGTCAATATGAGAAGCTTGAATATCATCACAATGAAAATATGATTGAAGTATTTACAGTTAGTATAGTTTTGAGTATTTTTGTGATTGCTATATTCTTGAAAACATGAAATTTTGAAAAAAAAAACTGGGTGACAAATTAAGTTTTTCTCTCTTGTTTCTGGACACATTGTTGTCAGATTTCAACACTTTTTATCGTCAAAGACCAACTTTTTTATATTTTAGGACAAAAAACGACCCCACTGAAGGAGCCAGAAGGTATAAAAAATGTAGTGCGCGCTGAGGTTCGAAACCGACCAAACTACAGTTTTATCCGTGATAATTTTGCACTTTTTAGACACTTTTCTCACCTCAAACATCACTGACTGAATGGGACCTCCCCCCCAAATCTTAACCTTACTTTAAACTTGGTCCCAAAACCTGAAAAACAGCGTGAGAGTTCAAGTTTTAGCCAATTAAGGTAAATCGTCCCTCACTGTTTTTTTTGGCCCCCCACAGAGGGAGAAACACAAGATTACACACGCACACAAACCACCACAAAAGCGTGAGAGAGCCATTCACTTACAGGTTTTCCCGTCACTCTCACACACACAAACACACACACTCGCATACAAACTGCGGACGGGCAAGCAGGATCCTGTTGTTTTCTCCAGTAAAGCAGAACCTGCTGCCGTTACGCGATACACTGAAACTCCCACAGTCACGTTTCAGCTCCGTGACAAAACCCCACAAAGCGGCACCGAGCAGCTGCCTCCCACCCACTCGTGTTGGAGCGCCGCACAGCATGGCGCCGGGTGTTTTTTTTTCCCCCTCCCAAGAACACAGTTCCTCCAACCAGAGAAAAAAAAGGAGTACGAGGTGTTGCTGGATTATATAGTATACAGAGATTACGTCTCTATGAGAGGGAAGAAAGGGGGGGGGGGCAGCTGCTGGCGTTTGTTTGGATGTATCAAATAAAAACGTTTGTGTCCTTTCAGGTTTGAAAGTAAACTTCCACAAACAATACGTGAGTTGTAAACTTAATAAGATTAATATTTCTTCTGTTAGTGTGACATCTTTGCACTTTGTCATCTTGGCCACATTTTGAATTTACTACGTCCTTGTTTTCTTCTTTGTGTCTCTGTTTTCACTGGCTGAGTTTCGTACATGCGCCACCTACAGGCCGGAAATTTGCACTACAGCTCCATCAGTTTGGCGGAGACAGGATTTTCTGTCCGATACGGCGTCGTGACCGAATGAAAACCGCCATGTTTTCTTCCCTGCATCAATCAAACATAAAGATCTGCACACGCTCAGAGAGTGAAGTTTTATTTCAGTGTGGTGTCCGACTAAAACGCATCAATCTGAAGCATCGCAGGCTGAGAGCGAAGGAGGAGAAGCTGATTTTTTCTCAAGATTTCAGCTAAACAAACTTTGTCCTTTCTCAGAAATAGGAAATAGAAACATTCCAGAGTTTGTGAGAACATTTAACTCCTAAAAAGCACCCAAAACAAACCCCGACACAGCGTGATGTAATTTGGATTTCTGCTCGGCGCCTCTCTTCTTATCCAACGGACATTTGTTCGTCATCCGGTGCCAGCAGCACAAACTGAACACGCCACACAGACTGAAAAAGTCAAGAAACAGAAGCTGGCACTCGGCAAATTCAGGGACAAACTGTAGTCAAGGTGGTTGCGAGCCGACTGCTTTTTCTTGCAGGGATTAGATCCTGTTGTAATTGCATCATCGGTCGGGATTTGCTCGTATTGTTCTGTGATCGCCGATGAGATCATGCCTGGTTTTCTTTATTGAAGGCAGTTTGCTTAAGTCTGGATTTCCAGACAAAAACATCAAGAAAAGAGAGATATAAATACTTCCCAGTTTTTTGTTGAGGAGAATATTAGAGCGGAGTATCGCTCCAAGGTTTGGGAGTCTGGTGTCTAAGTTTATCCAACATTGCGACATGTGCTGCAAAACTAAGAAAAGGGATGAATCATAAGCTTGTCAGACAGAAACGAGCACAAAAGACGGCGAAAGTCACGTGACTGGAAGGGATCACGGTCGAAGGAGGAGGAGGAGGAGGAGGAGGAAGCATCGCTCCTGGCTGTGAGTCTGAACTTGTCAAGGTGACGGAGTCCTGGTGTAGGCAGGAAGACGGCAGACTGACTGAGTCATCCTGGCAGAACACGAGCGGCGCCCTCGTCCTCCCCTTCGTCTGTCTGCGTCCGTGTGACTCAGTCTGCGAATCTGAGAGACGAACGGCCACTTTTGGTCGCTCTGCGGCCAAATTTCATTACTTCGCCCCCCTTCCACTTCTAATCTTTGGTCCACACGTCCAAACTGAAACGCAGTGACGTCTCGCAGACGACCTCCTCTGCTTCCTTTTTGTCCTGCGGTTTAATCCCAGCGATAATCTAAACTTGTCCGGGCCGCCCGATAGTGTCATTGGTTAAAAAAGGTCGATGAGTCACACGTCAAGAAGTCAGAGACTCGTGATTCATCGACATCCAAAAAATGTCCTTTCCGAGTTTCAACGAGGAAAGAACATATTTCGGATGTCAATGGCTCCGATTGAATCAGCTTGACATGTTTGTTTAATCAGCTGGGTCAACAACAACAACATGATTCAATTAACTTGAAGTAAATCAGTCCAAACATCAAATATAAGTCAAGTATTCTCTTACTTCAACCAAGTTTTTTTGCTGTTAAGCCTCAACCTGCACATTTACAAGCGAATCCCTCGCTTAGCACCCGATGTATTGATGCGCATCTCCTCTTGGGGGGGGGTCATCTCCCCCGTCTCGACTTGTTTTGCTCGTGTTTATTATATTTGCGTATTCAAGCATCACGATCCCTTCGCAAACTTAAGGGGGGGGGCTGATATTAAAGCTCACAGACGGGCGTCTCAGACGCAGGTTTTAATTCAATTGTTTATCATGTTTTACTTTGAGCGATTAAGACTCAAAGTGGGGGAATAAATCAGATTTGAGCTGCCTGTCTGAACGTCGCCCCGGGAGACGTCAGGAGGGAGGTAAAGCAAAGGGGGGAGGAAGAGGAGAGGCAAAAGAAATGAGAGAGAAAGATTGCAGCACGAGAAAATGCTTGAGAGAAGGGAAGAAAGAAAGAACAGTCAAGATGACTCTTGTTGTTTCTGTTACCAACACAAGAAACCTGGGTGCTTTTTACACTTCAGGAGTCAAATTTCAGCTTCCTCGGGTCGCATGTTTCCCCTCGATGTGATCAGATTTAACTCAGATAAAACAAACGTGTCTCTTTTCCTGGTTTGATGAAATAACATCACTCTTTGCACCTTTCCTTTTGGTTTCTTCTTCAAATCAGAGCGTGCCATGTCGCAGAAACACGGGTATTTCCGTGTGAAGTTTGCGTGTTCTTCACGTCTTCGTTTACACTTCTTCTGTTTGTTCATTTTGTAAGTGAAGCCACATTTTTAGGACAGAATTGCTGCATGGAAACCACTTTCTCTGCATCTCTTCCACTTAGGATTCACACAATGTGGAGCGCAAAAAGTTGTTTATATGTAGGGCAGAAAAAAAGGGCGATTGTTTACCTGCTGGTGCTCAAGTAGGACGTGAACTTTGGTGTTTATCCGCTGGTGTTGTCCTCTCTGTTGTTCTGGAGACCTTTGGGTGAAAGAAAAGACAAACATACGTTCTGTTACTGTCCGTCTCCGACGTCTTCAGTCGCGGGATCTTTTTCATCCCTCTCCGAATCCGACGGCCCGGCCTGAATGTCGAGATGCCATCGGCAACACCCAATCAGCCACAACACGCCGCTGCCATACGCTTTGTTCTGACGCGAGGAATGGAGAGCGACAGGACGGTTTAGGAGGACGCGGCTGCAATGTGGCGAGTCCTGCTCTCGGAGACCGACCGCGATGCGATGCGACGCGGCGACTTCAGAAACCAGACTTTTTCGCCGGTGGAAACAGCAACATCTGTCCGTCGGCCTTCGGTCCGTCACGCTCACAATACCGCACGATGTTTGTTTATTTTAAGCAAAAAAAGAACTTCTTTTACTTTGAAAGGGCCTTTTTTTCTAGTGTAATCCTCAAGGTGTGACTCTGAGTGATACATACGGCGTGTTAAACAACAAACCAGCAACAGCGTTTACTCGAGCCAACACCTTCGAGTGACACATAATCCCTTTTTTCATTGTGAATGAATCCTTTTCATCATATTTTCCTTCATCTACCGAGCACAATTAAAGCCTAAAAGCAGTAATTAGGGCTCTAATATCGTTCCAGTGAGTCGATTAGTCAAATTTCCTTTTACTTAAATCCCCCATATGCCTTGAATTCAAACCGTGCCTTTTGCCAAAAAAAGGGGAAGAAATAATATGCAGAGATCTTTTACGTGTGAGCAGCTGGAGTTAACGTGATGTTTCGACTTGATTGAATGCAGCAGTATTTCCAAAAAAAACCTACAAAAAACCTTCCAGACTTTTTCGTGGGTTTTTTTTTTGGAAGTGAGCAGACTTTCAAACATCACAGATGGTCCGAAGTGAAGCAGCCTTAAAAAAAACTCAGACTTGTGGGTCAAACTCGCAAAATGTGGTGTGAAAATAGTTTTTACCGACGTGAAGTCGACAACGGTGAATACTACCAGCTTTTTATCAGATTTGAAGTATTAATACCGACCCAAAAAGGACAACGTTGGTGACGAGGAGACTCGGGAAGTTAAACTTTAATCACACATGCAAAACAGACGTCAGACGCCAGCAATTTTTTATATCTCTGACCTCAAATGAAACTGAAACTATTGGTAATCCCATCGTTGTTTCTGGCCTCTAAACTTTACACCATTTCCGACGAGGAAACACCTGAAATGCCCGAGTGGTGACGGAACAGTTTGTCAGCTGACCCTCAGGATCACCGAGGCGAGCGATTGGCCGTGTCAACACGGGACCACGCGTGACCTCAGAAAGGCACCAAATCACACAGAAACTCAAACACAAGGAGAAGCTCTGGCGGAGCGAACGCGGAGGACCTCCTCGACAAACAACTCCAGCAAACAACTGGAAGTGTTTGAGCGCTCCGTAACGCGACGGCAGAGACGCTCCATATTGTTGGGAGAAGGATCAGCCGGGGGAGGCCTCCCACCCGCCGCTCTCCGGAGCCCCTCACAAAGAGCCTTTGTCAGACTGAGCAGCAGCAGCAGAGCCGGGTGAGGCGCTCGTACGACGCTATCTTAAAGGGTCGGCACGCATATAGGAGAACCACGCGCGGACAGCAGGCAATTAATTCCACTTCCCCGGCTGTATGCATCCATTACATGAGTGGGCCGGGTTTCCGCCACACAGCGAGGCTTGTGTTGTCTGATTAAACGCCATCAAAACAAGCCTATTGTGTTTTAATCCCTCTGAGAAAGATTACATGTGCTGACAGGAGCTCCGAGGAGTCTCAGACAGAAGTGAGGCGAGCGAGGAGGACGACGCCGCCGCTGCCGCCGCAACGTGCAGCCTCTGAGTCGCGTGTGACATTCAGGACCTTAAAAAAAATCCTTCCCTCTCTCAGAAAAAGGTAATTATAAAGTAAAATAGTGGCTGATGAATGTGGGATGCTGCAATTCTCTCCTCATTACTACCCAGCCCTGCCTGCCACAAATTATGTTTATATACAGCTAATTTGTTTTCCAAATTATGTTTCCCTGCACTACATAATTGCCGAGACAAATTAGTGGTATATAAATGTAAGTTCTAAGAGACAGAGACGAATAATATAAAGTAACATTATTTACAACTTGGGAATCGTGTGAAAATCAACATTTTTGTAGGAATAAAAATGTTACTATAGTTACTATGAAAACGGATACATGAGTCAAAAATAAGTCATAAATAAATTAACTTAAAAAAATCATAATTTAATCCTCAGCTGTGGGTCTAAAATGGCAAAACACTGAAATAAATACAAATTAAATAACTAATGCAAAAAACTAAAAATAAAGATTATTTTTTGATACTGGACTTTTTTCAACATTTTTATTGTATTTTTTTAAATTAAATTTTAGAAGCAAAAAACAAAAGTCAAGCCGTCATTAATTTGAACCTAATCCACTAATATAATCAAGTTTTTTTTAGTCATTTGAGCACAAAGAACTTGTTAACTGACCACACAAAGTTAACTATCAACTTGCTTTTGAATAATTTCTCATAAAACTACATGAACTTTGGTCCAATTTCGCCTTTTGGGAGTTAAAAAGAATAAAGTACTCACAATCAAACTCAGTCTGAAGCCTTGGCGGTGACAGACCGACTTTAGACTGATTTCCCGACTGTGAGCTGAGACCACAGTGGAGTTTCTGTGTGTTTGTATGTTGGTCAGTGGGTGGGCTGCACTGTTGTGTACATGGAGATGACCCCTAACGACAAGCTTGTCCAAGCAGAGAGGGGAGAGAGAGAAAGAGAGAAAGAGAGAGAGAGAGAGAGAGAGAGAGAGAGAGAGAGAGAGAGCAAAGAGGAGGTGCTGAGTTAATAACCAGCCAGAGGAGAGCCGGACTGAACGCCTGATTGATCAGCTCGCTCACCTCTGAAGCTGCATGTGGGTGAAAGAGCCAATCAGAGTCAGGAACGTAAAGATTAACTGACACCGACGTTTAATTAACACTCGCATAAATTGAGCAGTAAATAAGACTGCAAAAATGAGTTTAAACCTTCAAAAAAGCAACTTTTCACCACGTTTCATCGCTTCTTGCTCGGAGGGAGAAAAATGACAATAAAAAGCTCGTCAGAGATGTTACGTCATAAGGATTTGGTCCACAAATACAGCTTGTTTACCTTTCTTTATATTTATGCGTTGTCGTTTAAAGCAACAATTAAGAGGCATTTTTCTAAATATGAGACAAGTCGGGTTTCAACTTTCATAGACCACCAGGCAGCAGTTCCGGTCTTCTCGCCCGCCCACCCGGCCCAAAAAGACTCCATAATCCCTCTCCAGGGTGTGACCGGGTGGGACCGGGTGGGACTGGGTGCCTCTGGCGGACCGCCAAACCGGGCACGCCTCGATAGGTAGGTGAGTTATGAGAGGAACGGAGCCTCCTGACACGTCTGTAGCAGCCGCTTCAATCAAAAGTACTTTTTTGTGTCATTTTCTCGCCAAATCAACCTGCGGGCTGGATTCAACACACTGGTGGTGTGGGGGGGTGTTCGACACCCCCCTGATCTGATAGATCTGAGCCTCTCAGAGGAACATCTCGACTCTCATGAACCAACAACAAAGTCACCTCAGGTCGTCGTACGCCTGCGGGAAGACGCAATCTATGTTTGTCACGTCAATGTTTGAACACAGCTGTAATTAAACCCTGCATTTCCATTCTGTTCTACTTTTTTCCCCCCCTCCTGGAACTACAGGAGTACTTTTTTTCTTCTTCATTCTAATAATTCACTCAAGAAAGTAAATGAGTGGCAGAGGTTCCCCCCGAGGCTCCTATCTGTGACAGAGACCTTTTTCCTGCAGATAAATGAAGGTCGGAGGTGCGTTTGTTGCACCGTCATGATAACTGCACATGTCACGACTCAGCAAACTGCGGCCACAGAAAAGTGCAGGAAAAACCTTCCGGCGAGCACGCCTTGTCAGTGACACACGGCTCCGGTATGTCGCCTTGTACTCGTCTGCACTTTGAACTGACAGGAGCTTTTAAAAAAAAGAGAAGGGAGTGAGAGACAGGAGACGCCTTGCGCGTCTATTAAACGCACCGCAAAGCTCGATCATGACGGAAAGCACACGTCGTTTGGCTGCAGTGACTTCAGCACAATAAATCTGAGTCAAGACACATTTTTCATGATGATTTTCAATCATTTTTAACTTAAATACTCTGATATTTTGTACATAAATTAACAGTGAAGTCAAATGCAATAAAAAACAACACTTTTTAAAATTCTAATACGCTCTTTGCAGTAGAAAAGAGTTTGTTATAGTCTCTTAGTTGCTTTAAAATTCACGGTTTGCTTTTGTTGTACCAGCAGATTATTGAGGACTAAATCGTGCTGCAAATAGATGTAAAGTGTCAAGAAAAAGTGTCGAGTTTGAGCGCAGTTTTTTGGCCATTCTACCACTAAATGTGCCCTGTGTGTCCTCACACACGAAGCTCCTTCATGGGTTCTGGTTTTTCTGCATGAGTGTGCTGGGCAGTTCAGGCAGGAGATTTGCCAAAACATATAAACACGCTTGAGCGACAATAGAATGAAGACTTAGTCAGAGTAAAGGAACCTAAAGGCTGAAAACCCAAAGCTCAAGCTGTCCTGTGAGGTTTGGAGACGACTGGAGATTGGACCGTCTTCTGGTCTTACGATGTATTTTGTCTTTTTTTTGCACCTCTCCTCTCGCGCTGGCACGATGTTGGAGGACGGATTAACGTGTAACTAATCCAGACTGGGCAGTGCAGCGTCGGAGCAGCGGCAGCAGCAGCATGTGGCTCCTTCTCCAAACACAGTGACGATATAAAAACAGCAGAACAGGTTTGTCCGTGTCCAATGACGAGCTGAAAAAGCAGCATACCGACTGCACTGTTTTTGCTCCCCCCCCCCCCCCCCCACACACACACACACAGCCCTTTGCTCCGCCCCTTTTTATTGAAGCCAAGCCAGGCTCCAGGCTCAGCTGTTAAACAATTACTTCAGCTCATGATCAGATCGCTCCGTCTCTTCACAGAGTAAAAACCGAACAAAACAACCAACCTCAAAACGGTTCGATGATTCATGTCACGTTCAGGGTCTTTTTTCAGAAATGGTGATTCCCAAACTGGAGGCCGGGACCCTTGGGAAGCAGTCAGAAATCAAAGTGTCGGGCTGAAAACGCTTTTATTTTGAAGGCGACATTGTTTCAGTATGTTGGCTTTTGAAGGTGGGATCTTAAGCCTTTATTTAGGGGGTAAAATAACCAACTGTAAATGTTAGTATGAATGAATTAAAGTTAAAGGCAGTAAAGTGTAAATTGCTTTTGACAGAGAATATTCAGAAATATACTCAAAATCCCGGATTCTCTTATTTTGTCAGCCACACAGGACTTATTAATAATGCACTTCCTTGCTGCTTATTATGGGGTGTGGCTCTCAGTGACAGACACACAGCGGCGAGTTTGTAACCCACCAAATATGAGCTCCTCCCAAAGGCTCGCCCCAAAGAGAAATGTCAAAAAGTCTCTGAGCTGTCTGCTGTCAGACTGACACGAAGAGGAAGAACGTCAGAAGACGTAAAGCGGCCGACCGGCCTGCAGACGGGCGAGCACGCCAAAGGAAAACAGGCTGTCAGGTTGACGGACCGACTTGTGCTCGACTGAAGGTGTTACCGTGACGACTGACTCCAACATCCGTCCATCGTTTGTCCAATCTTTCGATCCAAGCATGTAAAGGAGAAGAACTCATTTAAAACTGCTTTTGCGAGGACTTTTTTTTACCAATTTGCACCAATGAACTCAATATTTAACAAATGTCATTTTGCTATTATATCAGGCTGCTGCAGACTCACTTAAATGTATCTTGTTACTTCATCTGACTCAGTTTAATTGCAGTAGTTTGACACTGACTACCTGTTTTATGAACAGACGACCTGATAAAGTTGGTTCTCAAGCAAAAACCATCAATTTGTTGCAATTTGTAGCACGCCGACTGCGTCGTTACCTTAACTTTACAATAAATAACGTTACACAGCTTCCGTGGTGTTTCGATGGAGTCGCAAGAACATTAGCATTCGCTATGAGGGGTTGAAGTTTAGTCTCCAGAGGGCAGAGAGAAGTCAGCACTGATCGGTCCGTCTCCACCAGAGGGGGATAATTACCCCGGTCCGGTTTGTGCATTACTGAGCACCCAGGTGCTCAAATCGATTCAGGTACACCAAATATTTCTGTTAATTCCCACAAATGGGCTCAAATTCACGACATAAAACATGGACGTGGGATGAGTGTTAAATATATACACATGTAGGGTCTTTTTTGTCTTTAGCTCACCAACATTCACCATGTAAATATCATCTCAACGCAGGAATCTTTGACTCGTAACATTAACATTCATGTTTAATATCTCAGAAATAAGCAATTTTGGTTCAACGGCTGTTGAATGGTTTGAATTTAGCAAAAAAAAGCTGTCAATTACACGCCGCAAATTATTATCAGTGATATTTCAAATTACAAAATGAGAGCGAAAGCAAAAACACACGATCATTATAGTCGCGCTAATCAATCTGCAGCCATAAATAAGCCGCGCGTGCACAAACCGCCGCATTAGAAAAAGACGTTTGGATAATGAAGAACTTCTCTTTCTTTTCTCCTCTTTCACTTTTTTTTTCATCTTGTTTAGTTTGGGAAACTGGAGCATCAACATAAACAACAACATCAATAACATCAAGTCTCCAAGCAATACAGCCCCCACCCAGCCTGCACCCACTCGGCCCTCCGACGAGGCTTAATGAGTAATAAGCACCGGGTGACCACAAGCTTGGAGTCATGCCAACTTCCCCAGATGCCAAATTGAAGCCTGGCGGTGCTGCATAATGCAAAACAACACTCATTAAAACTTGGAGGGGGAAAGAAGAAGAAGAAGAAGGAGAAGAAGAAGAAAAAACACCCAAACAAAACACAAGGAGCTATAAAATGCAAAAAGAGAGAGAGAGAGATGCATTTCCGGAGACGCAGATCAATAATTACAGCTCGCAGGTGTCCATTAGTGGGAGAAGACGCTCAGAAAAACGAGCTGGAAAACACACACGTGACCTTCAAACCTAAACCGTACGGTATGTTGAGGCAGGAAATATGAGCGTGAGAAGTAGAAATGGAAGTAAAATGAGAGTGTGATGTCGTCAATTTGTAGTTTGAGTGAATCGTTTGGAAAAAACGGATTCAAACGAGAGGCTTCAATCAGAGGAAGATTTCACTGCTTGTAGGGACTTAATCTGCTGCGACAAAACCCAATTTTTAACAACCAAACTGGTTCAAAAGAATTCCTGTTGGTGGACAGAAGTAATGGCTTCAAGAAGAGCATGGGGTGGATGGAGGGATCATTGAACCAGCTGTAATGTTTCTTCCTTATCTAAGAGTTAAAAATCATCAAGACAGTAATTATTCGCAGTGATTTCGAAACTGTTTCTTCAACCTGCCCTCGTTTCTGACCTTTAGGGTCGTAAAAACACACTGAACGACCCCCTTATCTGGTTAAAACATGATAAATTGCGCTCTTTGGTGGCAAAAACACAAACTAAAGCCATCCTTGACCTTCGAGAAATCTCTGCACGCCACCGTTCGGGCCCCTCGCTGAGAAGTGATGGTGATCAGGGTCAGTGTTGGGCTCAAAAACGGCCCTATCAGCCTCACAAACAGCGTGAATGTACACAAACTAAACGGTCTCACTGAAATCCAACAGCCGCCACATTAGAGCGAAAGGCGAGTTTCTCCTTGACGGCTTATCAGGCCAGATAACAGCATGCCGATCCCACCCCCTTCCTCCGCTGGATTACGCAACGCCGAACCGATACGCTGATCAAAACATGGCCGGCGGGAGCTTCCTTCGGTCGGGTGCAATGCCCGCAAGAATGCGGCGTTCGCATTTCAAGCAGGTGGGTGTGTGTTTGCTCGCACTTTGGGGACCACACCCTCATTTCTCGCATACCTGCCACCTCCGGCCTCCGTCCTACTCACTGCCGAGCTGTCAATCGTGACATCGCGACACCTTCGATCGTGGTCCTTCGCCGCTCTCGCGAGCAGCAAACCCGACTAAACTTTACCGTCTACAAGTCGAGAAGTTAATTCCTATGTCTGCGGTGAAAAGTGATAGTTGTCGTTCACGCTTCGCCGGCATGTTGACGGACGGCCTGTTTGAAAAATGTCAACGATTTAAAGTACAGTAACATCTACTGTGTGACTCGACAGCCTTTTGTGTAGACATTCGGCTTTTCTTTGAGTCAGAATAAACATTAACATTGAGTCCAGACACATTTTTGCTTGACAGGCCTCACCGGCAAATGCTCGGGAAGGTTGTAATAGTTGACACTAAATCTTTAGCATCTAATGTTTTAGAAAACACGCGAAACTTGTGGAGGAGTGGCGACAAACACGGACAGAGTTCCTGCTGCTAACGAAGAGACAAACCCCTCGACAAAAAGTCATCAAACAGCCACAAAATCAGTCAATCTCACTGAGCTGAGCACGCAAATCTCATTGCTTTCCGTTGACCGTTAAAGATCACTCACTGACCTATTGTCCCAAAATGCAACGCGATCACCGAAGGGTCAAGTCTTAAGTGTCTGTCTTAATTTTGCCCGTCACTGGACGCCAGCTCGCTGTGATGTCGCAACCCGGCTCCATCGTTCGGGACGCAAAAGGCTGAAAAACATCGTTATTCCACGAAGACGTAGCTGAACGCTGACGCAATGGAAGTAGAGATGAAAGAGGAGGCAGCCCCGCTCGTAAAAAAACAGGTATCTGCAGGGAGAGAGGTTCGTTTCGGAAAAACAATGACCTCATTTCGTTTTGTTTTTATCTTCCCACCCGCACACGCTCCTCGCTCCGGCTAATTGGACACTATCTCTTTCCAGATTGGTCCGTTGTTTGGAGTTGATGCTCTGGGTCACCCAAACCCAACCTGGTATGTTTCTGCTGGGGGGGGGGGGGGACTTACCTTCTTCTTTCCAGACACCTTCTTTCCACTTCTGTGTGTGTGTTTGACTTTGCATCCCCTTTTTGTAGCCTCCCTGCAGGTATTTCAGGTTAGTTGGCAGGTTTGGATCCACCCGCCTCTCGACAGCTTCTTATTGACTTCTTATCAGTGATGATCTCTCTCTCACTACTTGGGGGGGCATCCTTCACACCCTCCCCCTCCCACCACCAGTAATCAGGCTTTATCTTAAGTTTCTGCACACCATTATTCAAGTTATTACCATTTCTATTCGCGCTGCTCAGACGCTCCATGAATGTTGTCGTCTTTCGACACTGCTCCGAGGCAATTCCGACAAAAGTGGCTGGAAATAAAATTGAAATATTGCGTCATCAGCTCGCATTTTGAGTCTTAATCTCTGTGCTCTCGTGTCTCTGCGCAGCCCCGCCGAGGTTGGGAGGCTGCGGTGTGGGAAAGAAAGGTTTGGGTGTTCCAGAGAACAGACGCCAGCGTGACATCCCGGTGTTTAGTTTGGCACGAAAACTGCATCTTCACCCTCTGACATCAGTCGAACTGTTCGAGGTGATTTATGGGAAGCGTCTTTCCTGCTTTTGGATTGTTGTTTTATCAATCAGATGATTTGTTTCCTCCTCCGTCTTTGTAATTTGGGGGTCAGTTTAAAGCAGGAAGCGGGAATTGGTGGACAAGCTGGGTAATGTTTGTTAGAGAGAGAGAGAGAGCGAGAGCGAGAGCGAGAGAGAGAGAGAGAGAGAGTGTTGGGTGTGTGATGGGCAAAACTGTGGGAAAGCACAGTTGTGTTTTCTTGTTGGTCTGGTTTGTTAACTGCTTCAGCTGGAGAGGAGGGAAAGAATGTCCTCCCATTAAAATGCATTACAGCAGGGAGAGACAGAGAGAGAGAGAAAGAGAGAGAGAGAGAGAGAGAGAGAGAGAGAGAGAGAGAGAGAGAGAGAGAGAGAGAGAGAG
>JASSRZ010000083.1:1422192-1437952 GCA_032164315.1 Malacoctenus gilli
TTGGAACTGCTCGCTGGTACAAAAAGAGTAAATATGAAGCTTTCTGGGCTCAACCGTTGAATATTTGTTGGATTCAATAACTTGACTTTCATTTCAGTCTGAAACCAACAAAGGTTTTTTCGGGCTGTCTGGTTGGGAATTTTACTTCAGACTTTCCGTTATTATAACTGAATTCAACCGCCGAGTTCAGCTCGTAAACGCCAAAGTCCACTTGCAGCACCCTCAGAGATCCTTGGACCACCTCGTCCACCATGCTTTGACTTTTCTTCCACCTTCAGGCAACGTAATGTATTACTTAACCTCTCGTCCACTTTCTATTTAAGTCACTGCAGCCAGCAGGTCACCAGACTGAGTCATTCTGTGTGGGATTTTTGGGTCAGGCTAACCTCCAACAATGTCTAGCTTGTAAGTTATCAGATTATCTCAGTTGCTCATTAATTATTCTCGGTTAAGCCTGCAGACTGATTTCCAGTAAAAAGCTGTGTCAGACTCTAAATATTCAGTTACTAATCGTTCTCAGGCACTAAAACTGTGCTGGGAGGAGTTACTTGTGATGTTTCTTCCTCCTAAATCGCCAGGATTTCATTGAGTAACATTCGAACTGCTCCACTTCGTCATCATTGACTCTGACGTCAGGGCCCCCCATCGCTGGAAGGCATGAACACATGAAAGTACCTGAATGAGTCAAAACAAAGGCGTCATCCCGAACTGGAGCGGCGGCCAAAGAGGAGAGGCTCCCCCTCAGACTGAGCGAGCAGGCTCCTCCAAACCGCTGACGTGACGGGGGAGACATCCAGGCAGGTCCCAGCAGGCAGCAGCACGATGCCTGCAGACAATGGAGGACGAGTGTCAAACAGGGACTTCAGGAAAGTTGTGAATCAATGAAGAATTGGTGGCGATATTTAAATCACTGCATCTCTCGGAGTCAAATGACTGAAATTGGAGTCATGCTCAGACTCAAACTGAAGTCACTGATTGACATAATTAGTTCGCTTTATTGTCGTGGGAGATGTACGCAGGTAGAACGTGCAAACTCAAAACTGAGAAATCGTTGCAGGATGCAGCAGACATTTTTTAACCTTTTAGCCTCTAATGCATCAGATAGACGATGAAGGAAAGGGAGTGATACTTACCATGCATCGTCGCCTGGAGGAGGGCTTGATTCAATCTCCAAGCAAACAGGAGTTTACCAAAATGGTAACTGGGAACAACAGTTTATTGTACAAAAACAAAGAAGCTTCCTGAACACGTAGAGTCACAGTAACGAGTAACCAAACTATTATCTTCACTGTATGCGCTAATTTCACATCAGTAATTCGCTGCTATTGTGAGACGTGGTGGCGCTGGTGATTCACCATGCTGGTTAACGGACACACCAGCGAGAGAGCGGAGACGAAGAACTTAGTCAGACGTAATTCTCGGTCCAATTTTGCTTTTTCTCCCTCCATGTTTTTGACGAGGTTCCAGCTTGTGTTAATAGCACAACTTTCCGTGGTGTGACAAACTCAAAGCACAGATTTGCGCGCAGACGAAGTTTACTTGAAGTTTCCTCGAGTTCACCGCGGGAACGAAGCAGACAAGCCGAAATCTCTGCGCGGAACATTTCACCAACTGTGTGTCGTTTGCCCTCGCTGCTGCAGGAGAGAGGAAGGAAGAGGCGTTCAAAGGCGCTGCGTTTATCAAAATGGCACATTTATTGCTACAGAAACGGTCATGAACATGAACCTCATTGAACTACTACAAGATGAGAACCAACAGGCAGCGAAACGACCAACTGTTGGGCTGGTATGAGGAAGATTAAAACCCTCAGCACAGAAATGAAAAAGAGCCAGCTCCCCTGCGTCGCCTCTGATCTGCAATAAAAACAGCATGTGATATTAACAACATGAGCAGGAAGCCGCAAACGCAGGGTTGATTTAGGAGAATGACACAAACTTAACTGAAAGACGATGCGCGGAAAAGAACCTCAGCACTTCTCACCGTTGTTCCCTTGTGTAATTTTCTCAAAAAAAGCCTTTCAGGCAGCTTTGCTCTACTCTTTAAACTCTTTCTGATAAAAAAAAGGAATAACACGATGTGTGTTGTGGGGTAAACAGGGGCTTCACAACATGGTAATGGTAATGTTTGACGTTGGAAACAGCAGGTTTTGAATCACACTAATTTCCCGCAACTTTCCAACTGTTTTCACATTCAGTTTCTTACAAAAGTGGTTTAATTGATCCTAAATTGGGTTCAAGTTCGACATTATTCAGGACTTTTTTACCTCCACTTGAAAAAAATGAGACAAAGGGAGTCATAAAGGACCCAAGCAATAAAAGGGGGAGTTAAAGTTTCTTTTTTTCTCTGAACCCACATTACAAAAACACCCAGAACTAGAAAAAGGCCACAGTTCAAGATGATAAAACTGAACGAAGTAGACGAGACGAATCTCCATCATCCTACAGAGTCCCAGAATGCTTTGTGTCGCTGGACACCTTCCTGGTCAACAGATGGTTAAAGTTTAATGATGTGACCTTTAATGTTCAACATCCTCTTTATTGTTCTGGTTGAAAAATTCCTCAAAAAGTCCAAAAAGTGACATCTAAACATCAAGTTGGTTCAACTAACCAGTCAAAGGTTAGTAGGCGGGGTTAAGAGGGGGGTGCCGTTCTGTAATGGACAGTCTCAAACTCTGGATTTTGATAAAGTATGTTAAAGATACATGTGAAGTTTAAGTAATACCTCTTTTGTGCTTTAGGTGGCAGCAGTGAGCTGTTGTTCCCAATTCATTTCAATGTCTGGGAGTTTGTTTTTTTCAAATATTGTTGCATTTACTTTTCAAGGACTTTTGATTTTACTTTTTCCACCGAGGAGAAACTAGACGACAGATTTATGAGATTGAACACGCTGCAGCTGGTCGGGGAGGATGCTAACTTGAACGCATTATTTTCAACAAATGTTTCAAGACCATAGAAACCAAAAAAAAAACCCCGAAACCAAATAGCATCTTCGTGTCTGTCCTAATTGAGGTTGATGAACACGTTTCTTCTTTAAATTGACATTTGTAGGATTGTCTCGCTGAAATTTCACGGTTTCACACGTCCTCATATAAATTCCGACAAAATAAATTAAAGTATTCACGGTTTCGTTAAGAAACTCTTATTTGAAAGTTCTGCTCAAGTAAATATGAAGATAACTGATTGGCTCTTATGAATTTTCAGGCAGTGAATTTTCGTATGAACCGAACTTTTTTATTTGTGGAGCCTGAAATGTTAAAAACTCACTAATTGGATTGTTAATTTGCAGATCTCTGTTCTTCGTATTAGCATTAACACTGGAAATTCATATACAATGCTCTTTTAAAAAATTACTTTGCACGATTAACCTATGAGATAAAACCGGATGAAGTTTGTGAAAGCTGACCGATTTCATAGTCGTCGGTGTCGCTCGGAACTCGTCACTGGAACGTAAACGAAGCTTCGCCGGTGCTTCAGATCTCCCAGCGAAGCGTCGGAAACAAAGGACAGGAGTGGCTGTTTTGAATTCAACTCATTATTGCAGTAAAACTGGTACAGAGTAACAGATTACAAAGCTCATGGCACAGTCACTGAAAAAGAGAAATGAGGTGTGTATGTACAACAAGGAGGAAAGGAAGGAACAGAAAGAGTTAACATTTTGGCTAATAGAAACACCAGGGGTAAAATAAAACCAAATAAAAAAAGAGAGGATACTGTAATTCAGGAGATGACTTGATTATACAAAGAAAACAAAAATATGAAATGAAGCATCGCAAAGAAATAAAAAGAATAATACCATTACTTAAAAATACATTTAGCACTTACACAGACAGATTCAATCCTAGTGTTTAAACGTAGGTCCGATTCAAAGCAGCTTTAACTTTCGACAAAAAGCTCAAATTTAATGGCAAACACGAAAACAACAACAAAAAGAAAAGAAACAACTGATTTCTTTTTGGGGAAATAGCTGAAGAGATTGTTTGTTTGCTGATGACCTGCTTCAAACATGAGCAACCAATCTTCCTTTTTTTCTGTTTTTGTCCAAAAAGGTCATATATTATTATAATTATTATTATTATTATTATTCTAACAGGTGCTGAGGGTCTTTCATTTTACATTCACATCAACATTTACAACTCATCTGAAAGGAAAAAAAAGGAACGTACAGGGTCAGAGCGAGCCTGCTGCCACCAGAGGGCGCCAACGGGAATTGCATTTGTGAACGCTCTTTGGGTACCTGGAGTAGGATTTCATCCTAATTTAATTTCCTAATTTACGGCCCATAAACGATGAAAATTTTCAGATTGTGAGGAATTTAATTTTAAGTTTTTTAGGGATTTTTTTTCCACACGGTGTGGAAAAAAAAAAGGCGTACGTCAGCTCTGGTATGACTGATGCTCGGCGTTAGCGAGGACAAACACGTCAGATGGTCGGCAACCGAAACCACGAACAGCACTGAGCACCACCGATCGAAACAAAAAAAAAGAAGAAGTTGGCACCTGGCTACTGTAATTTGACGAATACGACCTCACCGAAAAAAGGAGCAACGAAACAAACAAAAAAAAAAGAACGAAAAGGAAACATCTCATAACCGATTCCTCATCGCGATCATCTTCTGTCACGGCAAATCTCCACCCCACGTAAACCCTACGAAAATGGCTGGTGACTATTTACACACATCTTTGCAAAAAACACAATTAAAAACGGTAATGTCATGAGGCGCGGAGAGTCGAACGAACGGCAGAAATCTTTTGTGTTATCGGGCTTTCCTCACGCCAACCCCTCAAAAATCGTCCCCCCGCCCCCCCAGATAGAAACAGAATACTGAAAAAAAACTCAACCAAAAAAAACTTTTTGAACTTTTTGACCTCACTACATTTTCAATGTGACACATTTTTTTTTCAAACACACACACTGGATTTTCACTTTTATCTTTTTAACAAAAAAAGAAAGAAAAACAATACAACATATTTCTAAAACACAAAATAACAACAGTCTACATGTAAAAATATAACTTTTACATACACAATTTCAAAATAATGGTAAAGTTTGCCATTTTGTTGCATACAATTTACAAACGTCTGTGTGTTGTTGTTGTTGTTGCCTTGGATAGTTAGCGGTGAGTGGAGCTGATGGTGCTCCGGTCCCATTTTGTCCTGCGTGCTTTGTGGTGAGGGGGGTTGGGGTGGGTGAGGGTGGGGGTGGAGGGTTGGGGGGGCAGGTGGGCGGATGGGCGGGGTGCCGTTACTCAGTCAAGAGGAAGTTGTCATGGCAACAACAAAGAATACAGCAAAGTCCGTCGAAAATTGATAACACTGAGGGGCCTCGCCAGCATCCGCCATCCGTTCAGTCTTTGAGAAAAAGTAACCCCCCCCCCAAAGAAAAAACACTCCTTCGAAAAAGAAAAAAATAAAGAGGAACAGAAACCGGCACCCTCGTTATATATTGTATATATTTTTTTTGTACATTTATATATAGATTGATTTATTCAAATAGATTCTTTTTCAGTTTCCGTGCCTTCCTGTTGATTGGGTGGGTCGAAACGACCACGGACAGAAAAAACAATGCTGTCAGATAGCGAATTACGTAGTTTTTTTTGTTGTTTTTTTTTCTCTTTTCTATATTTGACATGTAAACCAGAACAGACAAAAAAGTAATAAGAGAAAAAGATTCATCTTATAAAAGAGAGTGAGAGAGAGAGAGAGAGAGAGCGAGAGAGAGAGAGAGAGAGAGAGAGAGAGAGAGAGAGAGAGAGAGAGCGCGAGAGAGAGAGGGGAGAAAAAATGTGTTTTACAACATACGACCACACACTTTGTACTGAAGACTACATTGGCTCACGGACAAGCCGATCAAATATTGATAAAAAGCTGAGAAGCTATAATACAAGAAGAGACGCGTTGTTCACCATGGAAACAGGGGCGGGGCTTGATACAGGGGTCGGGGTTGGGGGGGGGGGTCATCGGGAGGAATAAGTAAGGACCGGGACTAGTTTTGCTAAATCCAGCGGCTGTCCCGTCGGCTCGAAGCCCGAACACGCCGTCTACTTACATATAAGCGTACAGTACATTAAATACAGTTAAGTTTGTGTTTTTGTTTTGTTTGTTTTTTTATCCAAAAAATACTTTTTTTTCTTTTTAGCTTTTTTTAAATTCACAGGTCTGGTAAAAAACCTGACTGCATAGAACCTAACCACTAACAACAGGTTTTCCCTAAGCTTGCATCCTATTAAAAGATCAGGTAAATGTCCTCCTTCTGGCAACTTGAATGATATGAACTCTAAAAAGGCACATTGGTAGAAGTGTTGAATGTTCAAATTGCATCTGTGGGACCTCTCGGGTGAGGGGTTGGGGAGGCAAGAGAGTCCAGGGAAGAGGAGGAGGAGGAGGAGGAGGAGGAGGAGGAGGGAGGGAGGAGGGCAAGGGGCTCTGGTTCAGGGCTCATAAGGCTGGGGGTCTGCAGAGCACTGGGACCGGGCTCTGAACGTAGGGGCTGATTCAAACCGGGGTGGGAGGCGGGTGGGGGGCTTCCCAGATTGACATGAAACCCAGCGATGGCCCAATCGGTGTTCCAATGAGCAGCGCTGCGTTTCTTCCAGTTGGTGCCTGATGGAGGACTGTTGCATAAAAGCCAGCCTCTGCTCACACTTGGCCCCCTAATACAGAGGGACCACCTGGGCCGCCTTAACTTACTGACAAGCACAGTTGAACGCCTTGTGTGAGGTCCGATCGTCCCCCCCTCTTGGTCCCATTCTCCCCTTTTCCCAATCAGGCGATCCTAATCGGTTCTAAGCGCTGTCGGAAATTTGGTCCGTTTTCAAGAGAAGGACCGCAAAGCCGCCGCGACATGGAAAAGAGACACGACTGATCCCTGCAGCGAGCTTCAGGATGGTCAATCGGAAAGCCCACACCCCCCCCCAGAGATGGTACGCTGGACAGGAGAGGATCAGAGGTTCGGCCAGTCTGATGAATCCAACACAGGAATCGGGCTGCACGATATAAGTCATAGTCAGTTGTTTTGGAGCCCTGCGCTCTCGATGCTGACCACCATGTCGTTAGGATGGGACGAGATCGCAAAGTGAGCGAGGCCGGAGAGAGTTTAGGGACTGCGGTGATGTCGGAAGGAACCAAGAAGAACAAATTAGGTCCAGTCGAGTGACTTCTTCGATGCACAGAAGAGGCTTTGGGGGTATTTTCGAAAGGGCAGTTTCAGATTTGCTTCTCAGAGTTTGGTGCATGAAAACGTAATTTAGAGTGAGTTTATGGAATCAGAATACTCAACTTGCATGTTCACCTCATATCGTGCAGTCCTGGCCTGGACGACTGAACTTCGCACCCGTCACCCTGACAACCATGCTCTTGATTCCCCCTGCAGCATCATCTAGACCTCTTCACTTCCTGTCTCCGCCTCGTTGTCTCCCCGGATGTTCCCTCACCTTTCGATCTTGCGGGACGCCCCGAAAAATGTAATGATTTGATCATTCGGGACGCCCGGAGCGCTGCGTTAAGTCGGAGATTGTGCTAAACATTTGATGAGCGTCGAGGGAAACGGTCGACTGTCCGCCTGGCCAGCGATGATCTCAGCTGGAGATCGGACGCCATCGCTCTCGCTGTTTTACACACCCACGACAAGAGACCCTCTCCTATCCTGCGGCAGCTCGAAGCGCACTTCATCTTTACTTTCCACGCTGCATAGAGCTATTTTCCTTCATGTCTTCTACTGTAACACCGCCACCTTTCAGCACCCGAGTTCCTCCAATGACTGATTGATTCATTGATTCTCGAAGCACTCGCTTCCTCCCAGTGGACACACGCGGGTCAAAATGGGGACGGACGTCCAGACTTCCTGTGTTTCCTGAACTTAACGTTGACGAGTAGCGCTAATGTGGAGATTCAGACTCGCTCGACAGGAAATGCACAAAGAAAGGAAGAATCTCTACTTCCTTTGCTTTTATCCATATCTGTGAAGGTGTAAAAAAAGAGAGGGGGCGGAGTCTATGTGTGCAGCCTTCGTCCGAAATGTTCTCACTCTGTTCTCGCGTTGCTTTTCTCTCGATCGTCTGATTCTCTGTGATTCTGTCTGACCGGTTTGCATCCAGGGAGGAAAATCAGGCACAGCTCTGTCCACACAGTGTGGCGTCCGATTGCCATTCGGTTGGAGACGCGCTCGAGCGGTGTTTCCCCGTCAACAGCAGCTGCGCCACGTTGCTTTTTTTTTGTTTATCTTCGAATAAAAATGCAAAAAAACCCCCCCAACTTCTTCAAACACTTTGTGATATGTTTTGTTTCTTTCTGAGCGTCCCGACCCGACTCCCTCCCTCCTTCATAGCAAAGTCGCACTTTTCAAACAAGTTTTTCAAACATATACATCGATATATAAATATATCTATACACATCCATGTATAGATACACATATATATGTATCTGCGTGTGTTTTTTTGAACTGGGAATGCTATTAAAACACGTATAACAAGAGGAATTTCTCGAATGATGCGATTCCAAAGACTCGTGTCCATCGCTGTCACTCTGTCTCACGCTGTGCTGACAGCGGCAGTTTATCTCCAACGTCCCCACGAGCGGCGGACGCGACTCTGCAGTTCGTGTCCTCAGCGGGGGGAGATGGCGGCGGGGCCCGGGATCGGGTGACGACGACGGCGGTGGTGGCGAAATGGGAAGGGCGAGTGAGAGGGTGAGAGAGAGAGCAAGAGCGAGAGGAAGAGGCTGATCTGATTGGTCGGGCAGGCCCAAGTTCCAGAAGAAGCTGATTGGTCGAGTCGAAGCAAAACGGGTTTGATCGGACGCCAGGTTGTCATGGAAATGCCGTCAGAGGAAGTGGTCGGTCATCATCTTGATGAACTCTGGCAGCTTGGACCTGAAGGAGGAGCAGAGGAGAGGCGGCGGAGACGAGGATTAAGCAGGAAAGACACACTCCGCTCACACAACCAGCGGCAAACTGACTCTGAAGCCTGACGTGAAGCTTCGCTCACAGTTCCTGTCGTGACGAATGTGATGGTTTTTTAATTTCACCACCACTTTCTTACTTGGCAATTGTGTAAACTTTGCTAAACTTCTCATTTCTTTGACTTCTTTGATTGAAACGACTGAGTATAATTCATAACACTGCCACCCAGTGTACAATCTGATATACTTTCCTGACAATGTATCCAAATTTAGTACAATAAACTTTGGTGGTTGTGCATTTGGAAAAAAAATCGACTCTTCAAAAGCTTCAAAATAATCCAACTATTTTTAAAAGAGGAAAAAACTCAATAATAAAAATAACTTCTTAAAATGTGTCCCTTTCCTTCTTGCATTTGTCTGTCTCACATGAAGGTTTCTATTTCTCACAGAACATCAACAACACAACTCCATATTTACGTCCACAGCAAACATGCAAAAGCAATAAACACAGTTTGACCACACAGACAAGAGGGGAAACAGCACAGAGTAAACATCGGACACACAGTCACACAATAAAATCACACTTACTGCCAATCTGTTGTTGAAATGTACCCAAACCAGACAGAAACTAGCTCGAATGTTCTCCGTTTTCAGCCTGCGTATCGTCGGCTGAGCTGCGACGGTCGCGTCTTTGATCGTCAGCCACGCGGCTCCGATTGCGGTTTGAGCCTTAACGGCAACATTTCGGACCTCAAAGACCTGCTGTCTGTGTCAGTTTGAAGCGTTTGTCCACCGATAAAATGTGTGAATACAACTTAAAAAACAAGATCTCAACACAGTCTCGTTGTTTGCGTATTCTTTCAGAGTGTGAAAGTTTGAAGATCCATTCAAAGAAGTGAAAATGAGCATCGGAATTTGACTGATTAAGTTCTTACTTGTTGTGTTTCTGGGCTTTTATTTTGAAAAAAGTTTTCAAGAATTGAGCAACTTCTGTTACTTTGAGATGAATAAAAACGTACACAGACAGCATGTGAGAGGCTCCAGATCTTGTCGAATTCAAGCCGAATGGTGAAGCTGAGCTCCAGAGTGGAAGGACGTCAGGCTGATTGAAGGAGCGTTTAGTTTGGGATTGGTGAGGATGTTCCTGAAAGTTTCTGGACTGGTTTCTTTTGTTCCTCTGATAGACTTTGTTTGGAGTTAGAGGTACAACAGCAGATTAGTTTCTAAGTGAAATCTTCTGACCATTCAGGGGGGAGGAGATGTTGCCTGCGCTTTACATTTGTCCCATGGGGTTCGGCCCGTCACCCATGGTGGCAGTGGCGGCGTGGTGCGCGGCGGCCAGTGACAGCGGGGTCCCGTCCGACGACACCGTCACCTTCTCCTCCTCGCGGCGCTTCAGGCAGGCTGCCTTGGGGTTCAGGTTCCTCTCTGGGGGGGGGGAGAGAGCGCGATGAGTGACGTTCCGGACGTTCTCTCGAGGGGTTTCTCCTCCCGCGACTCACCTCGGACTTGTTGCTCCAGGCTGAGGATGACGGCCACGGCCTGGTGCAGGATCAGCAATTTGGTCTGCGGCTTGTCGCTCTTGAGGTGCAGCTGGACCATCCTGCCCAGCTCCTTGAACGCCTCGTTGATGTCGCGCACGCGTAGGCGCTCCCGCGCGTTGTTGGCCATCCGCCGCTCCCGCTCCCGCTCCATCTTCTGCTCCGGGGAGAGGTCCTCGTCGTCGTTGTTGCTGCGGTGACCAACGGCGGTGACGAGACGGGGGTCGAGGGAGGGGATGGGGTTGGAAATGGAGGGAGGACATTGAACTTGCGTGCACGAGGTCAAGTTGTAAAAAACAGGATTTGAGAACAGACCTCGTGTGATGCATTCAGGGCCACAATTCACACCAAAACACACAAAATAAGCTTCTGATTTTAATGGATGTTTTATCCTTTGGTAACAACAAATTGGAGGATTTCTACAAATACGATTTTCTTAGTGTAAATTCTTGGAAATACACCAATTGGACAGAAATATTTAGAGGATTAATGAAAAAAATGATCCTTTAAGTGTAAAATATACACTTTATGTAGAAGTTGGTGCTTTTTCTGGAGTTTTCCCAAAAGCTTCTGAAGGAATTTGCTGCTTCTGCATCAAAGGTCAACGTTCAAAGGTCGGCCATGCAAATAATCCACACATCTGTTCCCAAATATTGCTTTTATTCATGGTACTTACCTCCAATCGTCACAATCATCATCATCATCAACAACAACAACATCAATGACATCATCATAAACCGCCGCCACCATGTACAGTTTCTGGGTTTGGGATCCAAATGTTTCTGATTTCAGTCGTCCCCCATGTTAAATGCAACCATGATAAACAGCTTGAATATCATTGGAGGCTTGAAGGAGACTCTGATGGATTCAGGACAAGAAAAGCCAACAGTTTGGGACGCTTTTTTCCATCACTTGCGGTCCAATTTTCTCAGACTCTCAAAGTGGTTGAAAATTCAGATTCAACTCGGGCCGATCTTTCGGCCTCTCGCGAATCGCGAGAAAGCCGCGATCGCCAGCGTTCCTGTTGGCATTTCTCTCCCTGCGCCGAGCCGACCCTTCTTTGAGATTATTGACAGCTTTGGCTCTACTCTCGTGCGCGAGAAACAGCTAAAACCAGGCTCAAGACCGTGGAGCGTCTGACGGGGAACAAAAACGGGGGGGAGCCGCGCGGCCGCCGGGCGAAGCTGGAGCGACGCCCGGCGGCGGACGGAGCGGGCGCCTCCACTCAGGAAGGAGAGTTTCTGGACGGAAACTCGGCGTATTTAGCTGCTTCTCGTCACACTTTGTCACTTCATCAAAGTCCAGAGGCTGGTTCCCAAAACACTGCGAGCTTCAAGTCCTTCCCAGCGACGCTTTTACTCCAAAAACTGCTCTGCACCAAACTCACACCTCTTACCAAGCACAGTCTAACTTGTTTCAACTTGAAAGTATCTTATCACACTTAAGATAAGACATCATCATCTCAAAAGTCGGCCTCTTTTGCTTATTTCAACGTCTGTTTGTCTTAATTCAAGACAGAATTTTCACTTCGACAGTTTTTTTTGGCTTATTTCAAGGAAACAAATCAATCTGCTTTGTTCTTGAAATCAGTGAAGAAAAAACTGCCAGTGAAACAAGCGAGAAATTACTCGTGAGAAAAGACAAACGAAATAAGCAGGGAAGCGCTTCCTTATTTCAGCTGTTATGTCTTAATTTAGGTGTGATGAGAAATAAGTAAAGTATACTTGGTGAAAGTTGTGATTTTCACAGTGTGACACGTCTGTTTATGTCATCCCTTTTCTCGGAGATTAAACTTATTCTGTATGTGACAAAGAAAAAGAGCTCAATGCAAAATTACTCAAGTGACCTTTATGGTGTAAATTCACTGTGACCTGAACTCATCTGAGCTGTAAAAAACTCTTCTGTGTCTACGTTGCTTCATGTTTTATAGTCACCAACTCAACGATATTGGTGGATATTTGGGATTACATCACGCTACCATTCAGAAGACTAAAAACTGAACCTGAAATAATTTCTGTTTTCGTCCTAAATTATGCTTTAATCCCTAAAAAACTTTAGCGAACGTTTTATCTCGGCTGCTTGGAACCAGGAAGGTCTTTGGGCGTCGGAGTGTTTTGGGAGAAACGCATGGTCCAGCCCAGCTGAGGGGTTTGATGCAAGCGAACGTCTGAGGGGTGGGCGGGGTTACCTAGATCTTGACCTCTCAATAGACTTCAGGTCCTTGCTGTCCGGGTCCTCCTTTTTGGGGTCCAGGGGCTTGGAGTCCTGCAGGAGGTTCTCGTCGCCCTCGTCCTCCGACTTGATCTCCGAGCTGACGGAGGAGGTGCTCTGGCCCTGAAGGCCCCCGGAGAGAGCTGAGGGAGGAGAGAGAGGAGGAGGAGGAGGAGGAGGCATTAAAAGGCCAGTATGGAGGGACAGTTTCTGTGCTTATGCTGAACCGGCGATCGAGCTCCGTTCAGCGCGGCCGACTCTCCCGTCCACCTAGTAGACGGCGGCGTTGGCGAGCGGCGGCGGAGCGGCGCAGCCTCTCTACCCTCCGACTGCCTCGCTCTCACCCCAACAACAGTGCCGTCTTTATTCCACGTCTTTATGGAGCCGTCGTTGGGACGCTGCCAGCATCTTAGTTGACACACAGCACACGCGCGCGCACACACACACACACAAACACACACACACACGGCCAACCGCCGGCCATTTTGAATCTCCGTCTGCCTGACTGGAGGCATTTTGTTTGCAGCGCTCAGCGGCGGCCTGTTTGCACGTCTCTCTCTGTACAACTGGCTGTTGTGTTTGTGCGCAATTAGCTGACAAAACATCCAGCGTGTGAAGAGTGAAGAGTGACTTTGTGACTCCGGACGGCTGATTAACACCAGACTGAGGGAAATGAAGCAGGTGGACACAAACGCAGAGGTTGCGAGTGCAATCGTTTCGTCTTTCTCTTCCCTACGTTTTTACCTCCTGCAGATAAAGTATTTATCACCAAAAATACTTATTTTTGTAGTTTTTCTGCTTCTGTTTATTTGCTCTTCCAATGTTTTGTCAGGAGGCAAAAAAAACTGTTTGAAAGCAGGTTTCAAATTACTTTATTGTAATTATAAATGATTGTTTACCTTCAATATTATAAGTCAAGTTCAAGGAAGCGAGTGATGAGGAGGAAAGTGCAGCTCTGCTGCCCAAAACTGTTAAATATTCTTTATATACAGCAGCTGCACAGCTTTCACTCTGCGCGTGTGTGTGTGTGCTTGTGTGTGTGCGCAGGAATAAAGAACAACTTCTTCTTCTACCTCAGCCTAAGTGCCTCCGTGTGTGTGTGTGTGTGTGTGTGTGTGTGTGTTCCCCCCCATCTCTCACCTCATTACACACTTGGCTGTGGTCGCTGCTGGCTGAACTTTGCTGCCAGCAGAGTCATTTTCAGCTTTTAAAAATGAGCTCGGGGCTAATTTACTTCGCGCTGCACTCACACACACACTTTCCCTCCTCCATATTCATATTGCACGTTTGTTTACCGTCCTTGTCAACTTTATTTCCTTTTTTTTCCCTAAACCAAAGCAAAACGTCTCTCAACTTTGTGATCCTGACTCGACTACTTGTATTTATTACTTTAAGCGCGGTGTCTTTTGCCAAAATGTCTTCCGTTATCTCAGATTTCAGCACCTAATATCTTCCAAATTGTGTTTTTTTGGTCTTTTGTTTTGTTATGTCTTGAAACATTTGGTTAATTTCTTTGTGTTGTTGGACTGAGACGACCCTGCTACACTTTGGCCACCTTCACGCCAGTAAAACATGTCAGTTTGAGGCCGGACTTCACATTGACCGGTCGAGGTTTGCGATGATCCGTCAGCGTTTGCGTCACTTCTGCCTGGACGGTGTGACGCAGCCTTACCGCGGTACGGGTCGGGCTGGTTGAGGTCCGGCGAAGTGGCCGATTGGACGGGCAGCTGCGGCACGGGCACCTGACCCCCCATGGAGTGTCCGCCGCCGCCGCGCAGGCTGCCTATGCTGCCGCCGTCTTCTCTGTGGGAGCCCACCTTGAGGGGATGGAGGGAGAGGGGGAGAGAGAAAAAAAGAGGGGGGGAGGAGGAGAGACGTGTCAGAGGGAGTCTGGAGGAAGACAACAGCTGCTCTGATCCTGGCTGCAGGTTCCAGATGTGCTCGTTGCTGCCTGCTTTCTCTCCAGTCGCTTGCTGGAAGCAGCAGCTGAATAAGAGACACTGACATCATCACTGTGGGACAGTTCAGGGGAAAGTCTGAGGTTGACCACGGACAGAAAATGGACTCTTTCTTCGCCGTCCGCTACGTTTTAATAATTACTGTACGAACCAACAACAGGCTGATCTCATAGACGCGTTGAGTAACTAAAAAAGTCTGTATGACGAGGAATCGTCGCTGTTGATTAAAAGCCAAACATGATCTCACAGGGGGACTACTTTCAGGGGCGGATGAGTACGCGAGCGTGGCTCAGGAGAGTTTTCCTTGCAGCAGGATAATGCTGGTTGATTTTACTCGCACACACTCATGCACAAAGCGCCACGTGTGACTCAACTGATGAGTTTTCAACGGCCTCTGGACAACAATAGGGTCGTAACTCCTGATCGGTCATGTAATGCGCCGGATGCGAGCGAGCTGCAGGACTTCCTGCCTGAACGAACAGTCAGGTTTGCCTTTTGGGCCTTTTGACGCCATCGTCTGTTTATTTACTGTAATGCTTGTTTTACTTTTGACTTTTTTCCTTCGTGGAGTCTTAAAAACCAAACATTTTCTTTGTTCTCAGTGATCAGCAACACTTCAGAATAAGTTAAAAGCAACAGATTGCACCAAATAATTTAATATTAGGACTGCGCGACGTCCAGGATAAGTTGTGATGTCAAAGGGTCTTTTTTAAATAAAGGTTTGGACCTTCTCTCCCGCCAGTCCTTCTTTCTGCAGTTCCACTGTTGCCCTGTTGAGGGCATCATCAGCCTGTCTGAGACACCACGGACCTCCATCTGTCTCCACCATCTCCTCCCGCAACTCGCATCATTTCTGATGGTGTTATTTTATCTGAGGACTTTTTTCTCCTCCACTGTTCCAGCCCATGTGTGTGCTTGTGTGTGAGTCTGTGTTTGTGTGTCAGTGACGGTTTATATCTGCATGTCTGACATGTATATTTACACCTCCTCTTCCTTTCTTTGGCTCAGTCTTCTTTTAGGGAAATCAAGTGTGTCCTCTTGTTTTTAGGGCTGCATGTTTGCAAGGAAAAACACTCTGTGTGTGTGTGTGTGTGTGTGTGTGTGTGTGTGTGTGTGTATGTATGTGCTTTGCTGAATCCTATCCATCTGTCCACCAC
>JASSRZ010000083.1:1446326-1461555 GCA_032164315.1 Malacoctenus gilli
ACACACACACACACACACACACACACACACACACACACACACACACACGAGTCTGATGACAACACACAGGGCCATTTATGAGCTACTATGTGTGTGTCTGCTCTTGTGTTACTGTCTTTGTGGGGTCCTGTGCTCAGAAGCTCACTACACTTACGGCTTATTTTCATCGTAATCCAGATAATCTGAAGTGTAAACAGCTAAGATGGAGATTCACAATTTAAGATACACTTTGGCTGAGGTTACAGATCGGGTTCAGGGCTCAGAGGGGGGCAGTGGTGGTCTGGAGGTTGGGGAAGCTTGAAGGTTGCTGGTTTGAGTCCTTTTTGACTGACAAGAAATGATGTAAGGAGAGTGAGAGCACAGGCTTTTCCACACCGTCCTCACCCCTCGCCGCACCACAGCTCCTGGTATGTGTAGTTAACAATGACCAGGGTGGGACGAGTTAGTCTATTGTAATCCCCCAATACTGTGCGAGCTTCGTGAGGGGAAAAAACAGGACCGTGTGAGACGTATGAGCACGGCGAGTGCTGAATTTCATTCCACGAGCTATAAAGCAGAGTGAGGAAAAGCAGGAGGACAGAGGACACGTGTACGTTGTGGAGGAGGACTGTGATGCTACGCTGCGCTCAGAAAGAGAGGGAGGGAGGGGGAGAGAGAGAGAGAGAGAGAGAGAGAGGGGAGAGGGAGAGGGGAAACAGCTGCACAGACATGCGTGAGGAGGTAATCTCTATGGGAGTCAGCCAGTGTGCGCACAAGCACACACATGTACAGCCTCACACAATGGACACAAAAACATCTTCACGCTAATCCTCCACAGGCCCACTCATTGACAAAGTGCATTCCTCAGACCCTTCACCAGAACTGCAGGCGTCATAAATAGGAACTCAACCTTCGCCAAACGTCGTCTTGAACTTCACACCTAGAATCACATCCGAGCACTCCGAGTGTGAAATCTAATGTGGGGGTCAAACGTTGTGACCGCAGACTTGGAGGGGCTCCAGAATGGAAGTCGCTCCTTCGGTTTCAGACCCCACAAATCATCTGACACACTTACGTTCGCTCACACACATATACACGGCTAAACAGAGCTCCCCAGTCACTGACGCTGCGTTTATCTTCATCTTCCGCACTCGCAAACCGAAAAAGTGACGAGAAATCGACTGGAAATCAAGTAAATCACTTCCTGATTCACCCAGCAGACTCTGGCCCGTCCAAACTCCCATTCTCACCCAATATTTCCTGTTGGCAATGACATCACTGACGCTTTAGCAGAAAAACAAAGCCCGAGAGCGCCGGAGTCGGAATTCCTTTAATAAACTCTTTGAAACCCGCTGCTCGTTTGAACACAACGGCTCCACATGGTTCTTGTAAATCGGAGTCCATTTCAATGGCGCTGCAGCACAATGCCTCATTCTGCTCCTCGCAGCACATCCCCTTTTAAGCACAAGTTACAGATGAGCCTGGAAACAGGTGGATGGAAACAATCAGGACGCAACCCCCCCCCTTCCCCGCCCCCCTCATTGGAGGGAGCGGGGAGGGGGGGGGGGGCCCCAAGCGCAGGTAGAAAAACAGCCCAGTTCGGACACAGTGCAGACTCTGGGAAGGTAAACAGCGCCGGACCTGACTGAACATGTTCAAGGCATCTGGATGTGTTTATGCGGCGTGCTCTATTTCATAACGCTCTCCCCTCCTACATCTCCTTATGTCACACAGCTGTTTGCTTCTTTGTGTTTATTGTTTCAAGTTGACGAGGAGAAAAAAAAAGAAGTCTTAAAGTCTTAAATATGGAAAACACGAGTGCGGCCTCGCTTCACGTTTCCACTCGAAAGGTTTTTTCAGCTGCCGGAGCTTCACTGCTACGTCCACGTTCATGCTGTGGTGCTGCGACGAGGAGCGAGGAGTAAAGATTTAATTGTTGATGGTTTAATTCTTTCTTTTTTTCGTTGTATAATCACTTTGTGAAGCATATATTTGAAGTTTATCTCATATTAAATGAGCTGTTTTATGTTGTGCTTGATTTTGTTTGAAATATCCTGAATGCAACCCATCCATCCGCCCGCACTCCCCCAAAAAACCACATTGTTTCACAGCTGTTTTTACCTTTCAACGCGCCGCATCGACTCGTCTAAACAACATTCAGTGTCATGCAACATTTCCATCAAAAAGTCCCGAACGGGGGAACCAAAACAGCGAGCATCGCGTCGGAAACGTGGCGCCTCCTACCATGAGGGAGTGTCTGTTGGCCGATAGCAGTCCCGTCCCGTAGCCGCTACTCAGAGCCCCCATGGCGCCGTTGTGCGTGTGCGCCGCCCCGATGAGGGTGTGCATGTCGCCGTGGCCGCCGCTCATGCCCGTCGACGGCCCCACCGCATGGCTCCGCAGCACGTGGATGGCGTCGTCCAGTCGCTCCAGGCGGTCCTCGATACGACTTTGCTGCAGAGACGCGAAAATCTGGCTTTAACGCGCCGAGTTCAAAGAAGGAAACTTTAAGCAGGTGTTCAATCCGTTTTGTCCTTGAAGCTCGCTCCGATTCATGCCGAACCTGTAAAAAACTGCGTTTTCCTGACTTCAAGGTCAATTTCACAGAGTTTAGATTTGAGTTTTACATCAACACGGTTTCTTCGGTTTTGAAGTTTTCCAACTCCAGAATATTCGCCGCAAAAATAGACAGCAGGTCTCGTTGTAACAGCAAATAAAATGCGCAATAGCTGGAATAAATCACATTTTCGCTTGTCTACAAGCAAGTCTTTGTAGTAATCTTACTGGAAATAACAAATAAGACAATAAACTCATCTGATCACAGCTGATAAGAACTTTTAACTGAAGCGTGTAGGAGGAAAAGAGGTGGAAGTGCACGATTTTTGACGGAAATATCCCTTTAATTTAGCTCGCTGAAGAATGTTCCGTAAGGAAATTCAGTGTGTATTTATTCATATCTTGTGCTAAAATTCAACGGCAACAACAACTCTCGTTGTCTTCAGTCGGCATGCGCCTACCAAAGAGTGCAGCGGGGCCTCGTAGTTTGGCGACGACGCTCCCTGACCGCCGTTCCTCGACCAGACGGCTGAACTGGCAGCTACAAGAGAACAGAGAGAGAAAGAGAGAGAGAGAGAACAAGAGATCATCAGGGGTGGAACAAGAAAAAAGGTCAGATCGGGATTAACAGCAAGGACGCCGTAAGAGGATTCAAGGCAAAGCCACAAGAGTTGATGAAAAAAACGCCACAACGGAGCTCCTTCTTTCAAACTTTCTGGTTTGGTTTTGCGCAAATCGGAGATATTTCAGTGCATCCCTGCAGAAAACGAGGCGACATCTGTGTGTGGATCACGGCCAAAAAGCCTCCTCTGCTTTCATATGTTAAAGCCACTCGACGTGTGCCGCCAAACACCAGACAAAACGTCTTTGACACACAAGGAGACTCTCACCGCGTCCACTCGTGGCGCTCGGATATAATAGTTGCGGGAGCGAGGAAGAGCCGACGTAAACAAAGCTCATATCTCGCCGTGAAAATGCTCATATCAGGTGTTTAGTCTTTGAAAACGGTACAAGTGTTTAATTAGCATGGAGCCTCTGCAGGATAAACAAGCTTTGTGCCGCCGCTCGCCTCGTCCTTTGTGCCGCCCGTCCCTCTGAAGGGGTCGCGGCTCAATCGGCGAGTCTTATTAGCTGGTGTGGCCGCGGAGAGACCGGTGTGAGTGAATTTTACATGAATACGATAAGGCGACGGGGCCGCGGCGTGGCATCCTTTCACCAGATCGCGGAGGAGCCGGCGAATAATGGCGGCGGAGCAGGTGTAACTCCTCAGCTTTGGTGTCAACAGGAGCCAGAAGAGACCACGTTGGTCTGTTCTTTCATATTCAAACGAAATGAACATATGAGGGCAAGATATGGTCATAAATTGACCTTGTGTGTGTTTTTGGACTGCTGGAGAAGAAAAACACACAAGCTAATTCCTGATAAGAAAGCCGTACCTGCACAAGAACTTTCTCTACGCAAGCCAAGAGGGAAACCTTGAATTTTTGTTTTTCTTCTTATTTGCCTCACTGAAAAGTTTCTGGGAAGTTTCCTGAACTCGTCTGCTTGTTTGTATTCGAAAACCTGACGTCGTATCATGACATTAGTCACAGTTTTGTACAATTATTAACACAAAACCCCCAAAATCGCCAACTTTGAGTCAGTTTTTGAAAGAAGAAACTGCTCAAACATTCATGCTGGACACCAAACTGTTGATATTACGTATTTTTTCAGCCTAAAATCACCTTTTTGCTCTTAACGGCGTCACAGAGTTTTGAATGTGAATGTTGAGCGCCGACAATGCGGCCACCAGCCAGGTGGGACTTGCCTCGGCAGGTAGAGCCCTCCGCCTCCCTCCTTTGTCTCCCCTCCCCTCCTTTATTCTGCGGCTCACCTCGACCCCTCCGCCTCTCGCTCCTCTCCCCTCCGTCCGCCCTCATCGCTGATCTCCTCCTTGTAACTCAAATCTCATCTCATTAGCGCTTGTTTCTCTTTTTCATTGTCTCCCGGTCTGTCTTTTTTCACTCCCCTCTCTCCTTTATTCATATTACATGCTCATTTCCATATGCTAATTAATGAATAATCACCTGGGAACATTCATGTGCAAATACAAATGTATGTATTAAACGGCAGGGTAAATTATTCCGAGTCGAACGCTGTAAAACACCCTCATAGAATTAGCCTCGGATATCAATTTGCATGTAGTTTGCTCTAATAGGCTTCATTTCTAATTTTTAAAAAGTGGAGTAACACTGACACGATGATAAACACCAATTACGGTTTAGCAGGCAATATCCAAGACAGCTATAATGGCGAGGAGGAGGAGGAGGAAGAGGAGGGAAAGGGGGGGGGGGGGGCGGCGGCTCATGTTTGCAGAGCCTGTAGGTTTGCGAGCGATTTGTCAGAGTGGTGCTCGTAATTAAAACGATCAGTGACACGGCGCGGGGGGAGGAAGAGAGCGCGAGGCTGCGGCGGCAAGAAATTCAAGGAAACTCAATTCTTGAGAAAGAAACTTCCTTAAAATAATAAGAAATATAAAAAACGAAATCAGCAACTTGTTGAAAACAGCTGGACGACTAATTTTATCACCAAAGAACCCTTGAAAACATCTAAAAACAGATAACGTTCTTCAAGTTAAGCTCATTTTTAATCCGAAATCAAGAGAAAGTTCAAGTTCAGAGCCGAGTCCTCCTTCAGACGACCCAGCGAGTGAGTCAAAGAAACAGGACCAGTTGAGGTCTCAAGTCGTCAAAAAGTCGTGTCGCTGAAAAGTCCAAGTCCAAGTCCGAGTCGAGTCCAAAGTCGTTGAAAAGTCAAAACGCTCAACTGCGGTCCAAGTCCGAGGTCGGCTCTGCTTGTTTGTTTGTGGGCGCCGAGCGGTGTGTTGTTGTCGTGATGCTGTGTGCTGTGGCAGCATGGCACCGTGAGAGTTGTTGTGTTTACCTGTGAGGGAGGGGGGGGAGCCCACCGGGGTGGAGGGGTTGGATGAGAAGCTGTTATTCGTGTGATCTGGAGAATAGATCTGCGAAAACAAGAGACGCAGTCAAAGGCACGAAGGAGGCAGAGAACACAGGTAAGACATTTAAAACCAGACTGAATGAGGCTGTGCGTGTGTGAGATTGTGTGTGTGAGACTGTGTGTGTGCGCGCGCGCGAGAGTGTGTTTGTGTGTGTGAGTGTGTGTGTGTGAGATCGTGTGTTGTACTTACCGAAGCGAGTGCTTTCCCTAAGGCGTCTCCTGTTTGAGAGCTGCTGGCTGCTCCGCTCTGTGATCGGTTTGCTGTGACACGCACACGCACACACACAAACGCACACACACAAGCAAAAAGAAGAGGAGGGATGTATGCTTGTAAATAGGAATGTTGTTAACTACACGCTGAATAATTCAGGCCTTCGATTTTCACACACAAACTGGAGGAAGGCGTCATTTAAAAGTGGAAATTCTTTCTTCTTCACCTTGAGAAGAGACAAAAAAAACTATCTTCTGTCTGATCTGATCCACGACAAATTAGGTTTCGGATTTGCGAGACATTTGATCACATTTGAAAGTAATAGAAATTGTAAATACTTGAACAATGGACACATTTTCCTGAAAATCAGTGATTTACTTCCTCTTCGTATGACTTTATTAAAGGGTCCGGCCAAGATTTGGCCCTCTGGTGGCGGCGATGACGCTTTGCAGCCTTCACACCCATCCAAGAGGCCCCTCCCCGTTGTAACGCCGTGCAACCCGACGAGCACGGAGGCCACTGAGGGAGGAAGTGACCTCACAGGACCAACACACACGCACACACTCACGTGAACCCAAAAAACACCCTCCCAGACTCTGACATGCTCGGGCTCATCTCTCCCGACTGCAGATCCCAGATGGTGAGTTCACGCTCACAGACACAAGTTAGACTCGCGCACACGCACACGCACACACACACACACACACACACACACACACACACACACACACACACACACACCCTTTCAAGTCAAATGAATCCATTACGGAGATTGGCGGGAGGGTGCTTCTTTAAGCTGTTGGGGAGCTGAGAGTGAGACAGGTAGCGAGCGACAGACATGGGGGGGGGGGGGGGGCGAGCATATGTTTTGGGGTTAAAACCGCGCGTCTCTCTCTCGCCACACCACTGGCCTAGTAAACCATCCGAGGGATTACTGCGCCGCGCGCACACACACTCACACACGCACACAAACTCCGATCCTCACTTGATGCATAATTTAGAACATATGCAGGAGAAAATCTTTTTCATAAATGAGAGCTTACAGCCACAAAGGAGGTAAGCGTCGAGAGGATGAAACCGATTTTGATGTGGTCGGAGTTTTTTTTTTCCCCCTCTGCCGTGTCCGGCACCTCGCCTCCTATTTTTACTCCAGAAATGAAATCAAGTCGGTTTTTCGCCGCGATGAGATGTTTTCTGTTTGCTCCGAGTGTCGTGTGGGATTCACATCCAGCGATGGGAGTGGTTCCAAGCTTGAGGAGGGGTCAAGATCCTGTTGGGGGGACGTCTGAGACTCTATATGTCAAAATGTCAAAAATTGCATCTGAACATGAAAGAAAACCAATTAGAAGAGAGTAAAACGGACGCTTTAAAAACTTAAAATCTGGCAGCTTTACACCAGTTTATGACAAGCTTATTAGCGCATGTGATAAAGAGCAGTTTAATATCACTAATGCTCATAATAAGCCTTTCAAATCAAGGTAACGCTGACCCATCAGATTCGAACCTTTACTTTGAAAATCTGCTCTGACTGCAGGAAGCTGCGGGAAGCTTCAGCGGACCCTTTTGGCCGGTGAACACTTCTCACTGTCGCTGACACGGATTGTGAGTGACACCAACGCGCCGCGACCACATCTCACTTTGCTTCACCACCACCGAATCCGACGTGAGGTGGAACGGGGGGGGGGGGGGGCGGGTGGAAACATCTGGAGACACGTTCACGGGCGCGCAACGCGTCACGCGCTCCTGCCTCGGACGAGGACGCGGCGCTTTTTTTATTAACTCCGGCTCGTGTTTACACTCATCTGCTCCGGCTTACGCGGACGCCGCACGCGCGCCGGTTGCGCATGTGCGATATCTCTGCGAAATGCCGAAGATGTCTCCTCATAAAAACAAAACTTCCAATCTGTTTTTCATTGTCGGTCTATTTGTTCTATGAGACGCCAAGCGAGGGGTCCATACGGAATGCAGTGTGTGTGTGTGTGTGTGTGTGGGGGGGAGAGTGTGTGTGTGTGTGTGGACAAGCAGTATGGTCAAAGTTAAGCTGGAATGAAAGACAACTGTTCTCCCAGTTCACAAGCCGCCTCGCGGTCCGTGAAGTGGACTCAAAACCGGTGGGTTGCTGGTTCGAAGTCCCCCACCACCCTGAGCCGTTGAGCAAGACCCATTAACCCTTAACTGCTCGTCGGGCGCTGCACGGCGGCTGCCCACTGCCCCCCAGTATTTGTCGTGACCCCAGTATGTGTTGTGATGGTTAAAACTTAGCAAGGTTTTGGCTCCACCAACGGGATTCGAACCCTGCTGCAACTGCATAAGTTGAGAGTTTCAAGTCACACTTCAACAGTGAGAACGAGCAAATAATGAGTGAAAAAGCAGAAAGAAAGACTGCGTTCACAATAAGATGTGAGTGTTATAAGACCAGAGTGGGTGTGTGGAGTTTTATACACAGCAGAGCGTTATTTTTCCCCAAGTCCCAGGTCAGAGTCACTCTGAACACCTCTAGAAAGGAGGTCGGAATGTTTCGACTGTAGCGTCTCAGGTCAGTCTGGTGGTCCGGGTCCGAGTCAGCGGTCAAGTCCAAGTTCGAGCGGAGGTCCACGGCTTTCGCACAGTCACACCAAATCCAGTTGTTGACCCGCTTTAGAGTAAAAAACCGTTTGGAACTAAAGATCTGTTTTTTATCACACTTCAACATTCACCACTTTTATATGTTGTCATTGAAAAGAAAAACTAGAACAGTGATTCATCCTGCGGGGACCATGAATGGATCCACAAATTCACCACTTCACGGCGGCTTTGTCAGCTGGTGACCACGAGTCTTTTTGGCCAGTACTCAGATTACATCGCATCTCGTTCCGACCGCGACGCAAGTCTGACTTTTGCTCTTCGTTTATCCGAGACTCAGACACACAGTGGAGCCTCACCCATGACGCTGTCTGTGCCATTGGTGGAGGCAGTGCAAGACGCGGTGCTATAGTGGTTGGCTCCGCCCCCTCCTCCTCCGCCTCCTCCTCCTCCGCCTCCTCCGCCGCCTCCCCCTCCTCCTCCTCTGTGGAAGCTGGACATGGGAGGAAGGCTGGAGCTGATATCTGTCGCAGACGAGTGGGACGGGTAGCTCTGCGGGGGACGGACAGCGAAACATGACAAGTGGGAAAAAAACAATTTTATCGTGGTAACCATGACGACCGCTTCCAGCATGTTTAACGGCTGACAAGTTTGCTGGAAGTTTATTTCCAGCGTGAGGTCCTAGAACGGACCCTGACGTTTCGCGATCGACGGCTCGGCTCACCAGTCTGTCGTGGGGGTGAATCCCGCAGTAGGAGGAGCTCTGCGAGGGGCCGTGGGCGGAGTTCCCGCCCCCCAGCATGCTGCCGTGGTAACCCTGCTGGCTCATACTGCTACTACTGCTGCTCCAGGGATCGCCGCTGTGGTGACCATCTGACGGAGAGAGAGAGAGAGAGAGAGAGCGAGATAGAGAGAGCGAGATAGAGAGAGAGAGAGAGAGAGAGAAAGAGAGAGAGAGAAAACTTTTAAAATGGATAAAATGTGAATTTTAACAAAACATCACACTTTTAACCTGCTGCAGCAAGTTTTTTAACTATATTTTCCTGTTTTATCTCTTCAGATTATAAACTGAAGCACCACAGTGGACCATAAATTGAAAGTTTGTTTGTTTGCGGCTGCCAAATGTAATTATAATCGAGGCATAACCCTAATTTTAACCACAGGAGCTGCTCACAGCTGCGCCTGTTGCCATGCCAACGGGTATGGCGATAACAAACTGACATGAAGACATCATCGTCGTGTAATTTTGGGATGTTTTCTGGTCAGACTTTGGACGCCGGAATGAACATTAGCGAAGCATCACGGCTCGTCTCCGTCCGTCCGTCCCACTGGAGTGTTCTGATCATCGGTTTCTCTCTCGCCACGTCTGGATGCAGTTTAGTCATCTGACCCACTTTGTGCAGTAACCTGTTTTTTTTTAGTAAACATCCATGAAAATGGGACACCTGCTTTCCGTTTTCGGGTTAAGAATTGAACCCCGGTAATGCAGATATACGAGGGAACAAGCCGACTTCTGGGGCTTTTAATTGCACGTGTACACGAGTCATTTATTTGAGTGTCTGCATTGTAAGTTGGCACAATTAGCAACGTGTCTGTGTTTTTGTGTGTGCATGTGTGTGTGTGTGTACCTGGCATGAAGAAGGAACTTGGAAAGCTGGCACTGGGAGGTTTGGAGGAGGGATAACCCGGTGAGTCCCTGTTGTAGTCGGCAGTGCTGGCAGATGGAGCATACACCTGCAAGACAACACGGAAACGCGGCGTTAAAGCAAACAAGGGGCCACCGCTTATCAGAGCCGAGGCGACTCCGGCTCAGCGGGAGGAGTCGCGATGAGACCGTGATTCAAAAAAATTACATTCAGATTCATTCACAATCGAGTGAGACGATCAGGAGGCTGCTTTCAACCGCAGATCGGCGGTTGAAACCCGAATTTTCTGAATACACACGGTTTCTATGCGAGACGAGGTTTCTGAACTCAAACATCAAAGCGGCGGCTCCTCTCAGAGGCCGGGTGGCGGCGTGGAAGCGACGCCGCAACGCGCAGCTTCCTCCAGAGACTGCGAGCACCAGCGGCGGCCTGTCATCACTCAAAGCAGGTGACGCTCCTGCTCAGCAACACGGCGGCCGCACGGGGAACACAATGTCTGAGTTTGGTCATGCCGTCCAGTGGGGGCGGCGGCGGTGGTGGGGGGGCGTGTGTGTCTGTGTGTGTGTTGGGGGTGGGGGGGGTGGGGGGGTCTCCCCTGTAGCAGCATGCCTGAGAGTGTGCGTGCGCGCATAGCGTGCGAACACTCAGCCATGACGCCAGGACGCGCCGCATGACGCAAAGGCTGGAACAGCTGTTGAAAGTCTCCCTCTCGCTGCTCACTTTTAATGTGTGTGTGTGTGAGTGTGTGAGTGTGTGTGTGTGTATGTGTGGGGGGGGATTAATCACATTAAAATGATAAACTCCACAGCTACACCTCATGTACCTCGACCCCTCCTTCCTGAGAGAGACAACGAGCGCTTTTCTAATGCTGGACGGTTCACATGTGTAGTGAATCCAGAAGTGGTAAATCTGATGATAAAACACAGAAGGAGCAAAAAGGAAAGGACGAAAAAAAAAAAACCCAAAACAACAAACTACTTGGGGGCAACATAAAAACACAACATATTAGTTCCCACACTCCCTGGGAGAAATCATGAAAAACAGCCTCCAAGTGGTCAAACCCAAACGTCATGGATCTCATTACTCCGCTCTTCCTGCGCGGATCAAACGCTCGGCTTTTATGTTCCCGCGAAGGCTCCAACGTTTGTGCGGCGTTCCAGGTAAAATAATGTCAAAGGGAAACTTATTAGGACCAACTTAATGGAGCAAACAGTCAGGGCAGCGGACATTATGGAGATGGATGAGAGAGGAAGCCGAGAGGAATTGGGCTCGTTTGTTCGCGCTTGGCGTGAAGAACTTTGTACCGTAAAGTCTTTTTTTTTCCGTCACTCGAAGGAAAAGCTGAAACGACGACTCCCAACCTGACGCTCGGGACTCCTTCGGGAGTGTCTGCAAGAGCTCCCCGGGGGGGAATAAAATCGTGTCCGCCAGCGTTTGGCTTCGCTCTCGTGTTTTTCGCAAATTAGAGGCGATCTGCCGCCCGGGGACCTCCTGACCCCGCGGTTCCCGACCCGAGGGAGGGTCTGACCCGTCCTGGTTTTAACTTCTCGTAACGTTTTTATATTGCGGCTCAGGCCGGACTCCGACTCCCTCCAGCGCGCTGACGGGCAGATCTGAGGGAGCTCTGACACATGCCGCTTTTCTTTCATACGTTTTTTATTAGAGGAGAGGATCAAACGGGCCGAGCTTTCCTCTCTACCCACAACTGTAATAAGCAGCACATCAAAGCACGAGGTACTTAGTACGTAGCCTGAAGTCTCCAGCAGACAAAGCTACTGCTCAACGTCGTGACGGTCACTTTTTTTTGGGGGGGGGGTTACATCCTGGAGGGTGAATCTAATGGCAAACACAAGAGAAACACAACCACACCTTGTCTTTGGGCCATCGGGGGACAGAAACCCTCAGAAACACGCTAAACGCATGCAAAACTGTAGAGACATGATCAACCAGTTAAACCAGTAAGACCCAGTGACACGCTCTGTCATTGATGCAGTAGAAAACCCACAAAACAGAGCAAAAGACGTCGAACTAACGCAAACAGACGGCCAATGAGCACGCAGGTGAAAGAGGAGTTCCGGTGTCACTGTTTCAGTGTTTCCAGCGTCCAGACAAACCCTCAGTCCAAGAACTCGAGGTTTGTTTGCGATCACACATGTTGAACGTCCGTTTCCCAAGAGGTGAACGTCAAGTGAACGCCTCTGAAAAGCTCGATTCGCTCCCAGAGAAATCAACGAGTTGTGGACGAGCGCCAGCACAACAGCGGACGCAAGGACAGCAACCGGCACATGTGAGGAGCGCTGGGAACTGTGGGAATCAAACAGTGTGGTCAGGAAGCACCCAAACACACACACACACACACACACAGGCAAAAAAAAAAAAACAACCTCAACAAACACACAAGAGATACTTAGAAACTGTGGAATCAGCCGGAAGATGTTTTGGCCTCGCATCACATTTCGAAGCCCGTCCAAGCCGATGCATACAGAACACACAGCATCTGTAGATGTCATTGGAGCTCAACTGAAATCCCCTCAATCTTCCTCTTCTTCCTCCTCCTCCTCCTCCTTCCTCCTTCCTCCTCTAACCCCTGTGAGAACCAAGTTCAAGCTTTGATCATAAAACCACATTTATTGACCCCGCGGTGACGCAAAGAGGACGCACACACCAGCACGCAAACAAGAGTTACACGCGCGCGCCCGGGCTCGAGTCAGTCCTGCTGAAAATATTTGGATTTATGTCTCTTGTGGCGCGGACATATTTTCCCACTGAACGCGTTGTTAGTGCGGCGACGAAAGGCGGTGATTTGTGTGCGCGAGCGCGCCTCGGTGTGGGTTACTGACGGACGGGAGCAGGTGCAGCGGCGTGCTCGGGCCCGAAGAATGCAGGGAGACACAATAACGACCTCACTTCCTGCGCTACGCCGCACAAACACACACACACGTGCACACACACACACACTCACATACGATATACACAGACAGAAGTATCAGTGTTCCCACAGAAGGCCTCGGGAGTTAATGAAAGTCTGCACAAACAAGCCGCGAAAACCACAGAACGTAGTGCCAATCACAACAAAAAAATCACTCCATGTCCAGTGAATAATCTTTAGCGCCTTTTCACAACATGTCTCCGGAGGAAAAGCACTCAAAAGTACTTGTTCAAACAACACGAATCAGATCTCTCAGCCACAATAAACAGAAAGGAAGTTTTTCTGAAATTAGCATCAACTTCCTGGAGCCTGCTGTGGTTCCAATAGGAATCAGTGGGAGAGACTGAGTAAAGTGGTGATCTACAGCAAAGTAGAACCCCTGATAGATTCCAGTAGAGGCGCTTGTGTAATGCATGACTGATCCGGCGAATCTTCACACAACATGAAACATCACAGATTTCATCAAAGCTCCGCTCTGCCAAGCCCCGGGCAGCGGCGCAGGAAAATAAAGACGCATTCCAGTGAAAACTGATTCCTCATGGCGCTGACAACACACACACACACACACACACACACACACACACACTAGAGCACAGAGAGCGATACACAGCAGAGCGTGTTCACTGCAACCAGCTGTGAAACTCGCTGGTCTGGACCAAACGCCGGCCGACGACAGCAGCAGCAGCAGCGGCGGCACCTGAATTAAACGTTCGCAGAGCTCAACGCCGTCGTATCCGACGAGGATCTCGGGACGTCGTGTTAACTTTCAGCTGGTCGCTCGCGCCGCACCTGCGGAAGTTTCCAATCAGCTGTGCTCAGTCTTCGAAAAATTCCACTGGATCACGGTGGATTCTGAGCACGACTTCCATAAACACGTTCATTGATTAGGTTAAGGTATTTAAATGCTCTCCGTCATGTGTTTTTCTCAATGTTTTGTGTGTATTTCATGATGAAAATGACAGTTTATTTGTACTTAACCCCAAATTATGCAACGTAGCAAAGTTTGGAAGGACCTGACCTCAAAAAACAATGAAAAAGAAGAAGAAACGACTCATTTAATTAACGAGATTGCACCTGAACGAGACAAAAACGTTCATGACAGTGGGCGTCTTGAAGGACGTTTCGTTGCCCTGATAAGAAATGACAACCTCAAACAGCAGCTGCTTGATTAGACTGAGACACCAACAACCCTCAGTCGGATTTAGGTGAAGGTCCTCGTTCAACTTTAACCAACTCAGATATTTGAGTCTCACTCCAAGTTTTCTCCCCTCGACCCCAACTCTCCTGTTTTACGGACGGCGCTCTGGAAGATCCAGCCATCCACCCCGAGCTCCTCAGAAGGACTTAAAAGGAGAGAGGGAGTTTTTTAAAGAAAATCAATCATCACCAAAGATTTAGAGGAACATTTGCTGCATCATGACTGCATGTGGACATGAAAGACAGAGAAAAACAGGCCGTTTCCCTTCACAGTTTTTCACTTGTTGAGTCGAGTTAGCTCGATGACACCATGATGAAAACGCCGTTTAAGGCCCTGAAGGATTTTTGCGGGAGAAAAAGAGCGAGTGGGAAAAACAACAATACATAAAACTGAATGAAACGATAAAAGCTGGACGCGGATGAAAAAGACAGTGAACGGAAACCGAACAGAGAAAAATGAAAAGAGGGTGAAGAGAGGAAGAAAAAAAGAAAAAAAAGGGGGCGGAGCAGCTTCTCTGCCTTCGCTCGGTGTTTGATAATTGGTTGCTGTGTGTTATTGATTCCAAATGTGAGCAGCATCTGTTTAACCTCCTCGTCTCATCTTCAGTTCCGACTGGAAAACAGACAGAAAAAGCGGATTCCTCTTTTTTTTTTTTTACCCACAATTTCCTCAGATTCTCTAAAAACGGACCAAAACCTTTTCGACTCTCTCACTTCCCTTTATTCACAACTCCTTCTATTCGTGGGCTCGAACCAGGAACTTTCGAGCTGTGAGACAACAGTTTCGAACACCACTCCACCTGGACTCACGCGCGCCGTAGAAAAACCACAAGAAAGGACTTTCAAGCCATGCTTTTATTTTGAAGAGTATTCTAACACCTGTTAGCATTTGTGCCCTCGCTGTAGCGTCCGCTTCCATCACACGGACAGAAGATTGTAGGTAGAATGAACGCGAAGTTTGGTCCAAACAAACAAACAAGAATCTGCCCTCGAAAGCAGGCTGGTAATAAATAACAAATAAGGGTAAAATGAAGCCAAATAAAAACGATTAATATGTTCCTATTTTTTCCACCCATCTCTCTTTCTCTCTCTCTCACACACACACACACACACACACACACACACACACACACACACACACACACACACACA
>JASSRZ010000083.1:1489141-1502877 GCA_032164315.1 Malacoctenus gilli
GAGAGAGAGAGAGAGAGACAGAGAGAGAGAGACAGAGAGAGAGAGAGAGAGAGAGGGAGAGAGAGAGAGTCCCAAAAGTGTTTGGAGAGGGTGTGCGAGTGAGTGTGTGATGTGAGTGTGCGAGTGTCTAAGGTGTACGTGCGTGCGTGCGCGTGCACGTCTGGCATCCATCAGAACCACAGCTTGCCAAAAAAGCAGTAAGCACAGTGCAGAGAGAGAGAGAGAGAGAGAGAGAGAGAGAGAGAGAGAGAGAGAGAGAGGTAAACGTACGAGCGCTGCTGCACGCTAATTATGTATGCATGATTTAATCTGCAACTCAATAATATGCAAATATATTCATATGTTAGTTTCTTAATTAAAAATGCAAAGCAGCCCTTATGGTGATTTTTCTGTGATTTTTTTTTCAGCCTAACAAACGGAACATTTTGAGAAATTCAACAAATTTGAGGGGAGCTCCTCGGTGGGGGCTGAGAGGAAAGGAGGCGAAGAGCAACTTCCTGGAGTTAAGGAGGAGCTGGGAAGAAGGAGGAGGAGGAGGAGGAGGAGGAGGAAGGCCACTTGTTGAACGACGGCAAACTTTATTGACAAATTAGAAGCCTAATAAACCTTCGAGAAGTTCCTCAGAGAAGTGCTTCGTCTCACAGATGACGTGTCGATGGGTTCGAACAAGCGTGTGTCACTGCTGATTCGCTGTTTCCTTCTTTTGTGGCCTAACTTTGACTTTTTGTGGTGACAAACTATCACAGTTTCACTGGATAAAGACGTTGGGTCTGATATCAACGTCTCCTGAGTCAGTGGTTCCTTCAAAAAGGACCTCACTTTTCCTAAGAATCAGTCCTTGGAGCCGCGAGAAGCGTCAAGAGACTCGTTGAGAAGCAACAAAACCACCTTGAAACACTTCCCTGCAAACTAACTTGATCTGGTCAACGATTCCCCATATTTTGTCCCGCAAGGACGACTTTGGACGCCTCTTTGGTCTCCGCTCTCAACTGAGCTGATGAAAGTGGCCAACCTGCTGTTGCCCGTTGGTTCCACATGCATGCTGGGATTCCTGCCTGCTGAGTCCAGGCTGAAATCCACTTCAGGCTGTTTCTCGGCTTCACGTTCGGGGGCTTTTATTTTGGAGTAACGCTATCTGTTTGAGAGTCTGATTATCTGCGCTGGTCTCTCATGGCCCCCCGCCGCCGCCGCCGCCGCTGCCCCGGCGCTCTGCGCTCAGGTGTACGTTACAGCCAACACGCTCGGGAATGAAAACGGCGATTAAAGATGAAGCTAATCCGCGCCACCAGCACGCTTTACAGCCGCGCGCCCGAGTGCGTGCGTTTCATGTGCGCGCGTGTTCCGAGGCTGATATTCAGATCACTTGGAGACGAGGCTTTGTTGGAGGCAGCGTCTCATTAGAACGGCAGCCTGTTGTTTGTTTTAATGATTTCGTTCCTTTCTTTTCGGAGATATCACTCTTTTTCTTCCACTTCTGTTCTTCGGCGAGGCCTTAAAGTGCTTTCCAGTCTTTTATCGCATCTGATTCCACCTCCTATTGTGCAGCTGAAGGTAATTTAAAAAAAAAAGGGAAAGTAAAAAAATAAATAATCTCATCGTATGTTTTTAAACAGGTGAACCGACTCGCTGACGTCTGAGAACCTGCAAAGTTAAGCTCACTCTGCAATTGCGATGCCTTTGAACGCCTCACATTCCATCATGGAGGGTTGTCCTCTTCATACTGAGTGAGAAAGTCGCTCTAAATGTCTAAAATAAGAAATTAGGAAATAAAAATAAACTCAAGTTGACTAATAGACAGTTGCAAGACCGGCGAGAAGGAAAACTGAGACGTATTTAACGCGTTATCAACGTCTTAAGGCAGTTTGACACCCGCAACATGGACTCTGTTTGTGTGTGTGTGTGTGTGTATGTGTGTAGTGTGTGTGTGCGTCTGTGTGTGTGTGTGACAACATGTGATTTCCATTGTGGCCTTGAAGCAAATCGGAGTGGCGCTCGCTGCTGCAGCCAAATATTTAGGCTGAGGAATGCATCGGGGAGCGTTCACATCTGCAGCAACCACTTGTGAGTGTGTGTGTGTGTTTGTGTGTGAGAGAGAAGGGGATGTGTGTGTGTCTGTGTGTGGGGGGGTGATAGAGAGAGAGAGTCGTCTTTGTGAAAGCTAAATGTCCTCGCGAGAACAGAGGGGCCACAAACACCCCCGAGTCGAGGTCATCCCCTTGAAGCCCAGAGGGGACCTGCGTCTTGCTCCGGCGTGAAGGTCAGACGCAGCTGCAGGTTCGGCCGCGAAACATGGAGGTCGCAGGGCAGGAATATTCACGCCACCAGCTCGGTTAGCACCAAACCTACTGAGCGACCATCGCTCCTTTGCTCGAGTTTAGCGTGGTTGGAGTGAGCTTCACTCGAGGAGTTTCTAGGATCATCAAAACGAGAACGCTTCGAAACGATTATTACTATGGGTAAAAAAGTAACTATCCTGTAACAAACAATACGTGCAAGTGTGACGGATGGTTCTGTACGTCCACGCTGAGTCTCTGTCCACTGAGTCGGCTGCACGTGTGAAAGGTTTAGCTTTGTGTCAAACACGAGACTATTCAGGGAAAAGAGGCTCTGCAGAAAACAATCTGTGCACACGTGTTACACACGCACACGCACACGCACACACACACACACACACACACACACACACACACACACACACACACGCAAACACACACACACCTGCCTTTTAATGCTTGCGTTCGATTAGTCTGGTTCCCATCTGACACAAAATGGCGGCCGCCATGCAGCTATGTGGGACATTTTGGGGGCAGCGAGCCAAGAAAATATCTTATAGACAAACACACACGTGCCACACGCACGCTCACGTGCACAAATTCACACAATCTGATGTGAAACGTGTCGTTTGTTGGACGCAATCTGACAGTGAGTGAAAGAAAAGCAGCAACTTTGGTATTTTGAAGACATTTCTGAAGCTTTTCAAGAGGAATGAGTCACTGGGACGTCGTGTGTGTGCGTGTGCGCGCGCGTGTGTGTGTGTGTCTACTGGTTGAACCATGAGGTCATTCCTGGCTGAAGCAGCTCTCTGGGTTCCCTCAGTGTAAACTCTCAATCTGCAGCAGCAGCAGCAGCAGCGCTACAACGGCAGCATTCACACCTAAAGTCAATCACTCCTTTGTGTCCGTGAGGATAATTAACGTTTTATTTCAGGAAAACACACAAAAACAGCAGTTCTACTGGAACCTCCCGCCTCGAATTGAAGGATCTTTAACTTCACACGCATCTAAAAACATTATAGAACTTCTTTTCAGAGTTGCAAATAAAAACAGATAAATATGAGCGCCAATGTCCCTCATCAATGTCTTCTGTTCATGTGCGGCTCCGGAGTCGCACTCATCCTCTCGCCCTTTAAATAAACAACACAACAATGCCTCCACGTGTGGTTGTCGGCTCTTTTGTCTGCGCTCTGGTTGTGCTGAAGGAAAAGCTCTTCGTGCTCCAGGATGCAGCGATATTTTCGTCAACAATGTGCAGTTTGTGGCCCCCTTCCGGTTTCAACACAGCAGTGTTTTTCCTGCACTAAAAGTCACGTCCGTGTCAAAACCACAACGCCAGTGTGGGGTTTGTTTTGATGGACAGGACAGAGATAAACACAAACAAGTGGAAACTAGAGCCCGGATCAGCTCCAAGTGCTGCAGGAAAGTACAGAAAGCAGAGAGGGAACAGACTGAGGAGCAGCATCAGGAGGAAAAGACACAAAGTCCCTCCAATAAACTATTGTTGCGTCGCAACTTTTAATAGAATTTAACACAGATGGGAGGAAAAACAAAGTGGAAAAAAACCATTAAAGGCAGCATGAAAATTTGGGGGAAAAAACAGATTTATTTCATCTTGAAGTGACGACGCCACAATTATAAAAATAAATTGGATAAAAAAAGAAAAAAAACAGATTAAATCAAATTTAAAAAAGAAAAATAAACTAAATTTTTTGGGATGAAAATTAAATGAGATAAAATTATTTTGAATCAAACTCAGGAGGGGGAGTCTGTGTACTTCCGTGTTGCCACATGTGTGAGCAAACCTGTGTGTTTCATACAGTTGGAGTTTTTCCAGAAACATCCAGCTAAAGCTCCCCTCAGCAGCTGACTGGCGGGGGCTCTCTGCCATGCCTGGTGCTGTCTGAAGGAGGCAGTATGGCTCACTAAAACCCTCAACACCCCCCCCCCCCCACCCCCCAGCCACTCTCCATCCACTGCCACCGCTCCCCCTCCCCTCCCCTTCCCCCACATCCCTCCTCCACCCGCGGCCCACTGGGGACCTCCGGCTCTCCTACTGTGCCTTCTGCAAGACCTGGCTTAATTTAATTAATGCTGTCGACTTTAAACAAAACCACATCTGAGCCGAGAGGCGAGAGAGAGGGCGAGGGAGAGGGCGAGCGAGAGAGAGAGAGAGAGAGAGAGAGAGAGAGAGAGAGAGAGAGAGAGAGAGAGAGAGAGAGAGAGAGAGAGAGAGCGGGGAAATGGCCAGAGATGGGAGCAGATTGGCCCCGGTCAGACCGCTGAGGAGGACTTAATTGTTTCTGCGCTCGAACATATTTTTCACCTCTGACGAGTTCAAAATAAAAGAAAGGGAGAAAGAAAAGAAGAAGAGAGCGAGAAAGAAGTTTGGAGTCCAGGATCCCTCCGTTCAGTGACTTCAATCAGAAGAGACCAAGTTGTGTGTTGCATTCTCTGCAGGCTGCTGGTGCTTGTAGGTCAAAGCTGCTTCTTCCACTCTGGATCCTTTCAAATCAAACTTTAACTGAACGCTGAACTTCAGGTAAAAGAAACTGTCATTTTTGGGGCTTTTTTAAGACTCTTATTTGTTGGAAAAAATATGATAATGCAAGAGAGAGAGTCAAAATGAATGTTCAACTTTTAATCAATAAATACTTTGTTGTTATTTGAACTTCAAGATAATCAAATAATTCTTAAAAATGCGTCTGATACTTTAATCTTTTTCTGTATTGAACCAGAAATCTGTCCTATGGAAAAAAAAACACTCATTATAAAAACTGGATCACTGACCAGACTCAGCCTTTAAACAAGTAAATTAAATGAAAACATAATTAATTTTTTCTTCTTTTAAATATCAGATTAATATCTTGAATTTCCATATATTTGGTTGGGAAAATGTCTTTAAAAAGCAGCTCCAAAAGAGGAAAAAACATTTGTCATTACATGTGCGTTTTTCATTCCATATGTAATTTAGAATAAAACAAGCAAAATAAAAAAATGTTAAAAATTGGACAATATTAAGTTGAACATTTCCAACCGTTTAACAAACAAACCCTGAATGAATTCAATCATGCCGACGAAAGGATGAACGTAAAGGCCTGAATGTTTACATGCTGTCCATCACACAGTGCGTGCATGCGTGTGTTTGCGTACACCCCCCTCAAAACAACAACGAACGGAGTGAAACAGAACAAAGATGCTGGCACATTAAACTTTAACGTTTCCTCCTGCGACGTCTTCCGCGGTGACGTCCGTCCGCGTGCGTTTCCCTGTTTTTTTTTTTTTCCAGTCGGCATTAGCAAAGCTCCGAGGACGAGCCGGAGCCTTCATCCGCCCCAGTGACAGATTACCACAAACAATGCCATCCGAAGTTAAAACAAAACAAGCAAAACAAAACAACACAGTTCCACCACAGCAGCGAGACGCACTCTGCAACCTGCTAATGTTAGCAACTGATGCCTAATTTCCTTTTGATTACAAAGACGTCCCACGCTCTCCTCTCAAGTGACGCTTAATTGTTTCTCCAAGTAAATCATCAACTCAGCAAACTAAATTTGACAAATAACAATAACAAACTTGCGGCACAAGGAGAAAATAAAACAAGGGGGAAAAAGAAAATGAAGAAATAAAATAATAAAGGAAGGAATCATTCTGGAGGAAAATGAGATTCTGAGAAAAAAAACGAGAGTTTTTCCTCTAAAATGAAATGAAGGATTTTAGCAAGACAAATTCCCTCGCATCTCCCCAAAATGACAGTTATCACTTATAATATAATATATAATAATATTTTTTCCAGTACATGTCAATAAATGTAGTTTAAGTTTAAATGGATATTTTTATGTTTAGATCAAATACATTAAAGACATTAAAAAGACACAAAAATCTCCGAATAATGTGAAAATAATGCTAAAAATAATCCAGGAATTTCCCTTCCTTATGTAGGAGTTTAGAAAGAAACTACTTAAACAATCTTTTTCCTTTAAAAAAGCAATAAAGCGGCCAGCAAATATGCTCCCATTTCTACAAATGCGACTGTCGATATTCTTTAGGACATTAGACAAAGTGTCGGGTTATGACTGCCCCCTAGTGGCAACAAATCGACTTACAAGCGACTTTAGCACAACTAATGTGATGCTCAACAAACACAAAAAACAATAAATACAAAGAGATGAATTAAAGGCAGGACAGAAGATTTAAAAACAAATAATTAATACGCTACATGTCAATAGCTGCTGGCTTACATAATGAAGTTTTAATACATAATAACTGTTTCCTGCTTCTGTCCAGCAAGTCAGACAATCGATTTTTTGTTGCATTTTTCGCAGCCATAAAAATTAAGACGCAATATTTTCCTGCTTGATTAGCATAAACATGCTAATCCGGGGTGGCTGTGAAGATGATGCTAACAAGGTAAAACTATTTAAAATGTTTTTTGCGCCTTTTTATTCTGACGAACGAAAACAGCTGCCGCTATGTTGTTGAATCAGAGAAACAGTTTTTAGTCACAAATGTAATTTTTGTTTTTGGCATCTTGGTGTTGCCGTAGAAGGAATCACACACTCAAACACACACACACACACACACACACACACACACACACGCACACACACACACACACACACGTTCCTCTGTGTTGTCCCCGGGAGAGCAGGTGTTTGCCGAGCAGAACGTCCGTGCGGCATTTTCTGTTTGCGGTCTGCGACGTGAAGCATGATTTTTATTTTAGTAACTGTGTTTACAAAGTATTCATCAAATCCTCCATTCTCAACATTTCCTCCATTCTCGACACTGAAGAAAAAAGAGTAATCCCCCAAATTTGCTAAAAAAACCCCAAAGAAAACGAGGATCAAAGAGTCGACGACAATTTGGAAGCAACGCCGAGGAAACGTTTCGGCCTCCTCGCAGTCGCTGTTGGCCAAACCATCCAACCATTCAGAGGAAGACAGGCACACACACACACACACACACACACACACACACACACACACACACACACACACACACACACACTGGACTGTTCCAAATCAAAGACACAGATCAGTCTAAAAGAGCCAGAACACAGGCGCTCTTAAATATTGATGTCAACAGTAAAGACATTTATGGAATATTTGTCCTCTACTTCATTCATGTAGTATTGGGAGTACCTTCACTATAGTACCTTGGAGTAAAAACTCTTGACACGTTTGGGAACTCGGAGTCACTTTTGCTAAAATCTACCTAAAACCTGCATCTCTTGCCGGATTGATGTAACATCATCATCAGCAGAAAGACAAAAAAAGACAGAAAGTTTTTAGTTCAGTAAGACACAAGAAAGACTATTTAGCGTAATTTCTGTAAACAAAAGTACGGAAGCATTAATGTCTTCGAACACAAACTGTTTGTTGACATTTCGATAGAGTCACACAGGTCATGGTTGTCCAAATCAGCTGTCTGCTTCCCTTCCTCTGCGCTGCAACCACTAACAAACAGGCAACAATCAGCGGGTGCAACGACAACACAAACAACAGATGATGGCGCTGTTTTTAGCAGCGCTCCTCGAATAAGCCGCCCCGTTTCTCAAAGTGTCGTCAGAAAAAAAAGCAAAGTTGGGCGCCGTTGTTAAAAAGCGCCGAGCTCCAACTAAAAACCCAGAGACGTTATGAAAATGAACACCTGTCAGCTCCAAGTCTGCAGAAACAAAGCTCCAAGCGACCCTGAGACGAGGCAGAACCCGCCGTTGCCCTCCAAAGACTTTCAGAGTGAAATAAGATGTAAGAACTCAAGGTTCTTGGTTCACTTCAGTGGCCGCTCCCTGCAGTGGAACCAAACTGCTGCGTTTCGTCGTTCAGACTCTATCGGTGCGAAGGCAGATTACAGCAGGGGGTCACCGAGATCCGCTAAGAGCCGACATGAAGATCCACAACCCCCCTTTTTGCACGCTTGTCGGCCACCGCAGGAGGAGAACTGATTCAGCCCGAGTCAAAGAAATTGCAGGAACCCAAACGCAACACCGAGAAGAGCCACTGGTGGAGGAACGACACGAAAACAGACTCAGACCCGTTTAACTTTAATCCTCTCTAGTTTGCCTCCAACGTAAATGCAAAAAATACTTCGTAGGACCAGAGTGAATTCCTTCAATGTTTAAACGGCGAGCTGCACAACAAAAAACATCATATTTTTGTCAAAAAATGAAACACAAACTGGACGTAGCTCAGACACGCGATTTTGATACATTCTTATCCACCTCAAAGTCTCACCTGAGCCCCCTGAAGGACTAGCGTGGTATTACACCAACAAACACTCAAGTTATTTGAATAGTAGCAACACTTTGCGAGGGTCCTTGTTTTTACTTCCTCCTTAAAAAACACTAAAATCGTGTTGCATCAAGGGGGAGCCGCGATTCTTGCTAATATTGAAGAGGCGTTGGTAAAATAAGGAAGCTTCTTCCTGCTTTCCGTTTCCTCTTTTCCTTCGGCTGGTGTGAGCTGATTTTACACACAGAGAACCATGCGGAAGAGGGGGGCACAGAGGGGAGGGTGGGGGGACAAAGCGGTCCAAAGCGGCAGAAAGGCGGCCTCCCACTGTGCCAAAGAGGTGGCTGACACCCCGTACATTCAGTCGTCGTTAACTGGCCATTAATGAGGTCAGCATCGAGGGGAAGGGGGGAAAAAAACACCAATCTTTGTGTTACAGTCAAAATCGGAAAGAAATCTAATGAGCGGCGGAGCCGCGACACACTCGCGGCCGCCTCGCGATGCTCGCGAGCAAACAGGAAGCCAAAGAAATATCCAAGAATGAAGCAAACAAGCTGATGGCCACAAAATCTCACCTGAACTTTAATTTAATCAAACAAAATATAAAGATGCTGAAGAGCAAAAGATTAAAAAAAACATCAAAATTAAAGCTCAAACATCGAAGACCTCAGGAGTGTGTGGAAACAGACCACGTGGTCGCTACGTCTGCAGAGACGTCCGAAAACTGAAGTTTTTAATGTTATGATAGGGTAAAAAACACTTTTTGTCCATAAAAGTGAAAAACAAAGAGGGTTTCTTATGAAGCTAATTGTGGTAAGCATCCAACTTGGTCTTCAATGTGACTAAAATTCATAAAAACACTTTTTCTTCTGCAGGACTTTGAGTTTCTTCTGACATCACATTTTTGGGCAAAAGCACAACAGCTCAATGCAGGTGTGTGTAACCGCCCAGCATCACTGATACCCAAGAGGTCAGCTATAGCAAAAGTGAGCATTTTTAGTTTCGCCTGTTTGCAGAAACTGTCTAGATTCGCGTCTTAATTTTCAAAATATTGCATATCTGTGATAAAAAGCGATAAAATCCGCCTTCCTGTGCAGATTTCTTTCTACGTTCGAGGTTAAACGAAGCTAAGTTCTTGCCAAAAACAGCAAACAGCGAGACTATTACTAAAAAAAAAACAAGCCAACATCTGTCCAATTCCGGCGCCGACACGTCGACATCATCATCAGCAGAATTCAGCGAGCCGCCTTTCTCCAGCCCCGCGTTTGACACCAGCGCCGAGGAGCGTCAGCACGTCCTCCCTCCTCCCGCTCACACGCTGGGCGCCGCGATAATAGCTCGCAAATAATAGTAAAAATAACAAAAGACAAAAAAAGAAAAAAATGTTATCACTTACCGAGGACGGCAAGCCAGGTGGGACCTTCCGCACTTTTTTTGTGTGAATTTCTGAAAGCGGGAGAAAGAAAGAAGAAGAAGAAGAAAAAAAAGACAACAATCAAACAATGGACGAGTCTTTACCAGGCCGAGAGGCTTTTATTTGTTCTCTTAAGAGAAGGTTCCTGCACGATTTGTTTGAATTTAATCAATCGGCCGGAGAGCGAGGCCACTTTTCCCAGCCGCTGAGGAGTCCGTGTGTGTGTGTGTGTGTGTGAGTGTTTTTACAAAGAGAGCTTTCATGCAAACAAGCGTGACACAATAAGATGCAGGAAAATAAAAAGACAGGACACAAAAAGGAAAGTAAAAAAAAGAGAGAAGCAAAGAATAAAAGACAGGGTCAAATTTTTTCCCTCTCCTCTTTAAGCGCCATGAAAGGAAGGAGGACGGCTTTTGACATGCGCGCATTATTTTTCAGGGTTTCTCTCAAGGGGAGCGAGGAAGCAGTCTATTAACTTGGAAGGTGAGACGCTGATGGAAAAATGAAAGAGCGTCTTTTTTAGAAATTGTCGCGTGTGCCAGTTTGTGTGTGTGTGTGAGTTTGTGTGTGTGTTTGTGTCCTCTCCCAAGGCTAACGCCACCAAGGCCACGCCGCAACCGGCCGCCATTGTCCCGCGCTTTTTTAAAGCGCTGCCCTGCGTTCTCCCCTCTTGAACACCTCTTTAAAAAAACACACAAACACACGCACGGACGCGCCGGATGGCCGCGGACAATTTTCGGCCTTCTGGAGGAACGGCGCAGGCTCCGGAGCGGCGGGATCAGCGTGGGATAAAAAAGGCTTCAGAGGGTCTTTTTTAGAGACAGACATTTAAAAGTGGAGACTTTTTTTTATGTTCGTTGCAAACCAGACTTGAAGACAGAATGAAAGAATCAGGGATTAAAAAGGAAAAGTTTGTGATTTCTATGCTAAGCTAAATATGAAATCGGTTGCTATTACAACTATTTACGATTGTTCTCAAACTATTTTGAATTATAAACTGATAAGAAAACAAAAAAGTAGCGAAAAACGCCCAAAAACGCAGAAACAGATGGAGACTATAAACCTAAATACCTCGAGTTTTTTTGCTAAAACTTTTATTATTAATTGTTGAATTTGGTCCCAAACTCTTATTTTCTTGAGTAAAAAAAAAATCCCCCAAATTCAGCTTTTACAAAAGGTCTCATTATACAAACAACACAATAACAATTAAATGCATCGGAGTCACTGGAAGAGCTTCAGCTCCACTAAACACCTCAGAGCTCCGAAAAACAAATGTTGAATTTTCCAGATTTAATATTCCCAGTTCTTCGCCCGGCTGATGTAAACACTAAAGCACTAAAAAAGCACAGAGTAAACAAATAATTAGGCTGTTGTTGTTTACTATCAAATCCGGGTTTATTCTCTCGTATAAAAAAAAAAAAACCAAGAGAAACTGGGTTTTCCGAGCAGCTTCTAGGGGTCTATAAACCGTTTCCATTTGTCCACAATAAAACCATCGGAGGCAACCTCGCTCGTAAAGCAGCTCCTGCTTTGTAATTGGCTCGCAGCTGCCCGCCGATTTCCATCGAAAAGCAATGTGGCGGCTGACCTGGAGCATCTCGAAATACTGCCCCCCCCCACCCCCACCCCCAACACACCACGCCAGACCCTCAAATTAAGCATCTTATACAATGTCTAAAAACAAAAAAACAAGAAGACTTGTTCATAGACATTAAACTAGCAGGAAGTGCCAAAACACGCACGTCTATTGTTCTTTTTACTGTGTGAATGTTAGCGACCTAAACAAAGAGTTCTTAGGAACTCTGTTGAGGAAAGTACCGTTTAGCTTTTAGTCTTTTGTTGCTACAAAACTGAGACAACTTGCGAAACAAATTGAATGAAAAATAAATGATTTACCTTTGTTTGTTAGGTGTACACAGACCCACACAAATACATTAAAAAAAATATAAAAAAAGATCTTTTATTTTGCCAATTTTGCTCGTTTTTGATTAATTGCATAACTGCTGATTATAAATTAATATAATATCTTACTTTAACTCTAAAATTAATCAATTAATTTGTAATTAATTAATCTACCGCTGTAGAAATATACAACTTTGTTTATTTTTTAGATTTTTTTTTATCAGTGTTTTAATGTCGATTCCCTCCATTGACGAGTGTTGACTGTGAGTGTCAGTGTTGACAGTATGCAGTGTGTGCCTTCCTATGTGATGCATGTGGTCAGGGGGGGTCCTCACCCATGGTGTCCATTTGCAGCGTTCTCCTCCGCGGGTTGGAGCCGTAGTGCTGGTAGTACTGACCGGCCGGCTTGGTGGGCGACGCCGCGCCGGGACTCCCCAAACCCAACTCGCCACCCAGTATCGACTGGTCGAGAGAGAGAGAGAGAGAGAGAGAGAGAAGGAGGGAGAGAGAGAGGAGGGGGAGTTATTGGAGTGACGGCCGAGCTGAATCATGTGATGTTTTGGACCCACTCAGGCACAAACATGCAGGCAGTGATACATTTTTTAAAGTCTCGACGGTTGAATCGCGGAAATCACAGACATTTATTAAAACAGCTGGGAGCTGCAGCCTCTCGCAAATGTTCCTGAACAAGACAAACTGTTGTTTGATTTTGCGGATGGACTGTTTTCATTTGCATGACATTGTATTAAAGTGAAAGAGGCAGGAAACTTTGGCTGGACTTGAGGAGAAACAATTAAGACGTTGAAGCCGAGAAGTTTCACTCTTGAAAGACTTTTTGAGGTGAGTCGAATCAGATGTCGTGAAACTGTCTTCAGATAAACAGACATTAGGACAATAAATGTTGTTTTTCTGCGCCCAGAGTTGGACTCTGTGAATCCAGACATAAACACAACCCGTAAGAACAGCTCACACGGGAATAAGCTTCACAATAACGTGACCAAGATGGTTTATAAGTTGGAGTATTGACGATATCTGAATGCCGTGCGGAAGGTTCTCCATCTTTATAAACTTTGATTTTGTGCAAAATAAGTTTGCATATTTGTGTTTGCAATATATCACATTTTTCCTGTTCACAAACGTATCAATATCTTTTTAATTGCACATCAGAGACTGAAAGATTTACATTGAAATTGTTGTCCGAAGTGCATTTCAAAATAAAGTTCCATTTCCTGTGCACAGCTACACTTTGGTCAGAACGCAACTCCAATTTTGAAACACTATTTTGATCACAGCGGTTGACAAATGAAGGCGAATCAACACTGAATTTAAACATGGAAATGACGCTGGTAAAATCTAAATCCAGGATATTCTTCTTGATACCCAAAATTATTGGAAACATTTTGTAAATATTTCTATCTTTGTGTCGCTTATGGATTTAATTTATTGTTAAAAGGAGTCGCAAAAAAACAGCATTCGAATGTGTCCTTAAACCTGAAAAAAAGTGTATTTCTGCTCACTTTTTGAACTTAATTTCAACATTTCATACCAAATTTTTCCCAGGAAATTTCAACAGCACAGAAAGCCTCTGAAACACTCGGCGCCCTTCGGTCACCGTGGCCGGCCTCGCCGCCGCACCACCGCCTCACAGCCTCACAGCCTCTAAAGTCTCCAAGGCCTCCAATCAAGGCCGACCATCAAATGTCACATGATCGCTGCAAAGCCATAATGATGCCTGCAGCTGGAACCTGCATGTGTGTGTTTTAGTAGACCTCCTCAAATTGAATACCAAAGTTAGATCTGTTAGTAAATACAAGTTATTGATAGTTAGGTTGCTACAAGGATGGATAGATAGATAGATAGATAGATAGATAGATAGATAGATAGATAGATAGATAGATAGATAGATAGATAGAT
>JASSRZ010000083.1:1508756-1530708 GCA_032164315.1 Malacoctenus gilli
ACACACACACACACACACACACACACACACACACACACACACACACACACACACACACACACACACACACAGAGGGGCTCCTGAGGGAGCGAAGCCCTCAGGCTGCAGCTACAGACAGTAAAAACCAGCGGAGACGACGGGAGCGAAGCTGGTCGGGACAGTTTGCTGCGACTGCACATCCGACAGCAGCCGTCCGGAGTGACGGCCGCCGTGACTTCCGGCCACCAAAAGGAAATGATGCGAAACTGGTCCAAATCGCGAGTTTATTGGGGGGAAACTTTCTATTAGAGGAGCAAAATCAACACATGCATGGGATCCCCTGGAGGCTCTGGTGATTCAGACAGGAGGAGAGAAGCAAGCCATGAAATCGAGCATGAAATTTGAAGGGAATGGGAGGACGGTGGGGCGGATGGATGGATCATAATGAAGTCTTTCTTTAAGAGATGTCGGCCAATTTAAAGAACGGCTTTCCATATTGAGTTTGCATATTCTCCCTGTGTGTGAGTCGGTGTTCTCCCAAATCCCCAAACCACACATATGTCGGAAAAGCGGCGCAGGATACGAATGGACGGAGCGCCGAGGTGTCGCCCCGGAGCCATCGGGGCCACTTTCAAAGTACGCGGCGCCCAGCTGGTCGCAGAATAACGGGGCAGCGCCGCAACAGATCTTTTTCGCTATGAAGAAATAAATGAGTATTTGATTGGCAGAGAGAAGAAAAACACAATAAACGACAGGCACAGAAGTGCGTCTGCTGAGTTGTTTTTTTTTTTTTTTCGGAGCCTGAAACGCATCATTATCAGTGAGCTTCTTCAATTGACTAAGAGTTGGTTTTTTATTGTGTGATGGATTGTTTCATGCCATCTGCTGGATATGATAGAAAGAATGGGCTGTTTTTAAAGGACACAATAAATGTATAAATGCTATTTTTGTTCTTTGTGTCGGCCGCCGACTGTCTGAGAGTGACAGCTGAGAGGAAAGTGTTGGTGCACCCTTCAGCTTTACATCTCCGTTCAAAGCGCCGCAAAGTGAACTGGCTGCTGGCTCTGCGAGTGTTTGTTTCCAGTCTGTATTCTCATTTCAAGCCTCTCCTTCAATCGTATCATTAATGTCGCCGAACAAAGCCGCCTCGCGATGTGCTGCAGCCTTAAGAGTGGCCCGAAATTTCTGCAGCGATCCAAACTTTTATTAGCGCTCGGTTCAACTTTCTCGTCCATTTACACGTCCAGACGTGTCCAAGGCCGTCGCCGCAGGTACAGGTTCTCGTTTCGAACATCAGAGTACGAGAGCGACAACAAAGTGATGGCAAATGTTGTCACTTTAATGTGTTCATGCTACAGACCGAGACGACCGTGTAGCAGGACTACGATCACAACACAAACACACAAAGAGACGACCAATCATCACGGGGGCCCGCAAGAGTCCAGAACACCTGCTTCTATGTGTGTGTGTGTGTGTGCGTGTGTGTGTGTGTGTGTGTGTGTGTGTGTGTGTGTGTGTGTGTGTGTGAGTGTGACAGATCACAGCAAACACACAGAAACATGCAGCACAAGAAGCAACACAGAATCTACTTGTAGTGACAACTTCCTCCATCTTCTAACTGCTACACACGCACACACACAAACACACACACACACACTCACGCGCGCACGCACGCAAACACGCACGCACGCACACACGCAAACACGCACGCACGCAAACGAAGCAGTTCAAAGCATTTCTCCTTAATTAGCGTTCAACGCTTGGCTTGACAAATAAATAGCGATCATTTAAGAACACTTAGAGAGGAATCAGACAGCACATTACACCTCGCAATATCTGGCAGCTTTCTGAGTGCAATTAGAATGGTGGGGGGGGGGTGCAGGAGAGGAGAGAGGCAGGGGAAGAGATAGTAGTTCAAAGTGAGGATTGAGGAAGAAAAGGTGGGAAGGGTGGAGTGAAACTGTGGCGCCAAGCGAGGATGAAGACGAGGGAATAAAGAGGAGGAGGAGGGAGCAGAAAATCTGGTGAAAACACAAGACGGGTTCAGGAAACTTGGGCTGAATGTTGATGACTGACGGAGGCCGCGCCTCTCTCAAAGGCTCCTCGTACAACCATCCATCACGTTTCGCGACTCGAGCTTTTATCGCAGAGGGTTCAAAGACAGAAGACGAGCAGTGAAGCATTTCAATGGACTTTTTCTGGAACAATCTGAATCGCGTCGTTGATCGATCAGAGCTGCGAACATCTATGCGGGATCAATAGCTGCTAAGTTCGCTATCTGGAACCGGAGTTCTGGAATGATCCCAAATAGTTCCATTGTCTTCAATAAGAGGCAGTGGAGTCCTTGCAGCCATCAACAACTGCAGCAAGCCAGCAGCTCCATCCCATCATAGTCGCGCTGGGTGGTCCTGACACTCACTGTTTTCACATAATGGATGACACATGCGCACGCACAAACTGTCAGCTGTCAGAGCTCGTGTGTCAGCAGACACAAAGTACCGCGATGCGTCTTCCTGTGCGACGTCGTCGTGTGTGTGTGTGTGTGTGGGGGGGGGCGATGCAGACCCCGGGGAGCGTCTCCTCCTCTGAATGACTGGAGAAGAGGATGAATGGATGAACTGATGGAAGGGTGCGTTTTTAAGCCCAAATAAATGATGGCTTGGTTAAAATTAGAGCTGCAGCAATCTTGGAGGAAAAAACTGCAGTTTCTTTCATTTCATATAAAACTCCACAGATATTTTTCTGCGCTGTGAACATAATAAACCTGTTATTACGTAAGAAAAAAACTCGGCTGTGTTCGGGCGATCGAGCCAAGCTGTGGTCCTCACATTTTTATTAATATTTCCCTGCATGTAATAGTCTTTGACTCGTCCTTGTTGGGGTTTTGTTTTTGTTTTTTTTCCAACCACCACCAGCTGTTGGGGGGCCTGTACTTCCTGCTGCCCTGCGATTGGTCAGCTAAGAGCCAATCGGGACGGCTTCAGATGAGAGACTGAATCGAGCGGGGATGAGCACACACGCACACCCTCGGCAGCCACAGTCCACCATAAATTTGTAACAGAACTGAGACACACACCGACACACACACACCGCTCTGCGCTGCACCAGGAAGGTCAGCCACCTAAAGTGTAGTTGTGACCCCCACACAACAGGCTCTTGCCTTCAAACTGACCCACAATCTGTAGAAACACAAAGAGAGACCTTTCCAGGCTACTACAGCCTATAATTATATAATTTAGAAATAGGACCAGATGACAGAAAGAGCAAGAAACCAATGGAGCATCTTCCTCCTCACCCTCTCTGCTGTCTGTGTGGTGACTGAGTGATTCGAAGCTCAGAGCTCAGAGAGTCAACCCGGCTCTGGGTTTCGATAAAATATATGCTACATGTTGATTAATTACATGCTCCATAATGTCCTGCACATGTGTGCGTAAAATACAGTTTTAGCAAGTCGCCGCTTTCCTATCAGTGCAAACGTGTGCACCTTGTTTGTAGATGGAGCTTTCAGGTGCCTCTGAAAACTTCAGAACAGGGTCTTCAGCATTTTTCACCGACTCATGTGTGTGTGTGTAAATTTGTGTTTCTGTGTGTGTGTGGAGCCCTCACATCTCGACGCTTGCTGCCTCAGCTCGGGCCGTCGGCCGAGACCAGCCCGACTGATCTGCAAGCCGATAGCTGGATGACAGGCGTGCTTTGGTGTACCTGAAGGTGTGTGTGTGTGTCCGTGTGTGTGTGTGAGTATCGCAGCGCTCTACACTGTGGCTTTACCGTGAATGAAGTGAAAAAAAAGGGAAGTGAGGAGCGAGAGAGGGAGGAGATACGGGTGTGTGGAGAGCGAGAGCGAGGGATAAGAAACGGGCGAGACGGTGGGGACATGAAAGACGGGCGGCATGATAGCGGAGGATCATCGACTCCCATCCCTGCATCCAGAAGAAGCTGCTTCCTGCTTGTGTAAACAGAATATCCCTTCAGACAGCGACCGTGTGAGAGTGTGTGAGTGTGTGTCCATGTGGACGGGGGTCTTGGCTGTATATTACACAACTCAGGAGAGTGTGCGGTTGTCACTCGAAGCAGCAGTAAAGACACAACACTCACCAAAAATCGAATGAATGAAGAGAAACTGTCAATGATAAGCAGAGACTAAGGCATAGAAGCTATGTCCCGAGGGTGGCGCTAGAGAGACTGTGAGACAAATGAAATGTAAGAGCTGGCAAAAAAAGACACCAGTTGAATTATCTACAGGATCCTGGTACTTTTTTGTAATCGAATACAACAGAAGTATTTCTAATCACAGCTTTACGGTGGAGCGTCAGACAGCCGGTGGGCTCCGCCGTGACCCTGTCAGGTGCTTGTTGAAGCAAGATGGAGAACAACCCCGGCGACTTCTGTTCTGGAGGCTCAACCCGACAGTACCGCGATCGATTTCCGAGGGCAACAGCGTCCACAGCAGGTCACCGCTCGGAAACACTCAGCAGAGCCGCTCTCACACAGTCACCGACATACAAAAACACTTCTCGTCTTGCAGTGACAGAGACCACCATCGTCTCAGTGTCTCAACCGAAGGACGCTTTGACGCGCTGACATGATGAAGCGGGGGGGGGGGGGGATCAGAGCGCCGTCCCCCTTTAATTAGAGGACGATCCACAACACCACCTGAGCCACGAGGGGTTCAGTGACAAAACAAAAGGTGCAGGAAACATCAGGGATTCTGTGAGGGATTATGATCAGATTATGGTGGATTTTTGACCAATGTCATCAATTCTTTATGTCTGATGAAGTCCAAGAAATGCGAGATTAACGTTGAATAATTTCTGATACTTTTCTGATAAAATAGCGCACAAAATTAAAGGAGATTCTCAGTCGAGAGTTTCCTGAAATCACCGACTTTAAGTGAGTTTTGCAAAACAATCTCGGCAAATTTAGGCAATCACGTCAGACTGACACATCTGAACAATTATCGGATGGAAGTCGAGGCGCGCGCTCGCGTTCCCGGGAGACAAATAACACTAGCTAATCGTGGTCGGCGCACGCCACCGCTGATTAAGAACAATCCTATTTGTTTTGGTTCACTACCAACGCAACTTGGTTCAAGATCCCCAAAGAGCAGCCCAGATTTTAGATTTTCATCCATTTGGAAATTCAAATATGATTAAATCAGTGATTAAAGAGAGAGAGAGAGAGAGTGAAAAAAAGACACTCTCCCAAAGAGAAATCGCCGTAAATGAGCAAAATGTCAAACTGAATAATTAAGTGAAAATGAGATGGCAGTCCTTCCTTTCTGATCATCAAGTGTTTTGGAGCTCAGCTGAAGGAGATTTGCAGGGCTGCGGTTGTTACCGAGCGCTCAGACCGCATTAAAGAGCCGTAAATTCAGAACTTCCACCAAACCTGAAGCCAAAAATGTGGAAGCGAAGCCTAAAGTGCCTCAAAAGTCCAACGATGGAAAACGCATTCGCTCTCTTTTTTTCTTTTTTCTCCCCGAGATGGGAGAAATAAAGCAGGGTCATCTTCCTGCTGTTAGGGTGTGAGCTCATCCTCTAAGTGTTTCTCGCTCCGTCGCCGTCTCCCTCGTTCTCTCGCTGCCGAGGAGAAGCCAGAGGATTTTGGACCTCAGCCCAGCATGTAAATTTATCTGCCATTTCCAAACAATTTCCATCAGGAGCCATTCAGACTGTGTAGCAGGATAATTTGACAGGAGCCCAGTGAGGAAAACCGCCAGCCAGTCAGTAATCTTTGATTTATTCTATATTTTTGTCCTCTGCGGCTTCCTGTAGCTGCGTATAAACCACAGCTGGGTAAAAGAGCTGGCTATGAAGGATGAATGGATGAATGGATGGATGGATGGATGGATGATGGATGGATGGCTAGATGATGGATGGATGGATGGATGGGTGGATGGGTGGATGGATGGATGGATGGATGGATGAATAGATGAATGGACAGAAAAGCAGGCAGAGATGGATGGATGGATGGATGGATGGATGGATGGATGGATGGACAGAAAAGCAGGCAGAGATGGAGGGATGAATGGATGGATGGATGGATGGATGGATGGATGGATGGATGGATTAATAAGGCAAGGGAGAAAGGCAGGCAGAGATGGATGGATGGATATAAAGAGTCAGGGAAGGAGGGAAGAATAGATGAATGGGCAAACCAACGGATGGATGGATGGATGAAAGGATGCCAAGTCAAACGAACTCATTCAAAAACAGATGAAGAAGTGAATGCGCGCTGCACCGACTCGAGCAGACTTGATCTCCACCAGCAGCTCGGCTCAAAGACCCCCCGTGTGAAAACCCCCCCGGTGCGACTGACACGTTCGGGACGAGGGCGACGCCGTTGTGCGTGTGTGTTTTTGTGCGTCTGCGCACAAAAGGTTGTCACGGCCAACTCCCGTCCTCCCGTCGGATCAAAAGGCAGGAAGGCCTTTCTGAGGTGTGAAAACGAGTGCGAGTCCTTCACATGCCACATTGGGGCTTTTCTTCACTCCTGCTCGCTCCACTTTGTTCTCTTTATTCACCAGCTTGGCAGCCGGAGTTGCCCAGTTGCCCCGGGCAACCGGATCCGGACCGACGTCGATCACTCCGGTCTGATCGGCTATGCAAGCAACTAACTCAGCGACTCAGTGCGTCAAAGGTAGATAAAAATGGACAGTTAATTGGAACCTACATGAATAAATACTTGAGATCACTCATTAATTGTCGCGGACCAATTGCGAGTACTTCGTCTACTTTACAGATACCCGGTAACGTCACAACTGTGTCGATACTTGAGGAGTTTCTGAGAAGTAAAAAAAACGCGTTTATGTGAATTTCGCTCCCCAGGGTGATCCATCAGCTCCCATCTGCTTTGAAATCCAACCATTTTGATATGCAAAGAGGACGCACATATTTCATGCATCCATCGCACTATGTCGCACCTTTTAGCACAACTTTGATTGTGTAATTAAGGAAACGCACGCCTGTGATGAGCTTTAATTAATCGGCGTTTGAGACGAAAAGGAAGAAGCCATTTCCGACATCAGACTCAAGGTGTCCGACAGCCTGCGCCGGGACGGAACGTATGTAATCCGTTTCATTCGCCGGCCATCAAAATACCGTGAGCACATCGCGCCGCTTAATATTCCGACGGCGGAATCAAACCCCAACATCTGTAAATCTCCTTTAATTATCGGCACACATCTCCACGCCGGCGCATATGGACCTGGAGAAGTTAGCGGGAAGATTACAGCAAACCGGCTCCAACCACCAAAGTCCTCGCAACACCTGCTGCTGCTGTTTTCTGTCAGTGCCGCCTTTTTCTTTTCTCGCAGAACAATCGTCTTTAAAGTTGAAATTATTAATTATTTCTTTTTTATGAAGTTGGGAATATGTGACCAAGTTCGGCATCTCACTGGAAATATGAAAAGCAGCGAACAGCTGTTGTTTATGGTCGTCGTCGGGATGATTGACACGTAGCAACAGACATTTTAATGGTTGTTATTATGCGAACTGTGAATAAATAAACGCGTAACATAAGTGAAAAAGTAAACAACCCAATTTTTCTGCATAAATTTTGCAGTGACAATATAACAGACGAAAAAAAACAATTCTATTTGCTGGTTCAATAAAGTTAATTCAATTCTGAAACCGTTTTTAAGCAAATAAAATAAAATCTTGAGAATAAAAAAAACTATATAAAAGAATAAACAATGCAAATTAATACTACGACTTCTACTGCTTATATTATCTTTAAGAACTGTAATAAAAATCAAACAAATTAAATGAAAACTAAAGCAAACTTAGCAAACTTAAACAAACCCCAATAACGTGGTGCAGTTACATCAGCTGCTCATTTGGGGGCGATCTTTTCAGAAACAAGCATTAACCAGGAGAAAAAAGCACTCAATGAAGAAGAAAACTCATGGATTACCAACACAAAAAAACTGAAAAAACTTGAAGAGTCAAAAACGTTTTATGCTTCTTCTTCTTTGGTACACTTACTAATCCGCTTGCCTTTTATACTGTGAGCTAAGCACACCAGAGTTCACTTGCAGGTAACCTGTGTTGCTTTCTTGACCTTTCACACCAGCCCAAACGAAGAGGACTCGGTAAAAAAGCAGCTACGCCTGGCCAAGCAAATAAAACCCCGACGCCGATGAGTCATTTTTCAAAACTTTCCAACAGTGGTGGAAAGTTCAACTGACCACGAGGACACGCTACGCATTCGGAAAAAACACACCAACAGAAAAGCTGCGTGAAGGCTTCGGCCACCTGTTGCATGTTTCTTCCGAGTTATCCAACAAAAGCCGCCGTGAACTCGCTGCACCTCAGGTTCGTCCTTGAAGCCTCAGATTAGCTATTTTCCCATCTACTCGGGGTCATTACTCCAGCGCTGCTCAATTTCAGCAGATTGTGTACAGAAGCTGCCTCCTGCTGTGCACTTCTACACTCATACTGTACAACTTCCTACGTTTATTTGCCGTGGCAGATGTAAAACGCTGTGACCCGGAAAAAAACCTTCGGCACCCTGCTCTCCATTAGAGACTTCGGGGGCCAAAGGTCAGAGGGCCCCCACAGACGGGGACGAAACAACGGCAGCGGCGATGAGAGAGGACAGAGACAGTAGGACTGACCTGGTGACAGTGTGGGTTGGACTCTCTGCCGTACGAGTACGAAGTCCTCTCTGTTTTACCTGCAAGATGAAGGAGGGAGCGGAAGAGATGCTGTTATTCATACGTTCATTTCCACAAACACCAAAGTTTTATAATGAGACATGCTTCAGTTTAATGAGCTGTGAGTTCATGAACAAAAGTCACAAACTGAAGTGATTCCAGAATGTAAACTTAGATTCATTCATTCATCTCACAAGCCAAAAGTTCAATCTGCGACAGTTGCAAGAGAAAACCTGACATCATTCATCCCTTCATTCATTCACTGCAGAGACATTTGTCTTGTTTTTTTCCCCCCCTTAAAACAATTCAAACATTTCACGCGAGTCGCCACAGAAGTGGTTTCCGTTGACATGTTTACGTTTCAGTCTCTGGTGTAAACGACTTAAAGGAGAGCTCAGTCAAAGGTGGCTCATCAGACGGCGAACGCAGTTTACCATCGTAAACAGCCAGAGCCAGTTTAGCTGATCAGAGGCGGTGCGTTGTGTATGTTCTCCACCCGCTGATCTCCACAACACAAACACAACAGACATCTGCTGTACCTGTGATGCACAGATCCATCTACAGGAAGACTTTGGCTAAACGCTGCAAAAAAAAGCCGGCTTTGAAGAGAAGAAACGCACTTTGACTCGCTGCTGTTCTCTTTCAGGTGGAGATTCAGCCCGTTTGCACGTCCAGAAAAAAAACAAATGAGACAAAACGTACAGTCCTCCTGTGCCAGAGACACGTATAGACTCCGTCATCCACTCTGTAGGTTTGACGACTTCCTCCGAATCTTTCTAAAGTCAACGTTGGCCCAGAGGGACTCGTTACCAGAGAGACTCCAGCACCTTATCCTGTGCCATTTCTCACCGCGAGTTCTTCCACATGGAAGTTCATAAGGAGAAAAGATGGAAATCGCAACAAGTGCAATACCAACTGCCGCCACACGACAGCTCGTGAGTAATAACACCTCCTCAACTGACAGCATTTCCAAGCACCTTCTCCAATTTTAGGGTTTTCCCTTCCCTGACAGGACCAGGTAATAGGTACTTTTTGAGTACCAGTAATGTCAGGATTTCCAAGCAAGTTGAGTCTCACTGAAAACATGACTCTTAAAGGGCTGTAAGTCAGTAAGTGTGTGTGTGTGTGTGTTTGTGTGTGTGTGTGTGTGTGTGTGTGTGTGTGTCTGTGTGTACTGCTGAACAAGGCTTGCACCTGAACTCTCACCTATTGTGAGCTTTGTGACTTCCTGCCATCGTGACCCGACGTTGAATCACCTCAAAGGGATCCCAAACTTCCTTTGGGGATTTTCACCTCCTTCCTGAAGCCCCCCCCCCCAAACACCTCATAGCTGATGCTCATTTTTATCAACGTGTGGGGATGCAATGAAAAAAAGGAAAAATCGGCCACCTCTCCAACAAGTCTTCGCGCAACATCTTTTGCTCAGACAACGAGTTGTTTGATCGGAATCAGTCATCGGCGCTCTTTAAAAGCGGGCCAAGCATTGATCGGGGAGGTGAGGCCACTCTGGCAGGTAGAGCGACCGGCGTTTCTAATACGCGGGCTAGAGTGCGTCTGGCTGCGAACGAGGTGTCTGATAAATTCCCGGGAAGACGCGGTCGAGCGGCGCCGACAACAAAGCTGATCTGCTCTCCAGCTTCTGTGAGCAGGCTTCCCTCTCCTCCGAGCGGCGGGGCCACTTCAGTGTCTATTTTTACCGCACCCCTCCCTCCCTCCCTCCCACCTCCCCTCACCCCCCTTTTCTTTTTCTAAATTTCTCTTTTTTGGGGGGGGGATGAAACCTTAAATCTTCAGCCAGTCTAAATATCAAACCACAGTTAGTGTGTAATTACATTCTGCTGTCAAAGCAGCCGTACGGGATGAAATGGAGGGGTTTATAGCGAGCGTGTGTGGAGGAAAATGAAGCGTGTACGTGGTGAAGGGTTGGAATCAGGCTTGTATAGACCACCGCTGAATGCACGCCAACATGGTAGTCGATGCAGAAGAGGTTGATAATTACAGGCGTACAGAATAGGAATGTGGTCGTCTGTGTATGCGAGTGTGTGTGGATGCGAGTGTGTGTGTGTGTCTGTGTGTGTGTGACCGATACAGCGGCCTTGGCTTCATCTATGACTGATGCCAGCTGGACCGGTTTGGCACGTATACAAAGACTCCCACACACGTATACACACACACGGACACACACAATTTCGATCGTTTCAACACCACATGTGCCCCCACAAGTCACTGCAACCTACAACAAAACCCAAAACCCTTTCGGAGCCACCGCACAATAACACACACAGTTTGTCGTAAATAAAAATCTTAAAAAATACAAATTGTCCCTTCGAGTCACATGAACAAATTTTTTAATTTTGTGCCAAAACGCAAATGGTTAAAACGTTTCGTCAGATAATTAAATATGTTGTGGATGGATTTGTTTGCTGCAGTGTCGATTATATTTATAGATGCATTAATGTAAAGATAGATGTAAGTAAAGCTGGCTAAGATTTAAAATCAGTGGGATAAGTTTTATTTTTCTCTTTAGATTCGAAAAAAATTGTGAGTAAAAAAATGCACATAAGGTGTTGATAATTTTGCTAACTCACAGCTACATTTTTTTCTTCCAAACACAGATATACAGATACAAATTAGGTTAAAAATAGCTCACGCCTGCATAAAAAAAAGTCGCAAAAAAAAGAGAGAGAAATTGAATAAAATCAAGTAAAAAAAGCCAATCAGAGCCGGGTCGCAGCGCGTCAGCACGCAGCTGCCAGCGACCCCTCTTTGTGTTACCTTTGTGCGTCTGTGGCACCTTTTGAACAGAGGAGGACCGGCGTTGGCACGGAGCTTTTATTGCCTTCTGGCACAGCGGCTCTAAAAGCAGGACCCCCGGTTCTCAGCGCCCGGCGTGACCGCCTGAATCTACGCACGCAGGCCCACGGAACGACCGCAGCGTGATGGGCTGGTGTCCGGGCTTCACACACGATTTATATTTAGTGATGTTGGATTTTGGAAACGCTGGCCTGTGTGTGTGTGTGTGTGTGTGTGTGTGTGTGTGTGTGTCTGTATGTGTGTGTGTCCTCCTCCTCTCTCCTGACATGAACACACAACAGCATCCAAACACGCACACACACACACTTCTGGCCAGTCAAATAAAGAGACATTTTTGTCTTCTCTGGATATTTGCTAACATCACATTTTCTTTTTTCATAATCGTCCTTTAATTCTGTTGCACATAAAAAACAACAGCTAATAAGAACAGTTTTCTGTCTGATGTATTTTGTCTCATTTGGCAGATGGTTTATGAAAGAGCAGCTCAAAAATACATTTAGAGAAAAAGGAGATAATTCAGCCTTCAAATAAACTCCGGTTTCTATTTGTCACAATTTGTTCGTATTATTTTTTGGAATTATAGAGTGTAGAAAAAACTATGTAAACTGATAGAAGGCAGAAAGAAGAGCAAAGAAATTTAAATTTATGCTTTGTTTGCTTTGCGTTTGCAAACAGTTTATAAGCAATATGAAAGATGGAGAAAAAAATAAAATTTAAAAGTACACTTTAAAAAAATGTAACAAAATATTGAACCTTAAATTTAAAAGCATGTTTTGTTTTTTTTTAACCTTTTTTCATTTTCAAGTTTCACATTTTCATCTAAATTTGATCCATTTTCAACCCTAATGTCTGATATAATTTAAGATAAAATAAAATGCACATTTTGTAATGTTTTTTCTCAGAAATGGTAACATTTTTAGAGCAAACATGGGCTGCAGTGTAACAGGGAAGCTAACCTCGCTACAGAAGGTGCAGCAATTATGTCCAAATTTGATTCAAAACTGGTACAAGCCGCAACGCCCCCCGCTCCCCCCCCCCCCATTCCATGTGTCCTCACACGGCGACCTTTTCACCTCCACCAGCTCTGCAGGCTGAGCTCATGTATTACATGCAAAAACAAAAAAATCCCTGGTATTTTAATTTGGCTGTAAAAGCAGCAGCAAGGGCGATGAAGAGAGAGGGGGGGGGCAGGGCAGGGCAGGGCAGGGCAGGATGTGAGGGGTCAGACGCAAGATCACACACCCTGTCATAACGTGTCGTCAGTGGACACGCTCGTACAAACACTTGTTCACACGTGCTGTCCAGTCCAACACTGAGCCTCTCTGGATGTAGTTTGCATGTTGCTCCAGTATTTCAACTTGCACGTAAGCGTGATTGCTCTGTCTTTCCTGTGACAACCCGGCAACACGGTGGGCTTCGGCCTTCCTTTTTGCTCTTTGTTACGGGGGGGGGGTTTGACTCCTGCTGCCCCTAACTTTACCTTGAAACGCGGCGTTACAGGAGGAGAATAAACGGGAGGCTGTCAGGGTTCTGCTAACAGACCGTTCAGCCTCTCTCACTGACGTGATGGGAACTTCTTCCTCGCTGGGATCGATCACAGCTGATAGAAGTAGGATTTTCACTGGGATTCATCACCGAGGAAGAGAGAACAACATCGCGGAGTTATTGGAGGAGATGCTGCCAACATCTATACTGTCGGCGGCTGAGAGACAAGCCGAGTCTTCCTGGGTGTGAAAGAAAAACACTCAGAAGACATGATCTCCTCTGACACCCATATAATGAGTCCATTTTAATAAGGTATGTGACTAATAAGTGCGATTTGATGAGGATGACAAAGATGAGACGAGAGAAAAGAAAGAAGAGAGAGAGACAGAAGAGAGGGGACGGGAGTGTGTGTGAGTGTGTGTGTGCGTGTGTGTGTGTAATAGGGGGAGGGTTGGACCGTGCAGACATGATTCATTCTGTGCGATTCAAGCGTTTCCATGACACCGCCGGCACTGGTCCAGAAGTTTCTATAAAGTCTGAAAGGTAACATCGTGCACACACACGCACACGCACACGCACACACACACACACACACACGCACACACACACACACACGCACACACACCAATCTGAATTCATCCCCCAGCGCAGAATTTGAAGCCGTCCATATATTTAGTCATAGCTTTGTCTGTGTAACATTTTTTTTTTGGGGGGGGGGGGGGGAATCACATTAATTTACCACACAATAGTCGATGAGTAACGATCATCTCTCAGACAGCCCTCCCACCCCACAAACACAGAGCCGCCACCACCACGAGCCCCCCCACCACCACCCCAACCCCCACCCCCCCATCCAGCTCCCTCCCCTCCCCATCCCCTCTCTCGATCCCAGCAGGCCTTGATTTCTTGGCACGAGAGCCAGTGAATACATGAAACAACAGATGAACGTATACGAGCGTCGAGAACGACTTGGGAGACGTAGCATTCAGCTCACATCTGTCGGCTTCTACCTTCAGCCATATCAGAGAGACAGCAGACTGCCGACTGAAACACAACTCTGGAGCCTTCTCCTCCTCGCTATTTTGTTTGTCAACTTATTGTATCGAAGTGAATGGCCTCGTTGTGTTAGTCTAATTAACATTTATTTGGACACGTTTGGATGTTCCCAAAAAGATTTTCCTTCTTACAAAAGAACATTTCATGAAATACTTTCATGTCCAATTCATAACATGACAGATTCCCTTGGTGACGAGGATTTTGAGCTCATGGCGTTCCACAAGGTTCCGTATTAGGACCTTTTATTTGTACACATTCTTTTAAAAACATACTTTCCAGATTTTCCAATGTACTTTTGGGACAGGACATTTTTTCTCAAAGCGATACACTGAGGAAAGTTGCCGATGTCGATTTTTTGGTGTAAAACATACATTTTTGAAACGCCGACCCGAGTGTGCAGCCCACATGGGCTCGCCGCCGACGACCGAAAACGCGGTTTCAGCAGCGAGAACGAAACTCGTCACAAAGAGAAGCTAAATTGCAAACACAAAAAAATCAGGCGCTTCTTCTTCCAGCAGCAACAAACAACATCTGCCACCGAAAAAAAATGTCTCGTCTACCAAACGAGCCAAGACGCTGGCCTTCTTCCCTCACCCAAAAACCAGAGTACACAAAGTAAACAAACATGCCTTAGAGCACAAAAAGTTAATATCAAATGAAGAGGTAAATATTTCAAGACAGTTTTTTGGTAGCTTGTTATCAGTTACAGTGAGCCTTTGTCTTTCTATAGCTTAAGCTGCTAATGCTAATGTTACAAAAAATACAAGAGTCCCATATACTGAACTGCTGGAGCTTGTTTACCTGTTCGGCATCAATACAACTCACACTCGCAGTTACATTTTAACAGACTGCTAAATTAGCTCAGTGATTTTCTCATTATAATTAAAGTCTCACAGTAAAATTCTTTTTTTGTAGCGTCTCTTTGAATTAACTAAAAAAATATTCAATTCTCAATTAAATTTAGACTCATTTTTGTGGCGAATCACAAACTTTTCAGTCATTTGGAGACAAAAAGAACGTTTTCAGCCAACAATTAAAGGATACCAGCATCTGAGCAGGAGAAATAGCGCCCTCTAGAGATGGTGCGATAACGCCGGACTGAATGTCGGAACAAAAACCGACAACAAAAAACGGCTTTTCTAAGGTTGCCAAAACCAGAATCGAACATATCAGAGAAAGAAAAAAAAACAAGAGCAGGGCACTTTTTAGTGCCGGGAGCAGACGTGGGAAACTGCCCACAGCTTTTATTTTGAAAGACTCGGCTTTTGTATGCTCTGGAGAGTGGGCGTGTCCACCAGCATTTGGCTGCACCGTGACGTTTTGGCAAGTCAGAGCTCGATGAGGGGGCTTTTTTTTTTAGAGGGGTTAAAAAAAGATCCGAAACCACCGTGTCTTTATTTAGTGTTTTTGTTTTATCAAACCAAAGTTTTTGGGACGATTACTTGGTTGTTGATTTTTTTTTTTTTAGAGGTCACACAATTTCCGGGTCGTTATCGATTCTCAGAGGCCGACTGGCTCAACCCATGAAGAGAGGGAGGCCATGTTGAATAAAACACACACAACTTGGTGTATTCGGGAGATCAGTTGGAGATGTTTTAGGGATACAAAAGTTAATGCCTTTGTTTGTATGCCAGTGCGAGGACAGGGGGGGGAATTCAACTGCAGCCCTCACACTCGCATCCTGTTCATGTGAATGAGACCCAAATAACAGCACCCCCCCCCCCCAACCCTCACACCCCTCCCTTCCCAAACAGCCTTCATTATCCAGAGCCCCCACCCTGCATCACACACTTCTTCACCCCTCCTCCACCCTGGAATCAATAGACAAACAACAAGGAGGCAACACAACACGGCGCCAAGGGTGACACCGTCCGAACAGCCGGATCCACGCCGGCCTACGTGGTTCTCGGAAGCGGCGGGAAAGCGGCTTCGACTCGACGGCTGAAGGCCGGCGAAGGAAACTGCAAAAAATAAAATCGACTCCTTCCGGTTTTAGCTTCAAAATTCAAGTTTGAATTTGAATTTTTTTCCCGTGAAGCTTTCGTGGATTTCGACGAGAAAACGACATCGATTAGCAGCACGAACGTTGTAACTCAGCACGGGAGCGTTGTCGCGCTTTTTACGAATTCACGTGTGTGTGCGTGTGTGTGTGTGTGTGTGTGTGTGTGTGTGTGTGTGTGTGTGTGTATTTGCGTGTGTGTCGCTTTCAGACAAAACAGGGCTGCTGAAATGCGGCAGGCACTGCAGATTTTTGTTGGCTGGCTGACAACGCCGCGCTGGTGCCAAACCCCGACGGCGGAAACGACTAAAAGACGCATAAGGCTGGCATTAGAGCCCCCAAATCTTCTCCCCTTCCCCACAAACACACACACACACACTCGACGCACGCACACACACACACACACGCGCGCGTGCACACCCCTCCACCTCATCCTCCACCATCCTTCCTTCTCTTGCCTCTCTTTTCTAGTTCAGTGGCACGGCGCCCACTTTGGTCGGGGTCTGACTCGATTTGGCACCGCTCGCTTCGCCTTTACTGCGAATTTATCAGTCGCGTCTTTATTTCACTCTGATCTGACGGTAAGCTCGGTGTTGGAGGTAGAGTGGGGGGGGGAGAAAACATGGCACCTGAAACACAGCAGGAGGTGTAAATTGACTGGTAGCTTTTTTTCTCTTCTTTGGTCATCGCCTTGTTTCCCCGTTCTAACCGCCCTCCCCACCCCCACCGCCGCCGCCGCCACTGCCGAGCCCCCGCCTTTCCCTTCTTTTTCGAAACGAGTCACCGAATGCAAACCGGAGCCTTCGAGTTCTTCCAGGTTTTACCGCTCCCGCCGTCATATCTGCCCGTCTTTGTCTCCGGGATTTCGGGCAGCACTTCCACAAATACCTCGGACACAAAAGCATCTTGGAGATACATCCATGAGGCACTGAGCCCATGTTCCTCCTAAAACCTAAAACAAATGAGGGGGAAAAAAACCCAAAAAAACACGTGCACACACACACACACGCACACACACTCCAATTATGCTCCCGAGACAATAAAACACAGAAATGAGGAGAAAGAAGAAGAAATCTCCCGTAAAACATTCGGATTACCTACAACTAAGAGCCGGATTGTGTGTTTGGAGTCCATTATTGATGGAACAATATTTAGCTGCACGGTAAACAAAGGCTGGGCGCTCCAATCGCAGCTGTAAATTGTGTTTGAGCATTGTTCGGCAGACAGACGACAACTGCTCATGTCGAATTAGAAAGGTTCTTAAAGGTGGATTTAGCACGTTTCCCGTTGTCTTCGGGGTTGGAGTGGAAGCCCGACGACGCGGGGGAGACAAAGGGAGAGGTAGCGACGGCAGGAAAGGTGTGAAATTCCAAATTAGCAGCACAATATGGACGTATTAAAGCAACAATGAGCGGCGGCGGTGGCGGGGAGGCGGCAAAGAGTTTGCTCGCTGATGCCGTCGTGGCACGAGACGCACTTTCACCACCACGTGGTTTCTCGGCGGCGTCCGGGAAAGCCGACCGGGCGTCGGACGGCGTTTTTTTCTCTCCGATGGTAGGAGAGAAAGACGCGGCTCCTGATTCTCACAGCGCGCCAATGCACCACTTAGAAAGTATCACCTACGTTCATGCAGATCACGCCTCTTACAGCTCCCACTTAACTCTATTTAAAGGACTTCTTATCACACGAGACGGAGGCTGTTAATACCAAAACATGAGTTTTAATGAACCGCATTAAAAAAATTTAAAAAACCCAGTTTTATTAAATAAAATCTGTGAACTTTCATGCATGAAAGTTTACTTATTTACTTCCTTTCTGGCTGAAGCTAAACGGCCTGGTGAGAATAAAATGTTGGTGTATTTTTCAAACGTATTTCAAAAACAGATTAATTTGTAATGTCACAGGAAAGACCTCTGAATAATTGGGAGGCCGCCTGTTATTTTTTACCAAGGTTACTTCCTCTCAGTGTTGCCACTCACATTCAAAAAGAGCAACTCTCCTCTTTGAGTTTTCCAAAGAGTGAAAAAAGGCATCGAGCTTCCTCTGAGTGGAGGAGGAAGAAGGGGAGATGGATTGGGGGGGGGGGGGGTCAGGTGCTGTCAGACTGGAGAGGTCAAAGGATCCCAGGGGTACAGCAGGAACCCCGCCCCCCCCCACCAGTGTCAATGTCTGTCTCTGATAGTTTGTCCTCTTCCCGAATCCTTCATGTCTCAACTTTTCCTTGACAGCTGGTTTCATTAAATCATTCAATCCTGGTGAACAGAATAAAATGTACAATAAAACTAATTATAAAACATAAAGTGGTCGATTTACTTCATTGTCGATCTCCAAAATATTTAATTCATTGTGAAAATAACAGTTTTCCTCATAATTGAAGTTGAAGCTGATGAAATTTCATCAAATTTGCCTCCTCGTCTCGTCTCCCTGTTCTCTGGAAATCGTCTCTTTTTGCGTCAACTTTTCCAACGCGTTTGTTTCCTCACTCTCGTTCTCCTGCCGACAAATCCATTCTCTTCCTTCGTCAACCCCCGACTCCCCAGTTCACGCCTGTATTTAGACGAATGCGACGGATGCTTGAACACCTGGACGGCTGTAATATGAGGGCGAGTCGGCGGCTGCGAACCGGGGAGCCGTGTCACGGCGCTGATGTGCTCCGTGCGATTTCCGAACGGCCACCTGGCTGCGAAATAATGACATATCTGCTCCCACACACTGCTCGGGAGCCGGCGATCAGCGCGGCGGCGATGGCGCGGCGGGGCAGACCCTACCTGACACCACGCGGCGAGGCAGGGAGAGGGGGGGGGGCGGAGATGGATGGGCAGCGGGAGAAAGGACGGGGACGGGAACGGGGAGGGGCCAGCAGCCATCCGAGCGCCTACGGACAAACCCAAAGACGCCGCTCGCCGATTCACTCGACAAATCGCAGACAAGCGCCGGGTTTTTTTGGGGAGGTCAATGCCCACATCAGGAGTAATCGCTGAAAAGACGCCGACACGGTGGGCTGCAGCACGCCTGGATTAAAATTCACTCATCAGTGCTTCGAAATTAACATGTAGCCGACAGTTTTTATGAGCTCAAAGGCTCAATAATAACAATGACACCATTTTATGACCACCTGCTGAGAGGCTGGGAAACAAAAAGGAGTGGGCGTCATAAAATATCTGACTGGCTGCAAACTCAATTTACCTTTTTTTTCTTTTGAAACGGCGAGATGCGAAAACCAGAACGGACGAACAGAGAAGATCCGCCGCGCCGTCAGCAGGACGGAGCGAGTCCGCAACAAAGGTCGCGTTTCACAGGCTGGAATGAAACGCGAGACGAGCGTCGAATCATCAAGCCTGCGAACTTTTCTCGGAGAGAATTTGAAGAGTTTCTTTCTCCTTTTTTAAAAATTATTTGACGAGTAAAAAAAGAAAAACAGGCCCTGTTCTGTCTCCCGATTAAATAATTTGGTCTCACCGATAAAAAACAGCTTTGAACGACATGAAAGAAACAAAACTGTCCTTCAAATAGTCTTTAACTCATTAAACTGGGTCAGAACTGGTCTTGAAATTAATGTAGCAGAAAAAGTGATCGAGGAATATCATCAGAAATGAGAATTCATCCACATTCTCACGTACTTTGGATAGATAAACTATAATATTTAGTGTGTCGCTGATAAAAACGTGACTTATTCTGGTCTGGGTCGATCTGGAGGCTAAAAAAAGATCAGAACACACAATTACTTCAGCAGCAATATCTTGTACTCATGAGGAAGACGTACTCAAAAACTTCAGAGGCTCAGGGACAACATGCAGACTCTTCCCAGGACGCAGGCGGGCTCAAACCGGGCGCCATCTCGCCGTGAGGCGACAGTATTGACCACAGGTACGTGTCTCGGATGACTGAGCGACTCTTTGGCGATCACACACCGAAAGGAGGGGAAAAAAAACCAAAAACCCAACGTGAATCTGTCGCTCCCGATCAATCGCCGCCGTTTGGGCTATTTATGCACGTCCGTCCTTTTTTGTTTATTCATGTGTTCAAATGGATCTCCAGCCAGCGGCCCCAGTCTCCTATAATTATACCGTGCGCATTGCTGTGTGTGGCGTAGGGAGCAGGTGATTGGTTGGCAACAGCTGGGGAGAGAAGGGGCGGGGGGGGGGGGGGAGCACAGCTGCAGGGGAGCGACAGGAGAGACAGGAGAGAGCGTCATGGCTAACGTCTATATGATGGACTGTCATTTACAGCTGATTTGACGCCAATCCATTTTCATTCGGGTCAAAATGGACTCGTACGCGTTCTTTGCGTTGTCGGGCTGGAAGTGCGTAAAAGTCAACAAGACGTGGCTGAAAAGTTTGCTTTGGACACGAACGGGACTGGTCCGTTTATTTCAACCTCGCAAGAAAAGCACTCGAAACATCGCTGTGAGGCCAAGCACACGCAGGAGCCTTCAAAATAAAAGCAAAGGGTGATTTCCAAAGTCTGCCGACGAGAACGTCGTCTCTGAAGCCAAAACGCTTTGACATGACGTCATTTTTACTCCCGCAGCTCGTTTCTGTCTTCTCGCCAGGAGCTGTCGCGGGATTGGCCAGAAACCCGAAGCGGCAGAGGTCAGCGCCGCTCACATCGCCGGCCGTTTTGCGGAGCAGCTGGCCGAGGGTGAGATGCACCCGAGAGGCCAAATCGCTTTGTGTGTGCAGCGCCCGACGCACGACCACGTTGTCTCGTTTCGACCAAACCGTGCAAAGAAAGTCGTAACGCCGGCTTGTTCCGTTCGAGAGGACACGTGCTGTACGAGAGCAGCCCTCCATGTCCGGTTTCGGTGATTAAAACAGCCATTAGAGCTATTTTACGGTTATTCATTCTCTGTTTGGAGTCCTTTTTGTGTTCGTATGGAGCCTTCGCTAAATACTCGCCCCAAAAAAATCATTACGAGCGACCAGGAAACAGAAGCACCTTCTTATATTAGCACACAATTACTGTCTCTTGTCTGGAGTTTTTGTTCGAGCTTTTTCATTGGCGTCGCTCGTGAAAAGGAGGCAGGAAGTAGGAGAGAGAGGGAGCGAGAGAGAGAGAGAGAGAGAGGACGGGAAAGAGACATCCTGTTCCTGTCTTCGGCTCTCGCGCGGTGGAATTCGGTGCCGCTAATTGTGGCGTTGATGCCGAGGACGACGGAGACGCTGCCAGGAATAACTGAGGGGTTTGTGTGGAGTGAAAGGGACGAAAAATGCTGTCCAGAGGAGAGGCTGACAGCTGCTCACGGGAAGGAGGAGGTGACTGCAGCCCAGAGCCGCCCCCCCCCAGCCCCCCCCCCCCGTCAGCCGCCTATTTACACCTGCCATCAAAACATCACAAATAATTAGCTGTCTTTCAGACGAAAATGAGAAATACGCGACTTCTCCGGGTTACTCTTGGATTATCGTTCGACTTAGGAGAGATTTATTTGCTCTAATCACGTGCAAACGATTCTGACGCTCCGTCCCTCCAAAGCACAAAACTGTCCATCCAACAATTACAGCCTCGTTGTCACGACGCCCAATCAGATCGCTTGAAACTGTGCGGAAGTGACCAGAGGATTCAGTTTGCTTTGTGCGCGCGCGCGCGTGTGTGTGTGTCTCAGCGAGTGTGTTTAATGCATGTTAGGGCTGATTTTGCTCATGATCCCTCATCCCACATCCGAAAGCATCAGCAGCCATCATCAAACACACACACAGACACACACACATACACACACACGTGCACGCACAAACACACTGGCACACAAACACTCACATACACACTCTGAGACAGCAAGCAGCAAGCAGCAAGCTAGCGCTTAAAGCAAAACTGGGCTTCCATGGCCATCCATTATCACTGACAAGCTAAATGTACCATGGTACACCATATGGTACAGGGAGAGAGAGGGAAAGAGAGAGAGAGAGAGAGAGAGAGAGAGACAGAGAGAGAGAGAGAGAGAGAGAGAGAGAGAGAGAGAGAGAGAG
>JASSRZ010000083.1:1571975-1586256 GCA_032164315.1 Malacoctenus gilli
ACACACACACACACACACACACACACACACACACACACACACACACACACACACACACACACACACACACAGGTCTTCTTCCAACACCTCTGACAGCGAGACAAAGAGCTGATCTGAGAGGTTATAACAGCATCAGGTTTTTTTGGGGAGGAAAACGCCAAAACGAGCCACGACCTGAAATAGATGAGCGGCGGCGGTGGCGGCGCTTTTTTTTTTTTGTGACAGGCGGAGTGAAGCTGAACGGCTTCATCCTGGAGGAGATTAGAAACACACACAGAGTTTGAAGTGTTCATTTTTCTTTCCAGGGATGATCCCGAAATAAACAACAACAAGCGAAAATCTCTCAATAATTAAAGCGCCTAATCCACTTCCTGGTTGGTGATGACCGTGGGCTGAGCGTGTCAGCCGGGACTGCGCCACATTTACGTCTTGGATGCGTCTCTGAAGGTGAAATCTGTGCCCATGAATGCGAGGGGGGGGCTTTACATGGAACGTGCTGGCTTTAAAAGGCAAGGAGGCATTCACGGGATTGTGTGAAGGCTGTCACTTCAGCATTCACTCGCTGCATGAAGACATGTCGGGAGAGGGAGGGAGACAGAGGGAGAGAGAGAGAGAGAGAGGGACGGAGAGAGAGAGAGAGAGAGAGAGGGTGAGGGTGGTAGGGTGTTTTTCCTTATCCTGAAAAGCATCAGATAAATCCCGGGACGTATTTTTAGTCCCCTGCTTCTGTCTGACTGAGGTGGTATTTTTACACATGTGCCTTTTCATCCAGGTTGTTGTCGTCGTCGTCCCCCTTTTTGGTTTTTTTCGCCGCCTCGGTTTCCACTGTCGGTGTCATCTACTAAAGCCGCGTTTGTTTGGCGAGCTCGCGCCATTCTGCGCGGCATGGATCTCTTATGTCGGGGAAATCTCGGCGCCCGTGTGAAAAATCCCCCCCAAAAAACTGTAAAAAGCAAATGTAAAGTTAATGTGAAGAGCAGCCGGGGAGGCCTGAGGATCCGCCTGCTCAAATTTAGTCACAAGGACAACGTTTGGACAAAAAACGATCGGAGCAGAAGTGCACAGAGTCGCGATCTCACTTCTTTTTTATCTGTGTTTCGATGAGCGTTCAAGCGGAAACATCTGCGACCAGACGGGGACACAAAAGAGGGAGAAATGTTCGGTTTATCGCAGGTCTACGAATCCACTCTTGGATTTTTTTGATTTCCTGAACTGGAAAAAATGAGTTTGAGAATCTTATTCTGCAGTCCAAAAATCCAACGCTCGGTGCTTTTATTTTGAAGGTGACAGTGACAATGTGAGTTTCCTGGCTTGGTTTGGCTTCACTTTAATGTTTTGGCAAATCGGCTCTTCAAGGCGTCCTTGGAGGCCGTTTGTCGGCGCTCCAGGGAGAAACGACGGGCGTCGCTGTTTGAGCTCATTGTGTGATTACAGGCCTGTTGGTTAAAAGACTGAGGAGAAAGGTTTCGGAAAAAGGAATCCCAAGTTACTGACCGACTGCCAGCTCCTCTCTCGGTAAAAACGCGGTCCGTGCGTCAGATTTAACACGTCGAAAATGCTGCAGAACGATTGAATCTCTCCGGAAAACGACAGGGGAAAAAAACAGCACTGCCGGACGCCAAAAAAAGAAATAAATACAGCATCAACTGCAGCAATAAAAAGATGCCATAAAAGAGAGTTTCATCTTTATTGTCTCTAAATCCTGACTTGAGGCCAGAGCTGCGAGGCCCCCCGTTCAGCGCTGGCGCGTCCCGGCGCAGGGTCTCGCTCCAGCCTTTGGAAGCGGCTGCTCGAATGGTTGCGTAGGTCTATAGAGTTCTAATTAGCTGCATTCACAAACAGCACCAGGCTCATCAAAATGCCGAGGCCTGCAGAAACCCACAGCAGGGGTGAGCAGAGCATGTGTGTGTGTGCGAGAGCATCTCCGCATGTGTGTGTGTGTGTGTGTGTGTGTGTGTGTGTGTGTGTGTGTGTGTGTGTGTGTGCGTGCGTGTGTGTGTGGCATCTTGTGAGTGTTTAGAAGTGTGCGCACCCAACATAGAGTGTGATTTGTGTAGGGGGGGATAAGTGTGTGTGTGACACGACGGCGTGTTCCTGTGTCAAAAGGGGGGGGGGAGAAAAGGCAACAACCGATGTGGAGACACACAACAAGGCAGCGATGCCGAGGCCCAACAACCGCGACAAATTCGACACAACCCAGCGTCCCGTCCCCCCACACCCCCCCCCTTTTTTTAGTCAAAATCATCGTCCTCCTCCAGCGCATCTGAATGCACGGCACGGGAGCAAACGACATCTCTTCAACCGCAAAGCACAACAACAACAACCGGCGCACAACGAAGCAGTAAACAAAGAAGATGCCTCGGCGTCTCCCCCTCTGTTACGCAGCCAGCTAACAAAATGGCTTCCCGACGCCGTTTTTAGTCGCAAACGAACGCGAGGCGGAAATTCTCTGTGAAGATCTTCCAGGAACGACATGAAACATGTATAAAAAGAGAGAGAGAGAAGGAGAGAGAGCGAGGGAGAGCGAGAGCGGCCCTCCTGGTCTGGTGAACTCGCTTCACGTGAACCGAGGATGTTGCTCGAAACAGATCACAGATGGAAAACACAGCAAGAGACGTGAGCAAAATGCAGCACGAGCGCCTCATCACAGCGAGGAGACGCGCTACAGCGCGGCGCGTCCAACCGCGGAGACGGCAGCAGCGGGAGCGAGGCGGCACGGCGCCGACAAAACGCAAACAAAATAGTAATAAATGCCGCTCGGAGCGAAGTCTGCGTTTATGCCACCTATAGATTTTCAACGAGCTGCTTCCACTTCGCCTTTTATCCGCACAGACGCCGTCTTCACCGGAAAGAGCGCCAAGACTCAACCGCTCACCATTCAAACACGTCACGGCGGCACGTGCGGCCCGTCAAAGCGCCGTGAGGTATCGCAACACAAGATTTCTTTATCCTAACGCCAATATGAGGACTATATACATAAAGCAAGCAAAACCTCAGGTCAGAACCACAAGAAACCATCGAATTCATGCTGAATTACGGCTCCAAAAACAGCAACGCCACCATCATGTAGTGAGAAAAACAGGAAGGAATCAGAGCGGCGAATTAGTGAAACAGGAAGTGTCTTCAATTGTGAACCTCAGCCTAAAATCGTGTGATATTACACCAATACAAACACAGATTTATCTGGATATAAAGCCCAAATTAGCATGAACGTTTCCCACTGCCACCTATTGTCATGTGTGTCCATCCGCCAGTGAAAATAGTCCCAGGAAGCTGCGAAAAACGACGCCAAAAGGAGCTCAGCGACCACCGGAGCCTGAATAAAAACAAACGCAAGTCGCAAATTCGAGCCGCGGCGCAGTTTTTCTCGGTTATCCACAAAGCAAAAGAGCAGAACAAACCACAGCTCTGCATTTGCATGTACAGAACATGGTTTTCCACACACACACACACAAAAAAAAGATTCAAACAGCAAGCGAAGCAGCAGTGAGCAGGTGTGAGGGGAACGAGTCGGAGGCTGGGAAAAAGGACTGAAGGCGGCGAGGAGGAAGAGGAGAAGGGAGGAGGAGGAGGAGGAGGAGGAGGAGGAGAGGGTGAAAGGAGAAGAAGAAAGCTGACGTACTTGAGCCGGAGAAATGTCCGCTCCCCAGGGAGGTCGGCCCGTTCTTTCCACTGCTAACAGGAGGGGAAAACATCTACAAGACAAACAGAGCACACATTACCTCCGAGAGCACTGACACCGCGAGGCACCAAACACACACTTCATCTCTACTGAAACGTCACTGCGCTCACACACCAGCGGCTTCCTTCCAAAACGCCACCGTCACATTTTGGGCAACGCTGAGATTTTTTGTATTTTTTTCTTCTCTGCTTCAATCTCTTGCAAGGAAACGCCACAAATTTCACAGCCCCGCGTTCAGGACCGAGCGCAGGATTCGGTCCGTCTCCGCGACGGTTTGGTTGTTTTTTTTTTGTTTCATCGTTTTTGGAAGGAAACGTTGGATTCTCAACAAGAAAACTGTGTTTTGTTGCCAGCGTGACGAGGGCTGGGTATACTCTGAGGTTCATTATATACTGATGATTGGACTCTGTTTGGGCACGAAAGACGTGACTGAGAGATGCACCTTTTGTTTTGCAAATAAAGCGGCTGGTTTTGAATCTTGGCCATCCAGTTGCAAATCGAGACAAAGTGGAGTCGAACGTCCAGAGTCGCACTTCAAGAGATCGTACAGAAACGAAGCGGAACCCTGATCGCGACCTCGAGTCTTAACTTCGAATCGGTTGCAACATAAGAGTCGAGTGGCATTTTGGACGAGATTTAGCAACTGCAACTGAGATTAGACACCCAGAAGAAGTCCAACGAGTCAAAGCTTGAACCAAATTCTCTTTATTTTAATTCGACTTGTAATTTGCGTCGTTCTTCATCTGAGAGTCGTGCTGTGATGTTTGTGGGTCTCCATTAATGATTAGCTGCAGCTACTTTCTGGCGAATGAGGATCGAACTCAAAAACTTCAACACAGTTAAGTCGTCAGTCGTGATGAAAGAGAAGATTTAGTCTTGAGTTCTTTCATTTTGTGTTTATATTCCTGAACAACTACATTTTCTTTGAAGTGATATTGTGTTACGGCCCAGAAAGGTCAAGTTGTGGAACAGTAACGTTTCTTTGCAGAGATTTTGCGTCCAAATGTAACTGTTTGAGGTCTCCAGCTGATTATCTACAAATTATATTGATTTTGTGATGATCTGTTGTCAGTCAACCCTCCTAAGTTATTGTTTTGAAGCTCAATATACAAACAACAGTCTCGTGGTGTGAGAATACGTTCAGTAGAAGGTGAAATTTAGGCTAAAGGAGAAAATATTGGTTAAACACGCAGCTGTTTTGACAGTTTTTGACAGGAAACTTGATCTATTAGAAGCAAAAGCTCACATATGTTTTGAAGATTGAGTCACGTGACAGAAACCTACATAAATGAATGACGATGGTTTTGTGGTTACATCCCTCGACCTTTTTCTGATTCGACGTTCAGTCTGAAAACATCACCTTCTCCTTTTTGATCCAACCTGATGCTGCATTTGAAAACCAGCGCCCTTTTTCTCCCCGTGTATCTTGTTTTTACGACAAACCCACATTAGTCAGAGTTGCTTTGCAGCCTTTCAGCTTGGATTCAGAGCGAGTCGGGGTTTTTTTTTTGTTTCGGGACTCAAACCCGACTCGACACCGCAGCTCATTAAAACCAGCTTCTGCTCCTCGGCTGCTCTCAGCCGCGAACGCGTCGCCGCCTCACGCCGCCACCGCCGTGCTCTGCGGTTTGATACCCAGCCCGAGCCATCGCAGCAACTCTCAGCTGAAGAGTTCATTTCCCAAAAACCACGAGGGATCGAGGGGGGGGGGGTGAAGGGGTGGGGGGTCGAAGCAGAGAGAAAATTCCTCATTCAACAGCTGTGAAAAATAAACACCAGCGCTGGAATCACCTGCTCAGCTGGATGAAAAGTGCCTCCTCTTTGCAAAGTGTGTCTTTTGCCAAATGTTGGACGGCTCGTTTTGGAACGAAACTCTTCGTATCGGACGTAAACATATGAGATAATCATCAGAACTAGTTGCCATCTGCTCTGCACATCTACAGAAAAAAAATGGAGGCCGCGCCGGGACGGAGGGCTTGACGGCTGCCGCGCGAGCTACTGCGAAGCCTCGTCGGAGCGCGACCTCCGACCCTCGCCAGATAACCCCTCCGGATAAACATCAGGCCCGTGAAAGCGCCGTCTCGTCTTTCTCTCGTGCAAAGATTTCTGGTTTTGCATTTGCACATTCGGGAGGGGGGGAGGGGGGAGGGGGGGTCTGTGGGATGGGGGGGGGTGAAAACCTCAGACGACGAGCAGCAAAACGCCTGATCTGTCGCCGCTCTCGCGCAGGCTGTCGGAGGCCTGCGAGGGAAACGTGCTCGCGTTCCCTCACAGCTGCGACAGATCAGGAGGAAAACAAACGTTTGGGGAGATCAAACTGTGAATATTAGCGAAGGGGGGGGGGCAGTGTTGGAAGGGGTTGGGAGGAAAGGGGGGGGGGTTGAGGATCGATATCCCAGTCGAAGCGCTGATGGGCGTGTGAGGACAGATGATGGGGTGTATTAACGCTCAGGCTGCGTCGGTGACGAGGGGAGACGCGGTTGAGCTGCTGCTGCCTCCTTTGTTTGGAGACGGCGGCAGGAGACGGAAATCAAGGCAACATTTGGAGCGAAAAACAGGAAGATTGGACGCAAAGCGGCATCTCTGCTTTCGCCGCCGCTCATTTTGTGCCACTTTTACACCGAGAACATGATATCAGTGTCAGCGTCCCTTTGTAGTCTGAGCTGGATTGGAGTACATTAATCTGACAATCTGCACTCATTTCCTAAAGCTTCCCCTTTGGAATTTAAATAAATTGCATAAAAAAGACTTTAACTGAATATTATCGCAAATTGTAAGTCACTAAATTAGGACCTGATGGTGATTTTATTGTACTTTTTACACTGATTCCGCTGAAGACCTGAGCATGTGACAAAAAATACACAGGAACCATAAACAATGATACTTAACGATTTCATATAGATAACGCCTCATTTTCCAATAATAGACACTGATTCGTCATTTGTAAATTACACTGAGACTTAAATTCTCAATAATTATACACGAATACCTTCATAAATTAAACTCCAACATGAGATATGTTGGTTTTTTTGCTGCTGTTGTTGATTTTTGTCATGTTTTTGTAGAAAAATCGCTGTATCTACATATACTAGTTTAGTTTGTTTATTATTTGTATGTGCTTGCTTTATTTCTTTTTCAACCTCCTAATAGATGTATGTGTCACTTCATTCAAATTAATTCCGATGTTTTTTCACACCTTCAAATCGTTACAGTAATGTTACTGTATCCAGACTGGGAGTTTGGATATTGACTGGAGAGGAAATTAATAGTTTTGGAGGGACTGAAATAATCTGTGGTCCTTCAGCTTGATGACGTCAGGCCAAGAAAAAAAAAAAAAAAACTAAGCACGTGGGCGTGTGATAAATAAGGTTTCGCAATCGGAAAAGAAAAATGAAATATCTGCTGCTGATTTGTTTTGAAATGAAGCATCAGGTTTGTTGAAATCTCCAATTAAAGTTCACGTTTTGAATCAATTTGCTTCAGACGACATTTTCGCAAAGTTATGAATTAATTCGCGTAAAAAGACCAAGAGATGTAACCACAAACACTCAGGATGCAAAGATTTTCTATGGATGTATAAAGATTGACTCATAAATTGAAACTGTTAAAGAGAGAGCTTTTATTTTGAAAGCAAAAATCAAATGTCAAATGGTGTAACCAAAAAACCATGAATAACCTCCAGTCTGTAGAAATTCTCCTAAAAAAGCACTATAATGCATAAAAAACATTTACTGATGCTTTTATTTTGAAGTTGAGGCTTCTCAGAAACACAAATCTGCACTTGCTCATTTTTTGTGGTTACATTATGAGACAGAATAAAATATTTTGGCCTTTATAACCAAATGTAATTAATATATTTAGACAAAATATTTCAAACTAAAGTCACGATAAGCTGCTTATAATCAATATGTCACAGAATTAAGCAAAAACAAGGATTTTATCTGCATTTAAACACGTCTGATGTGTCACCAGTGATCCCACAATCAGCATGTTGGACACTGTGTAACGCAGCCAAATCTGACAGAAAAAATGCCTTTTTTTCCCCCCTGCTCAGTGCTGCACAGAGCCGAGCGTGGCTGGGAGCCGCTGTGGCGGCGCCGGGCGAGCGGACGCCTGACTCGCCTCACTCGTGCGTTCTCGAGGCCTTCCTGTGCATGTTGCATTGATCTCAGTCACTGCTCGCTGCCTCCTACAGATGGAGCGCGACGCAGGCCTCGGCTCTGCACCACCCTGCACCTCACATGGAGTTATTCAGCCACCTGCTCCTGCATCCACCTTTCAAAAAGCACTCAAATTCAATCCTAATTGCACAATACTTGATAATTGTCCTCCTGACACCCCTGCAGGGTCACGTGTTTATTCGGTGCATTAATGATTTTTGCAGCTTTTATTGTGACAGTCTAATTTTTTTTCGTGCAGCATCACAGTTGCAAAACAGGCCTGCTGGTATTTTTTTTCCGCAGTCTGTTGTAAGTATCACGCAGCTTTCCTTACATTTTATGTAAAACTCCGCGATTTTTTTTTCTCTCTCTCTCTCTTCACGTTTGGGGGTCTCTCGCTTTCATTTTTTTTGGGGGGGGGGGGGGTTAATTCCTGCCTCCTCTCCGGACAAAAAGTTGCTCCCAGAGGAGGAGAGGCAGAGAAAACATGGCCGAGAGCGGGGACCCCATTTCCTGTCCGTCAAGTTCACAACGACAGGCTGTTCTTTTACAATAACACACGCACGCACACACACGCGCGCATGCAGACATGCGCGTTTTTTTTTCTCGACGCGCAGTTTGGACATTTAAAGCGCAGGCCTGCGAGGTTGGTGTTGTTTTGTTGTTTATTTTTTTCTGTTGTGGTTGCAGGGTGCACGAAGCAGCCTGGGAACTATCACACACTCTCTCTCACACACACACACACACACACACATCACTTTCGCTCTCTTTCTTAAAATCCTCTCCACAGTGACAACAACAATGATCAGGCTAAAACATGACAGTTAAAAAAGAAGGACTTAAAATGAGATATACTACCATGGATGTTGGGAACATTTTCAAATCGCTGTTTCGCATCTACAAGACAACAAAATTACTAATGCAGCATCACAAATTCCCTGCACACACAAGCAAAGAAATTAAAACAGCACACACACGCACAAAATAACCCAACAATATGCACTTTGTTTTGAGGGGGGGGGAAGAAACCTCTTGCAAGTTACTCTACAGAAAAAAAACAACTTGTGAGCAAACAGTTGGAGGAAAAAAGAGAAGGGGTGGAGGTGGGGGGAGGGGGGGTGAGGTGGGGTGGAGGGGGTCTGAAATGTGCAGGCTGCCGGTGCGCAGAGGCGACTCATACATTAAAAATGTAAACAGTGATCGCCGGCGAAGCCTTGCAGGACGCGTTTGTGCATCTCCGCCGGCTTGTGCCGACATGAGTGCATGACAAGTCAGTGTGTTCACATTAGGGATGAATTATAAAAAGAAAGCGAGGGAGAAGGAGAGAGAGAGTGAAGGGGGGAGCGAGAGAGAGTGAGAGAGAGCGAGGGAGGGAGGGAGAGAGAGATAGAGTGAGAGAGAGAGAGAAGGTGGATGTCCACTTACCGCGCTGAAATCCAGCAGGTCGCTCAGTTCCTTGTCCGTTCCCAGCGCTGCCATCCGCTGCTGATGATGCATTTTAGCGAGATCGCGCGGACCTACAAACATGGAAACAAACGGAGAGACAGATAGATAGATAGATAGAGGCAGGACAGGCGGGCAGCTGATAGATGGAGGAAAAAAAGAAAAAAGGGAGGAGAGGAGGAAGAAGAGAGGGAGGAAGACCTCGGCGTGCGCTGCTTCTCTTTTCTCTCTCCGTCTTTCCTAGTTTCTCTCTCGATCCCTCGTGTTTTTTTCCCAGTCCGAGCGAGATAAATCCAAGAAAAGGAAGGAAAAAAAAACTTTCAAGAGCCTCGATCGCAGATCTAGTTCATCCTCGGAGCGCGGGGTTCAGTCCCGACCGGGTTCCTGGTTTGGCAGCAGGAAATAAATCGCAAGAAGAAGAAGAAGAAGAAGAAGAAGAAGAAGAAGAAGAGGGAGGGAGGGAGGGGGAAAAAAGCTGACAGGAAATAAAAAAAGAAGGGGAGGAGGGCGACCGAGTCTTTTCGCGTGTGTATGTGTGTGTTTTTGTTGTTTCTTTCGCCCCCCAGTCTTGCTTCCAACTCGTCCGAGCTCCACGCGTAAAAGACGCGGTCCTTCCGCCGCGGCTCGCTGTCAAGCCTGCGCGCCGCGTAAATAAATAACACGCGTCTTCACCTCCGCTTGTCCCTGCGCGCGCGTGAGTGTGTGTGTGTGAGAGAGAGAGCGCGAGAGAAAGAGCGAGAGAGATAGAGTGTGTCAGGGTCCAGACCGGGGCGAGCGCAGCTTCCTGACCGACCGGGGCTGAGGATGCCCTCCGCTCGGGCTGCGGGGAGCTGAAAGATCCCCCCCCCTTTCCCTTCCCTTCCCTCCCCCTCCCTCCCTCCTCTCTCGCTTCTCACTCTCCTCCTCCGCCGGGTGCGCAGGACAGATCGGATCCCCCTCCGTGCGCGTCTCTGGCACTGCCTTCGGCGTAATGAACGTGTCAGTGCGGCCACCTAGCTTCCATTCTCGTCCCAGCAGCACGCTGCGAGCGCTGATCCTCCGCCGCCGCCGCCGCCGATGCTGCAGGAGAGAGCGCAAAACCTACAGGAAACAGAGCGAGAGAGAGGGAGGGAGAGAGAGAGAGAGAGAGAGAGCGAGAGAGGAAAGGAGAGGGAGAGAGGGGAGGGGGGGGGGGGAGGGAAGAAGAAATGGATACATTTGGACGAAAAACGGGTTTGTTGCTGTGATTGATTGGCTGATTGGTGCCCTGATTGGCTGCTCTGAATTCATTTGGAATAATTGGTCGAACCGGGACTGAAAAAAAGTTGAAACACAAACCAAAGAAGGTGCATCGAACCAAATCAGCCTCATAGAAGGAATAAAAACCTCATTTTGTATTTTTTAAATCAAAGTTTGTTTCCCAAGCTCATCATAAAACCGCTTTTTTTTAACCCACCTGCATTTAACTCAAGCTTAAACACACTTCACTTTTCAACTTTTCCCTCATAAACTGTATTTTTTTTTCAACTTTTCTTTGGTTCAAACCACAAGACAAGTGCAGCGCTTGACCTGCACGCTGACCCCCCCGGTCCCCCCTATGGGTCATTGCCGGAACTGCAAGACAAGCGAGCTGCTTTCTGGAAATACTTAGCCATTCCTCCCTCCCTCCCTCCCTCCCTCCCTCGCTCGCTCCCTCTCCCCTCCTCTCTCCCTTTTTTTGTGGAACTTACAACCTGCAGGTATAAAATGTCTGGCCTATTTCTGCAAATTACACCCTGCATGTGCAGAAAGGGTTTTTTTTTCTCTCTCAGTGAAAATGCCAGAGAGAGAGAAAAAAAAACACACACACACCACACACTCACAGGTGCAGGCGAACGCATAAAGGCGTGTTTGTTGCCGTGTAAAGCGGCCCTGCCTGATGTGTCTGCAGAGCAGCTTGACTTCGTGTTACCTGGAGGTTCATCCGATACAAAAAAGATTTAAAAAACGCAGGCGTGAGAGCAGAAACACTTATTTTATACATGTGTTTTATTGCTATTTATTAACTTCTGAGGGGTTGTAGCAGTTCGGGAGCATTCCATTTCTCTTATTTTGAAGGCTCCTCTTTAATTGTGTCTATTTTGGCGAATAAAAGATCAAAGAGGGGGTCCTCAGCCTTTATTAGAGACAGTTTGGGGGCTTCAGGTGTAAACAGTTAAGTTTTGTACAGCGATTATTAGTTTGTGTCGTCTTGTGGCTTCTAATGAGGGTTGTTTCCTTTCTCCTCTCGACTTCGTCCACTTCCTTCATTTATCTTTGTTTCGTTCAGCACTTCTCCTTAAACATGTTGCTGCCTCTCTCCTATCAGCATGTGAACGCAGCGCAGAATGACACAACATTCGGGTTTAGTCTAAGTTTTACCCTTGAAACGAGGCAGGGACATAAAGTTATGGTTTGACACCGAGTGAATTACAATCGGGCACATCTGCACCGAGAAACGGCACCGCCAACTCGAACCTCTACAGATTAAAGTGAGGACATAAAAGCCCGCAGGGGGTCAGGGGGGGCACGTTTTTCTTGGACTGAGAGGAGCGCAGAAAACTGGTTGAAAGTGAAGATCATCACTGAATAAACAACAACACATAAACACAGCAGCAGGAACCAGAAGAGCGGCGCGGATTCACCAGAAAAGGACGGGAGGCAGAGCCCCTCTTTCCTGGTGATGATGGAGGTTCATAAACACAGAATAACCAAACTTCAAACTCTGTTTTTTGCTCGGATTTGGGAGCGAGAACCACGAACGCAACCAACAAAACCCTTAAGTAAACACAGCTCACACAATAAAAACTGATTTGTTTGCGTGTCGGAGAAGCGGTAGCGAGAACAGCAACTCAAGAAACTGAGAGATCTGGGCTCGGTGAACCCGGAGGGACGGGTTGGGGGAGGAGAAGATTAGTTGGTCTCATTCATAAAATCGGACTTCTCGGGAACATTGCTGTGCTTTAATTCCCCCGGCGGACGAGGAGACGGCCGATGTGAATGAAGACAGAGGCTTGGACGCGAGGGGAGAGACGGCATGGACGGTGGTGGTCCAGGAAACATCCCGGCTGAGTCACCGGGAGGAACGATTTGTATAAACACACACACACGCACGCACGCACGCACGCACGCACACACACACACACACACACACACACACACACACACACACACAGAGTCCTGCAGGAGAACAGCATGAGCACACGCACATGCATATTTAACTTTTCTTCAGTCTCACACACATTCATACAGACTCTCTCTCTCACACTCACTCACACACACACACACACACACACACGCATGAACACTCATGCACGGCCCCTCTGCGGTCTCTAACAGTGTGTTTTTGCCAAACACCTGTGTAATCGTACAGCTGTGGAGAATGCTGGGAAAAGACCGGGGGAACTGAACACCACACAGCTAATACTCTTTGATTCCACCCGGATCACTGAGTGTGTGTGTGTGTGTGTGTGTGTGTGTGTGTGTGTGTGTGTGTGTGTGTGTGTGTGTGTGTGTGTGTGTGTGTCAGTCCCCGCTACCAGCACTGTCGTACATTCTTCCAGCCTCCACGTCCACCAGATGAATTTTGGCGAGCAGCCTCTTCATGAGAGCACCCAAAGCATCCACCACAGAGGAAGACGACGTTTTTCTTTTCATTTCTCTATTTTTTTCCTTTGTGCTCCTCTCAAGTACTTCTTTGTAAGGCAGCAGGAAACTTACAATACCTGAGAAAAACATTGGATTTCTGATAAAAAGCTGCCAGAGGCTCAAATATAAAGTCGATACAGCAAAGATACAAAAGCTCTTTGGAGGTGAAATCATTTAGAGATGATTATTTTCTTCCTCAAGTAGCGTGCAGAAAATACTGGCCACGGACCGTTGGCGACACTCACAAGAGACGTTACTCGTTTTTCTGAGGTCGTAATGCGAGAGCGAGAAATTCGCCTCGCTCGCTCCGTCCGACTTTCATGTCAACTCGTTCTTTGAAACCTGGAGAACGAGCGAGCGCTTTAAGTAGCTGCAGGAGCGCCGCTGCTAATGCTCTGCCGACGGCTGGGATCAAACGGCCACTGTTTGGAGATGAATAACATTAACTGGATTTGGTCAAGGCAGGGGGGGGACGGGGGACGGGGGACGGGGGGTCTTTATGCTGGATCCCTGCTGGGCAGAACGACATGGACACTGGGCCTTCCCAACAACCTTGTCATCAATCAACAGGAATACATGAATTTGGTTTCTTTCTTGAACAGAGAATCAAACTAATAAACCGCTAAATGTAGAAGTAATAACGGTGTCCTCTCGGACAATTGAGGCCTCTGTCCATGTCCTCAGGGTACAAGGGTCCCCTTGTGAAAATATTGCATTTTTTGTAATATTTCAGAGGTCACATTGAGGCGTCCTTTCAATAGGAACATGATTTAGTTGCAGTTGTTGGACACAAAACTGTCCAGCAGCCCGATTTGGGGATTTTGTTCGAAGAGGCAGCCTACAGGTAACCGACATGTTTTGATTTGGTGTATGCAGATAGAAAAAAAACGCAGAAGTAACCAAGTAAAGCTGTAGAATTGTGTGCTATAATATAAAGAAAGGGGAGAAGGAGAGACGGAGTGGATGGTGGAGAGTTGGCCTCCACCAGGAATTCGTTGGTTCCGACTAAACTCTGGTCAACACACTCTCGCGCACTCACGGCGAGAAGCTGCTTCGCTTTGCCACCACATGCAAGTCAGCCACTGCTGCCGCTGAGGTCTGGTCTTAGTGGCGTGCGTGTGTGCGCGTGTGTGTGCATGTGTGCAGGCATGTGCATGTGTGCAGGCATGTGTGTGTGTGTGTGTGTGTTATTTCCCTGGCCCTGGTGTTTTTGGAGTAAGGAGGCGGGTGCCAAGCAGATGGTAGCAGTGGTTTACACAGGTGTCCCCAGTATGTATTTACTCTGTGTGTGTGTGTGTGTGTGTGTGTGTGTGTGTGTGTGTGTGTGTGTGTGTGTGTGTGTGTGTGTGTG
>JASSRZ010000083.1:1627510-1638484 GCA_032164315.1 Malacoctenus gilli
GTTGGGGTGACTCCGCCCACATTCACCGAAAATGACCAAAACAGAGTCGAGCTAAAAATCTGCACCGTCAAATCGGCTTCGGTTGTAGAAATTTGACTTCCTGTGAACTCGCCACACGTGTAAGGAGTCGAGCGAAACGACGGCGCCACGGCGGCGGCTGTCAAACGCTGATTTCAGTCTGATGCAGATCAATTAAACATTTCTAAACTTTCGCTTGCTTTGATCACACACTTCAATCAGACGTACACTAATTCATTCATTCGCCCTCATTTGTTCATCCATTTATTCATTACTTCTTTGCTCTCTCAATCACCCATGCATTCATTCATACTAATGTTTTGGGGTTTTTTTAATCTTTAATATGCGTTCGGCGTGACTGACTTCAGTCAGACATACATTTTAATGCAACACATTTGATCAGCACTTTAATTCATTCATCAGCTGGTTCCATACTCTCCTCGTCAACACGCTGTAAATATTTCAGCCGGGATCTGTGCAGGTATCCGTCATGAATATCAAACTCAGCTCACGACGCCGCCGCTCCTCCGAGACCACGTGTGCAACACGCACGCGGCGCCGGCACCCGATCCGATGAAGTCGCTCGGTCACTCAAGCGACCGGGTGGAAACCTGCAGCTGATGCTTTGAAACTCTGATCGTTTACAAAAGTTTCAACACTTTTTTGCACCTTTGTGTGGGAACATTTGTGAATTCATTCACAGATTCTGCGACCAAAAAGAAAAAGAAAAGTTCTTGTGTTTATTTTAACTGATGGTTCAGTCACCCGATATATTAAATTAAAGGAAGATGCTCTATCTTGACAATGTTAGTGAAGAAAGACTCATAAAGGTGAGAGAAAGAAACTGTCATCATTACATTACCATGCTCATGTTTAACAAATAAACTTGACCTCAAAATCTTCAGTCAAGTGTTTAATAACAGTAATCGAATACTCGTCTTTCCTTGGTGGCACGATTTTATTGTAGCGGATTAAAAACAACCGATTTCTGGTCTGAACAACATCTTCAGTCCTTAATCCTGACCGTTCGGAGCGTCGACGGGCTTCACTTTGATTTCAAAACAAGAACGCAGAATAAAACGCCTTTTATTTCCTGCCGTTCGGATTCGGGAGGCGGGTTTTGTCGGGGCATTACCGAGCGTCTCTCCATCACCAAGAGAGAGGCTTTCCTGTCCCCCTGCACTTCTCCCTGGATGTGTTTCTATAGTAACCTTGGCTGAAATCCAAACAGCCGGTAGGGCCCTCTGAAGGGCACTACGCAGGCAGATGAAAGATTTCCACCAGGCGACCGCAGCTTCTAGGCAACAGATAAATGTGATTTCCAAACCCAGATCTGGTTCCACTGAGCAGAGGAGCGACGGCGAATGTCACGGCGGCGCAGGCCGCCATTTCTCCAAGACTGAATGTTGCACAGGAAACAGGAGGATTCGCCCAAAGACAATCAAACACAGTTCACACCTATACGGACGATTCAGAGCATTTTGGGGCAGGGAAGACCGCCTGATTGGTCTCGAATCCTAGACTTCCTTGTAGTGAGGCAATGGCACGAACAACTACCCTACCAAGCACATCAAACGGAAAGCAAAGAGTAACAAACACTATTCAAATTCAAGCTTTTTCTGCAGTTTAAAGCAGTTTTATTGTCACCTTCACAAAAGCAAGCTCAGGAAAAACATGCAAACTTCACTTCATCAACAGTGCAGAACTCTCATTCAGAACTTCCCCTTCAGAGGTAACGGGTCTGTCGCTTCACTACAAATTCAACAACAATCCACAAAAAGTTGAACCGACATAGGAAAAAGTTTCCAAGCACCTCCACCTTTCCAAGTTTCGCGCTCAAAGCGGAGCAGAGCGGCGAGAACCTGAGAGCGAAGGAGGCGTCGATCCCTCGCCCCTCGCCGCTTATTCTTCGATTCCCCAACACTCGCTCCCCGCTGTCGCGGCGGCGACCAGCCAAAAGGAGGCGGTTGGAGCGCCGAGCGTCAGTTTTTCTGTTTGTTCGCTGAAAGATTCATAAGCAGCACATCTACATGAATCATTCACTAAGGAAATGATTGCCGTAAACATGAAGTGCCATCCCTCGCCACTGTGCGCTGAAAAATTCATGCTTTTTAAGTCATAAATTATGACACGACAACCCCCCCCACCGCCCCTCCTCGCCGCGGGCACTGGGTGGCGGGATGGGGGACGGGGGGGGGGCGAAGGCGGGGGTGGAGGGGGGGTGTGAGCGGTTGCGATTTCCTCCTCGTCAACCAACCGCTTCCTGACGGAGATTCCTTTTCTCTCTCATACATGTTGAATCACCTCGTTACACCAGGAGGTCGAGGATATCCGGTGGCCCAGGTCCTGATTGTTTTTGCGGCTCACAAACCAATTATTGAGAAAATAAAAGCACTCGTATCAACATTGCAGCCTTTTCTTTTAAAAGGTGGGCTATCGGAGGGGTGCAAACCGCCTGTCAGATTCGCACCAGGCACCCCCCCCCCCCCACAACCAGCCTCGAACTGGCTGCAATCGAACCCAATAGACCTGAATAAAACCCTCAATAGAAGCCCCGTTTCGATCGAACTTTCCCTTCTGCTGAGCCGCTTTCTTCTCGCTCACTTTGTTACTTTCTTTGATCAGTCGGGTGGAGAAAGAAGTCGAGAGAGAAACAGGTGCAGGGAGAACATGCAGACTCCCCTCGGGAGGAGCGCGTGCATGCGTGCGCGTGCGCGTGTGCGTGTGCGTGTGCGTCGCTCAGTTTGCCAGGTCCTCTTTTTTCCCCTCTGATCTTTGGGAGTGTGTGGTCCTATCTGTGTAAGCATGTTCCCCTCTTTGTGTGTGTTCCCCCCTCCCTCCTCCCTCTCTCCCCCCGTCCTCACCCCACCCCTGCACATTCGGCCCTCACCTCCAGGCGAGTCGATCCTCTTACAGTTAATACCATTGCCTAATCTCAGAGGCGTATCAGAGGGGGCTCAGAGCGCTCGGCACTAATAGGTTCACACAAATGGGATCTAGTCAAAAACCTTTCAATCCTCCCGCCACTGTAAATATGGAGAGCATTATCTGAGTCCGCCCGGAGGGGCGCCCGATGTGGAACTGATGCAGATTTGACAGCGAGACCGAGAGATAGCGGCCAAAAAACACACACATACACACACACACAGAGGAGAGATGATTTAACATGCAGTTTAGGGCGTCACGGCAGTGATTTTATTGGGTGTTGGAGATAATTTGGATTTCAACTTTTAGAGAGGAGGAAAAACCCACCCATGCACAGGAGAACGTGCACGTTAAAAGCTAGGGGGAGGGGGGGGGGGCTCACCCGGACTCAAACCTGCAACTTTTCATCATGAGACGAGGGAACGAACCACTTCACAACTTCTCTGCAGAGTTAAAAGGAAAACAAAAACTGGAAGAAAAAGCATTTTAAAAATCTTTGTTTACCATTTTTATTTATTCATGCATACAGCAGTTCATCCATTCATCCTTCAATCACCCATTAATGCTTTCATTCATTCATTCGTCCAGCCGTTTTAGGACTAATGGTTGAATTCCTTCCACTGACCTGCTATTATTTCTCTGCTCTTCATGATTTTTTGGTCTTTTCCTCCATCAGACATGCGAAAACACCAGTGATGTAACTTATTCCCAGAGCTGAGCTGCACGCCGGCTTTCTCCCACGTTCACAGCTGAAAGCGATTAACATGATCACGCAGCGACACCCAGTGGCCAAGAGCGGTACTGCTCCGCTCAGGCGCATGATTAAACTGTAGCTTTTCGCTGTGTTTTGAGGGCTAATATTGAAATTGTCTACGAAAAAAACATCATACAGACATCCAGAAAAAAGATCATCAAATTTATAGTTGTTGGACTCATTAAATTTCAGTTAATTGATGAAGTAGAAATATCTTTCAACAAACACAAACATCCACATTTATGTGACTCACTTGGTTTTCCATTGACGATTCACTGGAAGTAATTCCAAAACAATTCTGTTACTTTATCTTCGTGGATCCAATTACATTAGATTTGAGCGCAGGTTTTCTGTGTTTTGGGTGTGTCAGCACCACCTACAGGTGTGGCGGATATACTTGCAGCCTTTTCCTGTGAGTTCAGTGGTTTTTGGGGAACAGAAACTTTCTTGGGGTCTGTTTTTGTCTCTGTGAGGTGAGTTTCTGCATTGCAGAGTCTATTTAGTTCGAGTCTCTTTCTCCAAAGTGGAACCCTGTTGACTTCTGATAAGTAAGCGACACAATGAGAGGCCGTTGTAGATCTCTAAACATGCCATTCGCTTTTATTAACAACCAATATGATAAAATACCAACATACATCAACAAAATAAACAGAGAGCAACGTGCTGCCGGTGCTTCATGGCAGTCAACCGATCAACTGCATCATTCACTCAGTAATAAAAAGACCTCGTCGGCAGACAGCAACAGGAGCAGGAAGAGCGGTCGGTAACAGTCAGAGCAGGAGTTCACTGCAGTTTCTGCTTTTGGCTTCGCACAAGAATCTTTCATCTGAATGTTTGGAAAGAGAAACTCTTTGGGTCAGTTGTAAACAAACTCTGACACACACACACACACAAACACACATACGCACACGGACTAACACTGACGCACACACAAGGATTTGATGCAACTTCTGGACAGTTGTAAAGAGCATCAGATAACATCAATTGCATCCATGTAACCATCGAAAAAAGGTGAAGCAGAGCACTTTACAGTACTGAGTTAAGCAGCACCTCAGGAAGAAGCACATAAACGTGAGGTAAAGAACATTTGAAGAGGAGGATGCAGCTTTAAAAAGGAGGTATTTGGAGGAATTTAGAGCCTGGCGTCCCCTGAAGAGCTGCTACACATCCGTGGAAGGATCCTGGATGTTTGTTTGCAGCACAGGAGAGAAAAGAAGTCGCTATTCACATCTTAAAGACACACAAGAAAACATCCGACCACCTTGCATAGCCTGACAGAGTAACATCCCATTATTGTCTGGAATTAAAGCGTTAAGATGATTTTTCTGACAAAGTTCCACTTAAACTGATACGTTATTTCGAAGTTAACTGGACGGAAAAGATTATTTCAAACTGGATTTTTTTAGGTTTTGTGATCTTTAAACATGAAGGCTAAAATTGTCAGAGTTGCATAAGGCCAGAAAAGAAAAGTGGCTAAAAAGTAAGGCGTTTACACTAAAAAATATCCTGAGTTAAAACCACATTGTCGCAGAAGCTGTGCCACCTCTGACCACGGTAACGGCGGCTGTCTCTTCCGTGAGGTTCTTTATTTATGTACGTGGCGCCGGTGAGGACTGGAGTTGACGGCGAGCCGTTCACAGACTGGAGAGACATAAACTTTGCGTCACTTCTTCGTTCAACACGCCTGCTGGTGCTTCGCCGCGAAGACGAAATAACGTCCCAGTTTCACTCCGTCTCAAGCTCCACCTCCGTCCCATTTCTTTCTTTCTTTCAGATGTTCTCGGCCTCCCTGATGCTGTCCTGAGCCCCGGCCCGGCCCGTCGGGCGCCGCCGTATGCTCCGCCCGGTCGCGATGAGGTCGGCGTAGCCTCGGGAGTGAGAGAAGGCGTAAGCGGAGCGGCGCGACCGCCCGCCGCGCTGGAACGCTGGCGGCTTCTTTTTCAAGTCCTCTTCCAGCTCCATCTCGTACTTCTTCCTGTTTCTCTGGATCTGGAGGCGAAAAGGGGCGGAGTCAGGTGATCAGTGGCGTTAACGATGGCTGACCCTCAAATTTAGACCACTTTAATCAGAACTAAATGGTCAAAACCAGACGTCGACTGAACACATGACAACACGGTGCAGATAAAGCCATCTCATTCCTCTCTGCTGGGAGTGGCCGGTGATTTCCCATCATGCTTTGGCTCGGCACTCTCACCTTGTCTCCTACAGAGGGCCATATGGTCTTATGGAGGAACTGGATGCAGATGACAGGCAGCAGGCTGAGGCCCACCGTCAGGATGATGGTTAACCACAGGTACGGCTGACGCAGAGCGTTTGATGCGGCGCCTGCCAACGCAAAACGTACACATGTTCACAGCAGTTGGCTCACACACGGCGCACACAAAGGTCTCGGATTCTGTCTCAGGAATGAGTCGCGTTTCTCTGTCGAAGCGGTGAACCAATCTTGGACAACCTGAATTGATGAAGCTGGTGGTGAGAGGATGTGTGACTGACCAGTGAAGGTGAAGATGGAGGGGAGGAGGACGTGGATTCCCGCGCTGTGGATGTCGAACATCACGCCAAAGTAGATGGCGATGCTGCCCAGAACGGCGAAGCAGTTGACGAAGGTCCAGTACGACGTGTCCAAGGAGATCTGATGAGAGACCAGGTGCGGGAATTTAACCAAAACCTCCACGAACACGTTAAAATATCGCAAAAATAAGGACTGAACAGCACTGAAGTCATCAGCTTCATCATCGAAGCGTTTCTGACCTGCAGGTTGACGGTGAAAATCAGCGAGGAGGCGGTGACGACGGCGAAGGACTGGTAGTCGGAGGGCGCCTCGCCGTCCTGCCCCATGGTCTGCAGGAAGGCGCCGTACGGGATGAAGAAGATGATGAGCGAGACGAAGATGCCGTGGAAGAGGCTGATGAAGAAGTTCTTGTAGTTGAAGAGCAGCCCCTGCTGGCCGGGCAGGTAGAGCTTGGGGAACTTTAGGCTGAGTCGGTCGTTCACATCCTGGAGGGAGGGAAAGAGGGGAGGGAGGGGGGGTTTCTACATCAGACTGGTCCAACTTATCGTTTCCTCCTGGATCAAAGCGTTTACAGGACACAGTTTCGTCTACCTGATCGAGAAGTCCAACGAGTAGAATGGGCAAGCTGCTGTAAGCCAGATTGTAGAGCGTGATGAACATGTCTTCGTAGGTGACCTGCAGACACGTACGCAAACAATCAATCTCTGAATGAGCGAGAGCATTTCAAACCTGAACCAGGAAGACTCACCTGTGAGGAATAGCCGTTGAAGAAGGAGTACCAGAAGTGAACCAGCGTGAAGGCGAAGTTCTTGAAGAAGAAGAACCGCAGGAACTTGCACATCCGGATGTAGGACCAGCGGCCGTGCACCAGCAGGAGGCGCTCCAGGTAGCGGAACTGGGCAAAGGCGTAGTCGCTGGACATGACGGCCTGCATGCCCTCCTGGCCGCTGATTCCCACGCCGATGTCCGCGGCTGGGCGCACGGGAGAGCAACAGAGGTCAGAGGGGGAGCGGCGGTCGGACAGTGATCCTCGAGACGGCGGCGAGTTCTTACTCTTGATCATGTTGACGTCGTTGGCGCCGTCTCCGATGGACAGCGTCACGGCCTTCTTGTTCTTCTTCACCAGACTCACCACGTTGGCTTTTTGCTTGGGCGTCACGCGGCAGCAGATGACCGCCTCGCACTCGCACGCCATGTCCACGAAATCGATCTGTCAAACACCCAAAAAAGGGATCGTGAAGCCAAGTTGAGGATCGATCGCTGGTTTTACGAGAAGTTCTCGGTGTTTTCTTTGAACCTGTCTCATCTCTTTCTCCCATTCGTTGAGTGGTTGTCCATCCTGAGGGTTGCTGGGAGGTTGTCTCCTTCCCAGACGACGAAGACGCAGGCGGCGGCGTTTCTTCTTCTTTTCGTACAGGATCTCATTCTGAGCGAACAGAGAAAAATTCATTGGAATCAAACACGTCGCCGAGAAAGTCTTTTTCCTCCAACATTGACGGGACCGAAGGACTCCCACCAGCCATCCTCCGGTGATGATCAGAGCGTTTTTGCCAGGTTCGGGGAAGAACGGCTCCTCGGGTTTCTTCTTGCCACGTCGGAAAGTCTGCGGGACGTTTCTCCGGGTGGCCTGTCGGATCCTCAGCTTGTCACTGCCGACACAGACGACAACGAGAGCTTGGTGACAGCTCACAGGGGTACAAAACACACCTCTTTGGTTTCTACAGAAACAAACACGTTCCGCATTCAAATCGCGTGAGAAATTTTTTTAAAAAAAACCAACACAGTGAAGCCAAACGTTTGCATAGAGACCAGATTCAAATGCAGGTGGTGTCGCTGTGAGGTCAGACTGTTAGTCATGTCCCACAGCTGCATCAACAGGCAGCTGAGGGAGCGTTTGAAACAACTCACTTGACGTCTTCTCCGTAGTGAATGTTCATGTCGTCCGTCAGGAGCTGACAGGAGTAGCCGATGTTTTCTGCCGTTTCTGGGGGAGATTCAAACCTGCCGTGACTTCTCTGTCCGATCACATCATCAAAGCTCAACCTGAATTCACTGAAAGTCAGTGAAAGTGACAGTCGACATCACGGCACCTTTCTTATCTCCAGTCAGGACCCAGATCTTGATGTCAGCCTTGGCGAGCTTGGCGATGGTCTCAGGCACCCCGTCCTGGAGCTTGTCCTCGATCGCCGTCGCTCCAATCAGCTACAAATGGAAATTTTATTAGGAACTCCAATCAAACACATCAAAAATACAGGTTAAACTGTGTCCGTCTTCTGCTCACCATCAGGTTGTTCTCGATCTGCTCGTAAACTCTGTCCAGGGCTTCTTCCCGGTCCACCAGGACCACCTGGGCCTCCTTGTGCCTCCTGGACCAGGCCTCAAAGTCCTCCGTGCTGATGTCTTTGTAGCACAAACACAGCGTCCGCAGGGTCTCGTTGGCGAAGGTCTGTAAGACAGGAACTTGAGTGTGAGAGAGCGAGAGCGAGAGCGAGCGAGCGAGAGAGAGAGAGAGAGAGAAGCAGTAGACTCACATCCAGAGCTGTTTGGGTGGTTTCCTTGTGTCTGGAGTTGGGGGACAGTCGCTCATAGATAACCGTGTCGGCTCCTTTACAGTACAGGCGGATACGACCGTCGGGAAACTTCACTGAAAGTTGTAGAAGAACAGAAGAAGAAGATAAAAGGAAGAAGGAAGCAGGTTAGATGATGAGAAAAGGAACAAAGTCATAGAAAACATCGAATTTCTGGTTTAATGCTTCAGTCATGATGATGTGCTGAGATCAGTGCCAGCTGTAGATCAAACAAAGCACAATACGACATAATGCAAGCACCACAATAGCAGGTACTTGTGTTACATAACAGCAGAGTGCGTGTCTGTGTGTGTGCGTGTGTGATCGTACAGATGATGGACATGCGCTTGCGATCCGAGTTGAAGTCGAGCAGCGCCAGCATCTCGAAGGTGGTCTCCTTCTCCATCTCCCTGATGGTGATGGTGTCCTGCGTGCGCGACAGGAACACGTAGCCGAAGTTCCTGGCCGCCGTCACCAGGGCGCCCTCGTCGGGCGAGGCCGCCTGGTACACCAGGTCGCCTGGGAGAAAAAAAAAAACATTTCCATTGGGTGAGTTTTCGACCAACAATAGAAAGTGGAGGCGTTGTTGTTGCAAGGAGCCGATTGACTCATATTCAAAAGGTTTTTTGGGGCGTGTCGAGAAAGAATGAGAGAAACATTTGCAATGACAACGTCTGCGGTGATCACTTCACGCCGGGGCGCCGAGGTCGTGACGGAAAATTAAAGTTTTAAGCAACAGAAAATTGTAACAAGATTCAGAAAAGTTACATCTAAATCGGTTTTGCATCAAAGTAAAAGCGAGATTTTCTTCCCGCTTTTGCTCAGACTTTAATGTGTGCTTAAGAACAAGTTTGGTTCGCCGCACCTTAGCCACACGTCTTCGTTCACGACCTTTGATATTTACCATCTTTTTGCTCCACCATGACGGTGTGGCAGAGCGACAGCAGCTTGAAGAACTCCATGGCTTCTTTGTCCTTCTTGGATCGGACGTTTGCCACCAGCAGATGGTCCATGAAGGGGAACTTCTTGTCAGCGTAGCGGTTCCAGCTCCAGTCCACCGGCTGCACGGGGGACCAGCGAGTGCTTTTTTTAGACTTTACTTTATAAAATCTGTGTCACTTCTCACTGATACATAGAAAGTTTGATAACAAGCTAGAGTTAAAGTAAAATTGATGTTAAATTTCACGACGACTAATTGAATTTACCCGTCCTCGGTCCAGGGCCACGCCCTCTGCAGTGGTCGGATCGCCTGAGGAGAAAAGAGCGATAAGCTGGAATGAAGAACCTGTAAATCTACAATACAGGGTGCAGCAGAGGCATTAGCTGTTTAAACACTTTCAGGACCGGCAGCTTTAAAGAAAACCAAAAGTTGATCCAGTAATTCTGGTTGCAAACGTTGATCTTTCCATCGACTCGTCTGCGTGAGCATCTTTATTCTCCTCCATTGTCACAGATTGTCAGGATCTAATCAGTTTTGTACTGTTTCTTTAACCGTTTCTCAACAAAGGAAGCCAGATATGAAGCCGGGGAGAAATCTGGTCATTTTTCGGAGTGTTAATTTCATAAATTGAACAAAACTTCATCCTTCGTGAGGAATCAGAGGCACTAAAGTCCACCAACGCATCAGTACCGTAGCTGCGTCCAGCGATGGTGCACTTCTTGAACTGCATGATGTTCTGCGTCAGAGTTCCCGTCTTGTCGGAGAAGATGTACTGGATCTGGCCCAGCTGCTCGTTCAGGGTGGTTGTCCGAGCCTGCGGGGGACAACAAGGAAGACGAGACGCGTCGCCGTTAATTTAACGTCTCACTGCGAGCCGACGCTGATTGGCTCCTTCAGTTATAGCTGTGACGGTACCTTGGCTGGTGTGTCTTTCTCAGCAAAATACATCTGCAGGTCCCAGTTGATGAACTTGCTCTGGCCCAGACGAATCACCTCCACGCTGCACAGGAGACGACAATTGAGATTATCATTTCTGGACAGGAGGAACACGCAAACTTCTGTTCCCGCTGGGCCGAGGCTTCACTGACCTGACGTAGAGCGAAATGGGCACCATGGTGTTGAGGATGATGATGTAGCCCCAGAAGCTGAGGAAGCCGCGGAGGGACGCGTCCTGGTTCTTGGCGTCGTACAGGTACCAGGCCTTGGAACCGATGTCCTCGTACCAGTAGGTGTGACCGATGGCCAGACCGGCCGACAC
>JASSRZ010000083.1:1709822-1725129 GCA_032164315.1 Malacoctenus gilli
CGCCCCCCCCACCGCGAGTCGCGCCGGGGAGCGATCCTCGAAACAAATTCGGAGTGCAGATGTGTTGATGGGCATGGCGTGCCCCCCGCCCCCCCCTCCAGTCCGTCCGCACCGGGCCTCACTGCCACGGCTCCCTGTCCTCGGCACGCAGTCCCCGCCCCCCCCCCTTCGCCGTCACTTGAGGAGAGCGGAGGCCGCCTCTCGGATGCAGCTCACAGCCTTCCGGATGTCGTCCTCCGTCTGCTCCACCGTCACCACCACCCTGATGCTGAGGGCACACAGGAGCGGCGGTCATACACACAATGCCGCGTCAGCACGCAGCTGCACGCCTGGTCCTCTTCGAGCGTTCCACGTCCGGGGACATGTGGTCTCTTACCTTGGTGCGGGAAGGAAGCGCTCCTCTTTTTCCAGATACCGAGCGAGGGTCAGAGCCACGTGGTTCTCCATGCACTGACGGGACAGGCAAAACAAACGCTTGGTGACCACCGAATCAGCATTAGCCGGACGAGCAACCACTTTTTCGAGACGTGTGACTGAAAGCACTTGAAACTCGACTGTTTACGCGCGTCTGAATCCTTTTCTACGCGCGCCAGGGGTCCGGCACGTCGGGACTCACGTAGTCGACGATACTCCGGAGCGCCTGCGTGTCGGCTTCCCTGGAGCCCGAGCTCCTCTCCAGCTGGAGGTGCAGAGCCGGAGCCCCTGGGACTCCCTCCAACTTCAGCCCAGGAATGCTGTTAACAGCCACAGAAAGAGACGATCAGTTTTGGTCTTAGGCGAAGCTCCGACAGCAACGGGTCGAAAACTGAAACGATCGCGGTGGGAACGCCGATCGCCTCGTTTCTCTTCTAAGTTGGCCTTTATTAAAAAAAAAAAAAAAAATTAAGAAGGATCGCAGTGTGTGTGAACTCACCCCTGCAACGCTCTGTAAACTTGCTGGCACTTTTCTCTCAGAATGGTGAAAATAGCTGGAAAAACAAACAAGGAAACGGGCCCGAAGTCAAGGGGGCTACATCCAGGCGTGATTCTAGTGATGGCTTGAGATGTAAAAGTTCCCCAATTGCGTTGTCGTAGCAACGCCTCACTGGGAAATCTCACAATTAAATTTTCTTACCACACTTAACACCAAAAGCCTTTAACACCAAGTTATCCAACAACACTGGACATCTTAAGAGTAAAATAGTTGATGCCTCGTGATTCTCCTTCTGCATATTTAACTCTGCATTATCTGATTCATTCGATGTTCCTTTCAGCCTCTCTGCCCGGTGGGTACCTGGATCCTCCTCCATGATGTTGAGGGCCTCGATGGCGGCGGCAGCCAGCATGGGAGGCAGCGAGGCGGAGAAGCAGTAGCCCTGCCCGGACAGACGCTGCGGAGCACAGGACACACACCGTCCCCGCTGAGTCCCAGGTCTGCGTCTTTACGGCCGTCGGCCCGCCGGTTCTCCGGCGGACACGCGCGTTTCGCCCGAAATGACCCGCGCTCACCTGGTGATCGATGACGAAAGAGCGTCCGCAGCAGAAGCCCCCAATGGAGGCCAAAGCATTCTCCATGTTGGCGCTGATCAGGTCGATGTCGTTGATCTGGGAAAATACGACACCATCGGCTCGCACGCGAGACGGACGAGCCTCCGCACTCGCTCGGTTTCCGGTGGCTCCGTACTCACGTCCACGCCAAAGTGCTCCGTGACGCCTCTGCCGTGTTCTCCCAACACACCGAGGGACATGCTCTCCTCCAGGAAGATCCGCACCTTGTACTTGTACTTGAGCTTCACCTGGACGCCCAGATATTTAGATCAGCAGGGACGGCGGCCGAGACGCTGGGAGTCACGCTAAACGTGGAGCCGCGTGCTCCCGCGATAAACCGCGGCTGATGGTGCAACTTCACCCGACTGCAGCCAGACCTGATCAGACGCTCTCAGACTGCACCGATCTTTCAGGTCAACTTCACGCTGCTACATATATGTCTGAACGATAAACAGCGTCACACTTACCAGCTCAGGAAGCGGACAGATGTCTGCGGTGTTGATGTACAGACCCTCCACCACGATGAACTTCCGGGTCACTCGAGCTTTACGGGGGTTCTGCAGTGGACACAAATTCCGGCGTATTATGCATCGGAATGCTGCCGCGGGGGGAGGACAGAGTCCTGTCCTCACCTTCTGGTCCTCCAGCTCCTGCTCCTTCAGCAGCCGCTCCAGGTCCTCCATGTCGTTGTGCTTGAAGTACTTGATGAAGCTGCGGGACGCCTGAAGACCTTTCTGAATGGCGAAGCACGCCGCCTCGTCCCTGCGCGCGAAACCATGGAAACGAGACGATTCGGTCCAGTCAATCTTCACTGGGACGGATGGATGGATGAACGGATGGAGATGAGACGGCACTCACACAAAGATGATGTCGCCCCTCTTGGAGTAGGCAGGGATGGCACTGGCGATGGTGGCAAAGCCATACGAGTAAATGATGGCCTCCTCCGTCTGCATGAACCTGGACAGACGGCTCTCCAGCTCCAGATGAACATCTGATGGACCGAAACGAGGAAGCGGTTTACTCACTAAAATCGACGTACACCACTACAAGGAATCAAAATCTGCTACGTCGGCAGCAGAGTTGAAGACGTCGGGCTTCGTTTTGGGTCCTAGACACCAACAGGGGGCGCCAGAAATCCCAGGCATGGCACCCAGAGCTTGGCCTATTGTGAGGATGCCAGAATTTGGAATTTCTCAATTCAAAAAGGATCCAGATACTGAGGAATCCAAAGAAGACCTATGCTTTTATTTTGAAGGTTTCCATTTCTTTGGCAAAAGAGTGTGGGGTTTGTTTTTTTTTGGGAAGTTTTGCTGCAGTTTTCAGTGAATAAAGTCAACAAATACACTCGATACGCCACATACCAAAATCAGAGATCTCCAATGTGCGCTCAAATGAGATAAACGTCAGCCTGGATGAGACCGACAGTGACGTACGTCAACAAATCGAACCAGGAAGTAAAGGGCTTCGCTTGTTTGTTTTAGACCATCGTTAGAAATTGTAACAAAAACAAAGTCAGAAAGGGAATCTTCCACTCACCAAACGTGCCGTAGAAGCCTCTGGGTCCGCACGTGCCGACGCCGTATTTCTTCAGCGACGCCAAAGCTTTTTGCTAGAATGGGACGAGGAAAACGGAGGATTCGTTTGAAGTCGGAGTCGAACTGAGGGGGGGGATTGGACACGAGAAAGACGGACCTTAACCCGCTCGTTTTCCAGCAGACCCAGGAAGTTGAAGGAGGCAAAGTTGATGCACTCCTTCCCGTTGATGATGATTTTATGGCTTGGAGGCCTGGAATGAGACACAGCGTTTTTCATTTTTGCACAATAAACACACTGCAAAGTACAAATGAACAGAAACTAAGGATCAAATCAATCATATTTGTTTTGGGTTGAGGATATGTTAAAAAAAAAGAAAAAAAAAGAGGTGTTACCCTGTGACGACATCGTAGCTGAGGGACGGATGGTCTTTGGACAGAGGAGGAACCAGAGGCTCCGGCTGCCACTCTTCGATCAGGTCCTCCTTCTCCTGCAATGTGGAACAATGTGACACGGTGCGACGGCAATCCGGCAGCGCCCTGACGTACGGCGGCTGTCCGCTGCAGCCGCGCTGTGCCGACTTTACCTTCTCTGTCAGTTTGTAGGTCTCGTGGAGTTTGTAGGTTTTGGAGAACAAAAGTCTGATGATCCAAAGGATGAGGATCCCCTCCAGGATGAGGTGATAAGCAGGAGCCTTGTAGGGGGGGGGGGGGGGGGACAACAAAGCGGGGAATGGGTTTGGTGTGTGTTTTGTGTCGGATCCCATGGATTTGTAAAGTGCAACGGTAGAGCTATTCGACCACAATAAGAATACAACCGCACCCATCCAAGCTCAGTCTCCTAATCAAAGCCAGGGTTAGGGCAGCCAGAGGCGGGGCCACAAGGGCCGCCTGCAATTCCGGAGTCTTTTGCAGACTCTGTCAATCAAAATCTTCTTCCAACTTCACTTAGACTCCACGAGTTTGCGATCATCTTAGACTATGTGGGTATTTTTGGGTCACATCAGTCTCTGCATCATTTTGGCCAATTCATCTGCTGTTGATTTTTTTTTCTTCTGTCGCCACCACCACATCTGTGTTTGGCACTTCAAACTTTACACATTTCTTCACTTTTCTTTTTCACATTTCAAAATGTAAATGTGAAATACAAATATGTGAATATCCTGACCATTGAACAATTACAGCTGGAGGAAGGCATCTATGGACGAGCACCGATTCGGGAAAAAGGCTGCAGTCACGCACTAACTGCCGGTCTAAGACACGGAAGCTGCGGGACCTCCGATAACGTTTCCCTCAGTTTTTCGAGTTTGGCTTCAGGAACTTTTCATTGACCTAACGCTACCCAGTTCTCACATACACCGTACATAAGAAGTAACCCCCTTTTGACAAGTTCGCCATTCTTCTTCATAGTTTCTGTCACGTCCTGATTTTTTCAACAATCTTTTGGGAATGCATTTCACTTTAAATATGACCCACCGTGGACTACATCTGCTAACTTCCTGGTTGCTTGGTCCTTCTACGCTGATTGGTTGTTAAGGTAACAGAAACGCCTCGAGAAGGTGAGGTGCGTCTTCTGATTGGCTCTGATGTGTGCCAATTACGTTGCTCACATTAGCAGGCACTTGGTTTCACAACTTTACATTCACCTACCAAAGAGTAATTTAAAATGTCCCCGTAATTGAGAATCTGCGATGAATACAGTTCAACGTATAAGACGAGAGTATGTCTGGTAATATAAGTTGAAAGAAATACTTACTTCGTAAAAAGCCTGCACCATTTCCACCAACACCCACTGCTGCCCAGACGCCATGTTTATCCGTCTTCAGCTACGTCAGACGTGATGCGTTAACGTTCCCAAGGAAAAATTGTACACCTGACCATTGCGTCACCTTTGGCGTTTACCATTGCAACAGATGACATTACTCACTGTCAGCTGATATGAACCTAAATACCTAAAGTTTGACAAAGATTCAACAAAAAAATAACGAATTAACATCGTAGAGAAGGACGTCAACTCGATGAGGTGCGATTTAGGTTCCTCTTGAGAATGAGGATCCGTGACTCAATGAGATCCATATAAACAAGATTTACTGCAAATTTATTTGAATATGTTGTGAAATTATCCACAATCCATGTAGAAAAGTAGGTGTTATTTTATAGAGTATCAGAAGTATTTTGTTTAATATGTAAAAAAAAAAAAACGCAAACAAAACACAGACATTACCATTAAACATTTTTTAAGTGAACTAAAGTTGGCGTTCAAGTGTAGCACAAAAAGTGTATAACCCCTGCTTGGTAGAAATTTTATTTGTTGCAATGATAGTGAATCTTATACCATCAGGAAGCCTGGTCATTTCCCTTTATATGGTGACACTTGTAAAGTGCATACATTTGTGGGATGAGTAGCAGAGCCAAATGAGTAAATTACACTAATTACTTGTTTGCTGTTTGGATTATTTCAGTTTGAAGGAAGAAAAAAAAGGACACGTCGGTATTTCAAGTCCATTTATTGAGCAAACAGGAAGCCTCTGTGGCGCCACAACAGCCTGGCTCCTCCACCCAAACGCTGCTGTGGGGGGGGGGCAGCGTCCCGTTTCTCCAACGAGCATCCGTCGAGTGTCAGGGGTCTGCAAACTTTGAGCTAATTTTGAGAAGTCCATCTGAGATCAAATCTGTCTGGAGCTGTGAAAACCAAAGCCTTATTTACCTTCCCAAGGACAATTACGCAGCATGAAAAGTTTGGCTTTTATACATGTATCAGAATTTAACTTGCGTTTGACCGTTTATCCATGGTCTGTACCGTATTACTCCAGGTAAGGGTGGGGTGGGGGGTGAGGGGTGCCGGAGCCAATCCCAGCTGGCTTCGGGCGACGGCAGGGTCCACCTGGACAAAAAGTGGTCCGATGGTGGCAAAGTGGTGAACCTTGGCCCTGTCGGGCCGCATGACTGCCTGTTTTCAACATGTCCCTGCTCTGCCTTAATCTGATCAGCGTCACCACGAAGCTCTGCCAAGAAGCAGCTGATTTTGCGATCAGCTTGCCGAGGCTGGAATGCACTGAAAGCCCGCTGGGCTGCGGCCCTCCAAGACCAGGAGTGCCCACCTCTGTCATAGTCTCATATTCAAGACAATCTGCATCGAGGAGTTTCAATATTATGCTACGTTTGAGAAAAGATATTGAAAAACTAAACATCTCTTGTGGAAATAGTTTAATTCAGTAGTAAAAATACTTGAATCTTCAATCCTTTGAGTGATAAAAGGTTTAGGGCGAGGTGATGGTTCCTGTACGTGTACAACAGAATGATCCTCCCTGTAACGCAGGCGTAACGCAGGGTGTCAAACTGAAGACATTCAGAACATAGCATTCAAGAACACGTGATCTGTGTCCATGTGTTGGTGAAGTCTGAATTCAATCGTTGGCTTCATGACAGAAAGTTTAGTTTTATTGTGCAAAAAAAAAAAAAAAAAAAGTCTCTTCATGATGCATTCCGTCACAAATGTAAAAGTGCAACCCTGAAGTCCTTCACTCGTGCCGTGAAGCAAAGAGTGACGTTAGGCGCGAGGTAAAAACAGAAACGGCTCCGGTTTCCAGAGGACGACCGCGGTGGAAATCCGGCCTCTTGTTCAGAATTGTTTTTTTTTGTCAACTTCCCATCTCGAACCTCGATCACCAGTTAACCGCAAGTGTGATTGTGTGTGCATGTTCTTTACTGATCTGGCATCACTGAAAAAAGAGGTAAACAAACGGCTTGAAGAAGCTTAGTCGCGACAAATAAAAATGATGTCACTTTTTTTGTCTGATTTGTTTTGGACCTCACACTGTTGGATCAAGACCACCCACTTGCAGACACGCTTTCAGGCGTCCTCCGCGATCGCCTGTTTCTCTCCACTACGTCAACCCAGTCGAAAGTGCTTCAACCGCCGAGTCCTCTTGGTGTGAGCAGAATAAATATGTAAACTGAAAAGGACGACTGCAGGTCACGAAGTAACAGGGGAAAGCAACAGAATGTGAGGGTGGAACCTCGGAACAATATATGAAAGGGACAGAGTGGACAATAGGAGCCGCGGAGCCTCAGCTAGCACCCTGCAAGCTGCGAGTTTCAGAAGTTCACAGGAGGATTAGGGGAGATTACGTTAACTCATTAAAGGCGGCTCGCTACATTGTTCGTACGCGCGCACACACACACGCACACACACGCACACACACAGATTGTGTCACGCAGCAGACAGTGTAACTGGTCCCCGCACATAACTGACACCCAAGTGAGGATTCTGCTGTAAACTTCCGCTTCCCAAAAACAAGAAAGAAAGAAAAAAGCACCACTTTCCTCACATACCCCTTAACATTCATCACTATTGCATGATACGGTATGTTTCAGAGTCTGTCAGCACGTTGTTCTGTCTCCTTGACACGCCAGGTACCGTGGTCGGTCGCCTGTTCTTTGGGTAATGCCTTGAAAACTGCTAAATCGAGCCCGCGAGACCACGTGCCTTTTCAGAGGTGTAGGAATGGCAGTGGAGGAGTTTGACCCGAACGCTGACCGGAACAGTCGACGAGTACAAGTTTAAAAAAAAACCAAAACACTGAGGTGAGCTGTGAACGTCCCAGCGAACGTCCATCTGCATTGAGAGGTTTGATCGAGCGCTCCGAGTGCGACGCTTCTGCCGGAAAAGCAGTCCGAGCTGCGTTCGTGGAATTTGGAACTGAGGTAAACGTTGCACGGAGCAGTTCAGGATGTTCAGAAAGAAGTCCGGTTGTAACCGGCCTCGATGTGCCTCTCCAGCCACAGCTCCGCCAGCTGCATGGTGGAGGCAAACGTGCTCGCCCGGGACCCCAGGCACATTTTGTACTGCCTCTGCTCCAGGCTGGCGTTGCAGTGGACCGGGTGGTAGACGTGCACGATGCCGGGCTCCTGGCTGCGGACGACCCTCAGGCCGGAGCCGATGACTTTGGTGAACAGGTCCACGTCCTCCAGGCCCCAGCCGAGGATGGAGGTGTCGAAGCCGCCGGCCCTCAGCAGGTCCGCCTTGTAGATGCACGCGATCCCGAAGCCGTAGTCGCGCCAGAAGCCGCTCTTCTTGGTGAACGCGAACTTGCTCTCCCTCGGCGCCTTGTCCCCGTACACCATCTTGGGGTTGTACTGGCTGAAGACGACGGGGAAGTACGCCTGGCCGCCCAGCGCCGCGTTGTCCCGGCAGCGCTGCAGGGCCTCGCCGCTGAAGGCGAGGTCCACGTCGCAGAAGAAGAGCAGCGTGTCGTTGGCGAGCGGCGAGGAGCCCAGCTCCAGGGCCAGCCCGCGCGAGAAGTTCCCCGTCATGGGGACCACGGCCATGTCGGACCGGGGGTACTTCCGGCCGTAGTCCTCCACCAACCGCACGTGCGGCCTGGCGCTCTGGCCGCTCTCGCCGTCCACCAGGATGACCGAGAGCTTCACGTTCTGCTTGGGCACCAGGCACACCTTTTCGAAGTTGTCCATGAAGCGCGCGAAGGTCTCGTAGCGGCCCGAGAGCGGCACCAGGATGTGGACCTTCCGCTGGCTCTGCTCCCACATCTCCCGGGCGGACTCGTGGAACTGGAAGGGCGACAGGAACTTGAGGGAGCTGGAGAAGAAGGACTGCGCCTGGGACTCCGAGTTGATGGCGGCCACCAGCTCCGCCACGTCCAGCGGCTCGCTTTCGGCGAAGAAGGGCCGGCTGAAGGACTGCTGCAGGTAGGCGTGCCGCCGGACCGGCACCGTGATCTTGCGGCCCTTGTGTTTCTTGTAGAGCAGCAGGAGGTCCAGGATGTACTCGGCCCCGTGCGTGGGGTCCACCCGGCGGTAGCCGTACTGGATCTCCTTGAAGTCGATGACGCGCCCGCGCACTTTGGAGTTCTCGTTGATCATCTCCATCACCTGCAGGACGACGTCCTCCAGCGCCGCCCGCAGCGGGCTCCCCAGGCTCTGCCGCGCCATCTTGTTCTCCACGACGGAGTAGACGTGGCGCCCCGTCAGGAAGTCCCAGCCGATGACGTCGCGCCTCTCGCCGGGCTGGTAGCGCATGTAGGAGGGCGGGGCGCCCAGCTGCTGGTCCTCCCACTGCACCTCCGTGTCGCTGAGGTAGCTCATGGCGCGGCCCTCGCGGTGCAGCAGGATGGTGCGGTGCCGCAGCCGGGAGACCTCGCGGCCCAGCATGAAGCCGTGCAGCCGGTACTGGTAGGCGGGGTTCTTGTTGGGGTGGAGCGTGATGGCGTTGTGGATCTTGTGACTGTGGAGCTCCTCGATGAAGCCTTTTTTGTTGTGTTCGTAGTTCTCATAGAAGAGCTGCTGCATCTGCAAGGTGGGGGGGGGGGGGAGTCACGGCGACAGCGTTACACGGTGTTCAGGCAACGTCTCACGCACAAACGCGCCAGACTTCCTCTTTGTCGTCGCGACAACAGCGACAAACGGCTTCGACGAGCAGGCACACGTACGCAAACGTGTGTTTATGAACAACCAGGTACCAGAAGCTCTTCAGAGAGCGACTCTTATTGTGGAAAACAGGTTTTCCTTGTTTTTAGAAGACTTTTATAACATTTAACCTATTATATATTATATATTTGAGATTTGTGTTCCAAGCTCGAAAGGAACTTGTAGAAAAAAATCTAATTCACGAGGCCAATGGTGACGTGAATACGGGCGACCGCAGACGACAGTTGAACAGCTCCGCCGCGCTGCAGGGCCAAACCGCGTCGACACCAGTTCGCGCAAGGAACCTCACTTCTGCATTTTCGTCGCCGCGGTGCCCACAGACTGCGGGGCTGACCTGCCCGCGCTCAGACTCGAAGGGCTGCTCGCCGAGGAACTTTAGGGAAGTCCCGCCGAGAGGAAAACAGGAACCAGAGCGGCCCTTTCGCACCGACCCCCCCCCCCCCAAGAACTTTGAACTCCCAGGAATTTATTTCACCTGGACGGCAACATTGTTTTAAAAAAAAAACAAACTTAATTGTGGTTGTCTGTGTGTGACAAACCAAAGCGCCACCTTCTTATTTAAAGATATCTTCAAAAAATGACTATCTGTGCTGTAAATCAATTCTCACTGTCTTCTAACAACAGCAATAGACATATATGGACAGGAATCGTACCTCGTAAGACCACACGCACTGAGTCCCCCCGAAGCGCCGCACACAGCGGCCCACTTCCACGTCCTCGTGCGTGGTGTACATCTCCCTCAGGCAGGTGCCGATGTGCGGGACAATCCTGCGCAGCACCTCCCTGCTGAAGATCATGCCGGGGCCCCCCATGCAGAAGTTCTCGCCGGGCTCCAGGGCCAGCCTGCCCAGCTCCTCGGACGTGCCCAGGCCCGTCTGGCCGATGTAGTGGGGCTTGCTGCTGTTGAGCGATCGCAGGAAGGACTCCAGCTTCTCTCCTGGGGTGGGGGTTGGGGGGGGGGGGCGTCACAACATCAAAACTCAGCCTCTTTAAAGCATCAGCAGTCCCTAGAAAAGCATCAATGACCTCCTCTGACCTGAGTGATTCACACACAAGCACCAGAATAATCACCTCTTATGTAAACGTCGTCATCCGCGCGCATGAACCACTCGTACTTGTCCAGGTAGTGGTCGTGGATGTACTTGAGCATCATGAACGACTTCTTCTGCGGCGGGTACGCGTCGTCCACGCCCTCCAGGGACACCACCGGGAGGGGCACGGGCACGTGGACGGACCCGGAGCCGGCGCTGGAGAAGAACTCCACCTTGCCCGGGATGGAGCCGGCCCACGTCCGGTGCGCCGCCACGGCGCGGGACCCCACGTACTTCTTGGCGGTCATCACGCCCACGTAGAGGAAATGCTCGGGCTTGCTGCCGCTCCTCCCGGTGTCGTTCCCGGCGCCGGAGCGCCCGTCCTCCTCCTGTCCGAAACGCGGAGCGTCCCGCTCGCGAGCGGAGCCAGAGTTCACGAGCAAGCCCGGACCCTTACCGACGGCGGGGTCGCCGTAGTGCGGACACGCCGGGGGCTTCTTCCTCTTGCCGTCCAGCACCTGGGGGACGATGAGCCAGGAGGACGCGGTGAAGCCGAGGAAGACGCCCAGCACCACGGTCGTCCACGGTCTCCTCGACTTCAGCGCCATGTCCGTTGGCCGTCGGCGGAAGGCAGCGCTGCTGCTAACGGGGAGGGAGCGGATGAATGCTGCCGTTGTGCGGGGCGGTGCTGACGTGTACGGGCATCCAGCGGCATTATGGGGGTCTACCTGGAACGCAGCACGACGGGTCCCACATCTGTTAGCATGATGCTTGGAGCCAGCGGGGACTGATAATCCCGTCAGAGGCGTCGGTTGGCCGTCCCCGTCGAGCCCGTCTGGAAGCGGTTCAAAGCCCGGTGGCGACAAAGCAACAAAGCCCCCCACAGCAGAGTTTCATTCACGGAAAAAAAAACCCACCGCGATGTCCGAACCAAGTGTACCGCTCGGTAGTTATTTATTCAGAGCTGGCGTCTCGTTTTTCCACGGTGTCTCGCGACGGCATAAGCTCGCCTCGGTAATGAGTCCAACATTTTGCCGCCACCGTCGCGCGCGGTCCGGTAGTTTGCACTGAGAAGCGACTCGCTGGTCCCGTGACCGAAGACGGCCGCACCGCCACTCCGGGACCACTTTTTTTCCCCAGACAGGACTTCGGTTTTCTTGGGACCTGCTTACTTGACGCCGCTGTTTCCGTTATCGGGACTTTACCTGACTTCCCCGCGAGTCGCTGTACTTTTCAGAATAAAAGTGTCTTCTCTGAATATCAGACAGACTCCGTTCGATTCAAGAATCAATAGTTAAGTTTTGGCTATTGCAAAGGAGTCCATTTTTCTCATATAAAAACATTTTTCTCACTTCGTGCAAATACATATTTTACAAGCCAGTGTAATTCCAGGATGCTCTTAATTTGTAGGGTATTTATTCGTTAGCGATGCTTTTGTTTTCAGCAGGGGCGGAAATCCCATTTCATGTTGGGGGGGACAACAAACAGTAAAGTTTCAGAGTAACCCGGGGGGGGCATGTCTCTTCATCCTGCTCGTTTGCAACTTGCCTTGCAAAATCAGCATCAAATTACAGTATTCAGAAATATACATTAATTGTAGTGTCAAACAAAATACCACAAAATATTTAAACTATGCCACAAGATCAAGATCAGTTGGCATATATCAACAGATCATGTTGATGTCCGCTTATCCACCCTCTCCTTTAACCACACACTTAACCTGATAGGAAACGTCAGCTTCGAAACGATGTACATGTATGTGATCTTTAATCGTGGACCGCCGGTGAATGAAGCGCTTGACCAGGAGGGGGCAGTAAAGTCCAAGTGGTGACCGATGTGAGCTGGAAAACGACTTGAGGCAGATCGGTTGGTTTTACGTTAATTTGAGTTATTTTTTTCATGCGCGATTGAATAGATGACATTATTTCAGTAAGTATTCCAGTTCATTCTTATGCTTGCGTTTTATTATTCTTTTTTGTTTAAAAACAACTTAAGCGTAAACCAGAAGTTACATCATGACTTGGAAGAAGCGTCACTATGACAGCGAGCTCGTGCCTCGACATAGACAGCTCATATACAGGGTTCAGGCAGTTTTTATTACTTTTGTTTTTCATTGCCTGATAGTTTATTCACAGTTTAGGAGCCGCAACGTAAAAAAGATGATGACGATGATGATGATGATGATGATGATGATGATGATGATGATTAATGATAGATCTAATAAAGTTCAAAAATTACATCACTAGACAATCTTCTTTCAGCAATAGTGTTGTTGTTGTTGTTATTATTGTTATTATTATTATTATTATTATTGTTTGTAGTAGTAGTTGTAGTAGTAGTAGTAGCAGTAGTAGTAGTAGTCGTAGCATGAGTATTGTTATCATTATATTATTATTATTATTATTATTATTATTGTTGTTGTTGTTGTTGTTGTTGTTGTTGTTGTTGTTGTTGTTGTTATTATTATTGAGTTACAAATTAGGCCAGCTACATGAATGGAAGCTGGGCGTGTTGACAGGACATGTAGACACATGTGGCAGGACATGTGATTGGTGGAGCTCCACCATGACGTCAGTCGGCGCTCGCTCCACTGTTTGGACGGTGGGAAAAGTTTCCTCAGAGGTTTGAAGAAACGCTGCCGAGCAGACGCGGCGCCGCACACTGAACTCTGCGGGCGGTGGGGGAGAAAGAGCGAGAGCGGCGACTCCGGCTGGATGCTGTCGCGTTTCTTGGACGGCGGATTTATTCATCCCACCTGTGGACCGACCACCCTCAGCGCCTCGGGACGGATCCATGTGTCCGAGCACGGGCGCCCATCAGCCGTAAAACAAGGTAAAACCTACCGCGTGTGATGGTGGGGGACCGGGACGTGACCGAGACCCTCTTTCTAGTCGGTGGTCTGACGTCCAGGCTCAGCGACTGTCGGTGGAACCCTCGTTCGTCCAGATTGTTTTTATGCTTGTGAGACAAAACATGTCGCACAGTGATGCTCCTCGGTGGGCCCTCAGACTTTCCCCACTTATTTTAACGATTGCAGCAAAAAATCGTGTTTCCGGAGGGATCACAGTTGACATACAGACGATGGAGCGCAATTTCCACGGATCCCAGTGCAGTCCTCCTTTCTTTTGACCGTGAGGCTTTCAGGAATTCTCTGCACGCCGCTGAACAGAGAACAGGAGCGCCTGTCGACAGCAAGAGGCGGTTTTCTATTTTATTTTATTTTATTTTATTTTATTTTATTTTATTTTATTTTATTTTATTTTATTTACATACATACATCCTTTGAAAATATTTGGGGGAGAGAAAATGCGCGCAATTTTTCTGGGAGCGAAACTGAGTGCAGTCGCCCTGCCAGTGTCCACTTCTGTAGAAAAAGAAGGTGGGCTGAGTCAAAGCAGTGCAGGGCTTTTAAACTCCAGACGTGACACCAACATTGAAGTGGCTTGCATGAAAAAAAACCCCAACAACACACAAATAAACCAAAGAAAACAACCACAATGGTCAAGAACACCAACTAATTGTGTCCTAAGATGTTTCACAATAGCAGCAGTCGGTAAAGACACTGAAGTAGAGTGAGTCTGAGAGGCGGTTCTGGGATTTAGCTGAGTGTGTGGCTGCTTGTGAGGAAATTCATCATCTGTTTCAGCAAAGAAGAAGAAAAACAAAAGCAGTTTTCAGCCACATTCCTTGTCGTCGATGGCTAAACAGAGACATTTTTTTTAAGAATTACATTTGTTTTTAAATTTCCACTGTCAAGGGAGGAGTTTTCCGAACTCTAACCTTCTCGTCGCTTTGCTCGTCTTTTGTCACTCAGCTGAAGCGCATCTGGTGCATCAGTGCCACTGGAACTGAATGGTTCTTTTTGTGAGAAATGCCTGAGCTAGTCCCCTGCTTTTCCTGGGACCTACTGTTTCCACGACAACACACAGAAACTGCTGGAGTCACTCAGCGTCCAGGTGGATCGTGGGCAGGCCACTGATGAGTTCCTGAAGGGTTTTTTCCTTGATTAGGTAAAATGACAACCGGTTGCGGCAGGGGGTGGGGGTGGGGGTGGGGGGGGGTCAGCCAGCCGCAAGGATCGGGGCGTCATCCCAGAGTGGGACGGCGGGGGGGGTCAGAGCTTCTTCAGTGCTGTGGGCACTGCTGGCCCTGCTGGTCCAGTTGTCACCGTCCATCAAAAAGTGACCCGAGGAAGGGCGGGAGTGGAGGCGGGGTCACCTCGTCCAAGTCTTGTTGATGCAGGCGAGGACTGCGGATTGCTGGACTGCTGTTGCGTCTTCGTTCTTTTTTTTTTTTTTCCTCCTCAGGACCCGACTTCTGCGACGTTCGCCTTCTGTCGCAATCTTTCGACTTTAACGTTTGACCGCAACGAAAGAAAAGTCGTTTATTTAGGTTCGGGATCAACGGGTTGTTTGGGTCCGCCACCTGCTCGAGAGAAGCGAGCGTGTCGCTGAGGAGAGAGGGAAAATAGGGCCTGAGGGGCTTTAAAAGCTCTAATAGGCAGCACCTGTCACACAAAAAAACACACACACACACACACACGCACACACACACACGCACACACACACACACGCACGCACTTTCCCAGATGCTCCACTGCTTGTTGCAAACAAGGTGTCATTGTTCTGAAACGACAACGACATCACGATGCAAAGACATGATGCTTATTTAAAGCTGCACTGGATTGGATAAGAAGTCGTTGAAAGAATAAAGTGAAGTTAACGTTTCTCTGAAACTGCCTTGGGGTGGGGGGGGGGGGGGGGGGGGGTT